>CM065387.1:3970000-4570000 GCA_033060915.1 Euryodendron excelsum | reverse complement strand
TTGCACTGTTACAGTCCTATGTCCTGTACGTATATATATACTCTCTCTCTCTCTCTATGGGTGTGTGGTGTGTTTCGAGTTGGCTTTTGAGCAGTGGCCAACACTTTTTAATGGATACACGTGAAGATCCGCTAGAATGGAGCATATCTGATTGGTCCCAATTGTGTACGGCACTGGTACAGGTCCTCGCTGTTAGATACTACTGCATCATATCATGTTCACATGTACTGTTTCATATCTCAAAAGTGATAAAGGTCTTGTGGACTTCTGGTGGTGTGGTACAAAACTACACTCGTTGATCTATATATATATATGTGTATATACATATATATATATAGATAGATATTCCTATGAATAATGCTATTCACAGCAGCCGTGCCTGTAGTAGTCCTCTGTTCCTATTATTCTCCAATGTTACAAGATTGGCCGACACCCATTGTTCAGCTACCTAAACTTGAATCATATACTATCCCAAGGATACATAGCTCAGCAGTGTTGGATTTCCACTTTCATGGATGCCCAAGGCTTAAAAACATGGCTAGACAATAGCAATCTAGATTTCCTATTGGGTCATTGTGCTTGTCTCAATTAATTGGCATTCATATAGATTCTATAAAGATTTTGAGAGAGGGAAATGCAACGATAAGTATATTCCATTATCTGAAATTTGACTGATTAATTTGTCTTTTTGTTAAGAATGAGATCTCAAATTTAATTTATTCTCAGACTTTTTTTATGGCCAGCCATCACTTGCATGAGATTTACAGGATTTATGTGAACGGTAGCACTATATAAGCTCGAGCGAGTAGTCGGTCGAAAATTTAGATACCCTTAAAAAAAATAGTTTTCTTATTTATTTTATGTTTTGTCATAGTATTATTATGTTTGGTGGTGTCTTCGTGCATTTGTGACAACCTCTTATTCTTTACTCCTCTTTCAAGCTAATTAATATGTTTTGCCTATTCTCAAAACATGATCAATCAAAGTAATAGACCAAATTTGGTGAAACCTGCTCTATTCCTTGTGATTGTCTCATTACATTTAATTTGGTGCTCTTCTGCATTATTGTTTCCCACATTGATCCATTGGAAATCAGATTAAAAGGCATTCAAATGCATATAGACTGTATGAAAAATTGGCTATAAACAAGCAAAATTTTGATAAACAGAGAAATATCTGAGCTCCAGAACAAGCATAATTCTATTTTACAGGAAAAAACTACGTAATGACTCTTGTTGATGCAGTTGTAATCTCAAAGTGTATAGCCTTCTCTATGTATATTATAACCCCTGAACTCAATGCTGCTCAACTCTAGCTAGTAACATTTCATTTGAGAGGAATTCATGAGTAGGGTTTCTTCCTTTCTTATTCATTTTTTGTTTCCCCATGGACTTTGCTATGCTTGGGATTAACAACTCAAAAGATTTAGAATAGATTCCAGAATCCTTTTACGTCACAAAGAACCCAAAAGTTAAAAAATAACAAAAGGGTTATATAAACTTGAGAGAGAGAGAGAGAGAGAGAGAGGCCATGTCCAAATAACGATAATAACTACCAACCATAAGCATATTTAATGGAAGACAGAGAGAAATGGGGGGACAAGAAGGGTAAAGGATAAGCAAAAAACAATTGTGAATCTTGAATATGGAGAGCTGCAAAAATGGAACTCTAGGAAGTAGCCACCCAAAAGCTCTCCCAATTACATAAACCTTTGTTGCCACACCCACCTTCCTTGCACCTGCTTGGCCTTCTAAACTTTTCCATTCCCATGTCGCCCCCGACATCCAAACTATTACCTTCCATATCCTCCCTCAAATGAAAAATCTCACTTTCTTCTTCATCTTCTTCTTCTTCAATTTCTTCTTCTTCATCACTTGCCTCATTTTCAAGTTCTTCTACGTCACTGTCTTCATTTTCATCAGTATCCATTTCAGAGTCAAAAGTAGTACTATTACTACAATCTTTCCAAAAGCATAGTCTAAGGCGGCCATGGCTTCTTTCAGCTTGAAGATAAGTATGTGCTGATGGGGATTCGAAGGCTTCAATAATCAATCTACCGCCTTCGCGGTGGGGCCTCACTTGAATAGAATTCGAGCCGCTCATCGTTGTCAATGGAGGTGGAAAATTGCGAGAATTATTCACTTTCCTGTATTCCATAAGTTGGCGTGGCTTTGGTGGCTCCTTTGCCGGAGTTTCTCCACCCTCAAAATCCGGCGAAGGGAGCGAAAAAATGCTGCTTTCAGTGATGTCAGTGCCTGTCTCGCTGCCCAAATTTTCAGTACACATTTCCAAGCTTTTTTTGCTAAGAATGGACGAAGATTTGGTACCCATAGGATAGGAATATGAGCTTTCTTTGTCCCATTCTCCATTGGGACTTTGGAAGGAATTGGAGAGAGATTGGAGGAAACTCCAACCACCCAAATCAGGATTTGAGGACATGTTCTTGGGAGGAATTGGAGAGAGTTTGAGCCTGAGTGTCTTTGTCTCAACAAGCTGAGACTCAAAACAAGATTGCAGCCCTTGATAGACAACCGTAGACATGGCGATATAGCTGATGAGAGAGAAAAAAAAAATGAATGAATCTAAAAAGTTTGGAAATCCTCTGCCAATGTTGTGAACAGAGGCAGAGGAAAAACAGAGGACTTGGGATTTTGGACTAAAATGAAAGGGGGGTGAGGAGAGGAGGTTAGAAGAGATTGAACATGGGGGATAAGTGAGGAGGAGGGGTGTATTTGTAGTCCCAAAAAGTTCCATGGAGAGAGAGAGAGGAGGCCTTTTTACACCACTTGAATTATACAATTGCTAATCTGCCACACACTACAAAAGAGAATAAAGAAGTATATAGTATAAAAGTTATTTCAATTAAAGAAAAAAAAATTCCTGTTATCTTTGGAAATTTCTTTGTGGAATTTGAATTTCCAGCAGTGTCCTTCTCAATATGCCATGTGGGAAGGAAAATGGGTTTGATGGGGATGTCCTAAAATGTGCATGAATGCAGTAGGAAAGGGGACACAAGCTGTTTTAAAAATATTCCTCCAAAATACCCAGCTTTGCTATTCCTCTCATTTTTTCCTTCCAAAAGAAAGCCAACAAAAAGGCCAGAAAACCAAAGGATTCTCCCAAATATTTCTTGACAGTGATTGCTTCTCTCTCTCCCTCTCTCTCTCTCTCTCTCTCTCTCTCTCTGTTGACTTTATTTGAAAAAACAATCCATAATTCTCTCATGTATGATTCATATGTCTTGGGAGTCAAAACCTGTGTTGATTGCATTCCAAGGGAATAAAGATAAGGAACATCACAGCCCACACATTTTGAAATTTCTGGCAGGTAGAAGTTATATGCATATTATCCATGCCCCCTCCACAAATTGACCAAACTAACCTTGCCCTTTTTCATAATTCAGAACAAAGATAATGAAAGCTGATGAATAAAATAAATGGCAACATATATAGCAGTAATGGCAGTAAACTGCCAGAAGAAGGGCAAAAAAGGGTACATGAAAATTGCAAATTCAAGATTTTTGTTAGGTTTGATCAGTAGGAAAGACCATAAGCATGAATGACTTTACTATTCCTCTAATCAGATCAATCTATAATGATGTCTAAACCTATCCCAACATGATTCTTTTGTTGTTTGTGGTTGTGAATCTTCCTAATCTTTTTTTTATTACCTTTTTTCCTTTTTTTTTAAAATTTCCTAGTTAAATTGCTGAAAGGTTCCAAATCCTATCCTCAACCCCAGCCTAACTGATGTGTGTATCACCCATCAACAACCTAATTGTTGTTGCTTATGCCACCCATCCAATATATATATATATAGATACAAATATTTTTCCTGCTAATGACCGGCCAAATGAAAAGAATTCATTAACTACCAGCCTTGGTTCTTTTAAATTTACTTCAAGGCATGCGGTATTCTCTTAATAAACCTTTTTGACTATTTGCGTATTTTATCTTAATAATTGAAGAATTGATCCACTCTTGAATTGGTCTTGTTTGGTTGCTGTTAAGATCTTTTGGTTCTTGGCGTGGACTTCCATTAAGCCAAGAATAGTTCAGAAAATCACACTAATTGTACGGAAAGCTTACGCAAATTACGAAGGAAAAAGGCTCTCTAGACCACTTTTAAAAGGAAGGAAATGAAATCATTCTCCACTAAGACACCCTTTTGGTTTGTCGGCTATGCGATAATTAAATCTATATATGAATATATTCACTCGGAAATTCGAATAAAGATGGAGAACAAAATAAATCAAACAGTTGCACCCACTTACAAACCCTAAGCCATGTGACTACACAAAATTAAAACTGACCTACCCTAAATGTTTAAAGTAAGCCAAGGTTCATTACCCAACAAAAGTTGCTGTTTAGGACAATTCATCTTGTGATTTCCAACTATGGCAATTGTGGGTAATGAGAAGGGGGAAAGTGGAAAGCATATGGCATCACTGAGCATCACAAAATCAATATCTATGCTATATGTTGAGTGAGGGTTTAGGTAGGTTATAAGTGTTAGATATTTTTCTCTCCTACTAGGGTTTTTTTGAAGACAAAATCGTGAGAGACCTACAAGACCAAAAGCGGACAATACCTTGTGGGCGGAGCCCTAGTATGAGAGAATGAATCTACTGGGGACTATAGAATTTTTCACGACCCGACTATAGTGGATATGCATAATACCAAAAAATAACTGATCTGATTAACAAAGACTAATCTACGTGATTAGAATTATACCTTCGAGATCTTTCTAGTTTGATCCCGAATAGCAGCATGTATGAATTTTGAAATTCTTTTGCTTTGATCTTGAACAACAAGTAACAGCGACAAGCACGAATCAATTGCTCGAACTCAACATTCGGACTTTTGTTGTCTCTTTCGTATACGCCTTACACCAGAGTGAGTGGACTCACAGCTGCTAGGGTTTCTCTTCTTAACAAAAACGTGTATCTCTCAATTATGAACAAGTGTAACCCTAACTGCTCTTAGAGTGCCTATATATAGAGGCTACAACGGGGACTATAAAATTAGTATAACTAGGGCTTCCTACACAAATAAGAATTTCTAATCTAATCAAGATTAATATTTATTTACGTAAATTATAATTTATACTACTAATGAATTATAATTACACTCCCTGTCACACTAGGAATTATATTTCGAGCTCCATATTATTAAATGCTTATTTATCTCTTCACGTTAAGTTTACAGATACCCGTCTATTAAATTAAATTACTGACAATTAAATTTAATAGACTCATGTAATTCCTTGAGACCTTCCACTTAACTTATTTCATATGTCCGATTCATAATTCACCTACAGAGTTTGACATAATCAAAATTTATAAGCTTCCTCAATGGGTTATCATCAATCCCTATACCAGGACGCGAATTCTATCAATAATTAATATTCACCATATACATAATGTTATTGTCCAACTTACTGAATTTATTGACTCACAAAAAATTTTAGTATTCTGTAAATCAAAACAATAAACACTAAATACAAGTGTCTATTTATTATATTAGGATTAAGAGCATAAGCACTCATAATAATCATGAGGTATTAATTATTTTATATAGTCAATATAAAAATAATTATCTTAATACGGTCTTGTTCAATACACACGAAGTGTACTAGTACAAGAAATTGGAATTATACAGTTCTCCCTAGTTAAGATAGACCTATTAAAACCTTGTGTTATAGTTCTATTGATGGTGTGTCCAGTTCCATCTAAGACTATGAACGATAAACTTATATTCCATAAGAACCGATTATTTGAACTTCCGTGTGTAAACCGTACTTTACACACCAAATCATCTATTATATAGAATAAGAGACACACATGCATAATCATTAAATAAAATAACGCAATGCAAACATTACTAACATAGATTCTCATTAAAATGAAATAACTAACTTATTAATAAATACTAAAGCCATTATACAAAATATGTCTTTTAGTATAAATTCCTAACAGGATCATCATCAGGTGGCACCGTCTATGGGAACCAAGAGAGCAATGTGCTCGATAAGTCCCAAACCCCTCATTGGGGGGTACTGTTAATACTGTCGTCCCACATCGGGTGTGAAGTGAGGGTTTAGGTAGCTTATAAGCGCCGGGTACCTTTCTCCCCTACAAGGGTTCTTTTGGGGACAAAACTTTGAGGGACCTATAGGACCAAAGCGGACAACACTTTGTAGGCAGAGTCCAGTTGTGCTAGAATGGATCATCATCACTATATGTTATAGCAAAATGTTGTTAGGTCATTGAGCTTGAAAGTCTTGGTTTCTTTTTCTCAAATTTTTGAATTTAAAAAAATTACTAAAATACACATGTCATGAACCCATTGGTCATTTAATTTATATGGTAATATTTTTCAAATTGTCATCTTTTAATATGAAAACTTTTAAAGTCATTCAGGGTAATATTTAGTATCTATATAGAAATATGTTATTGTTAATTCTTTAAAGTCCATATGGTAATTAGATCTATACTCTTTTTAAAATTCCTAAAAAATATTTTCTTTTCAAAACATTCTAGCTTCCTTCAAATTTAATTTTTGGTTGAATTTACGTACATGTACATGTAAACTTTTTAATGAATTATATCTACTCAAATGTTATAATTGTTTAATAAATAGACTTAGTAAAGCTTTTCAATGAGTTAATCCTGTTGACTCAATGCTGATCTCCATGAAGATTTTAATGATAACTAAACCTTGTGTTATTTTACTAATGCATTTACTTAGTGTGCAGATTAATAAAGTTTATAATTTAAATTTAAAATTCAACTTTAAGTCTAATACATGTCAAAGTGAATGCACAGTAAGCTTAGGATTAAGCAATAAACTCTAAGAGCTATGCAATGAACCAAACAGAGCATTGACGCCTATTTCTACTTCAAACAGATGTTTTACATTCGAAAAAGATTGAAGGTGTTCAATTAAAGTTTTCATCAAGTATGCATAGACTCAATGAAATTGTATTGCACTCAAAAGAATTGAAGACTTCATCAGAGTGTGCAAAGGTCAGTTAAAGATGATTTGATTATGAAGAGATTGAAAAAGCTCAAGAAAAGACTTCATCAAGTGTGCAAAAGGTCGATTCAAGATAATGTGATTGGAAGTTGCTTGAGAAAAAGACTCATCTTGATTGCCTGATCTCTACATAGAATCCAAGTGAAGAATTCTTCTAAGATATAAGAGATCAATAAAGACAATATGTATGAGGAGATTTCATCAAGCTTACAAAAAGTCTCATTAAGGTGATTCCAAAGAAGAAAGAAGAATTGCAAACAAGGAAAAGAAATCGGCAATGAAAGCAATACCTCGGCAATAAAAGAAAGAGCTCGCAATAAAAGAGAAAGATCGGTAAAAGAGCTCAGCATTGATAGAGTGAAGCCCTGACACTTTGGAAATCAAGAAAAGATGAATATCAAGTGATTGATTCAATCCAAGTTCAATAGAAGTTAACTTTGATAAGTTAAAAGAGTTTTGGTTGATCATCATACCCCAATGAGAAGACTCCTTGAAGATCTTATACTATTTTTGAAGATGAACTTGGTCATTGGAAGTCAGAATGAAAATTTCTGATCAATGAGTCGACTCATGGAAATGAAGAGTCGCCTCATGAAAACAGAAGCAAAAACGTGAAGACAGAATAAGTAATGAGCCGGCTCACGGAGATGAAGAGTCGACTCATAAAGACAGAAGTAAAAGCTTGAAGACCAAATGATCAATGAGCCGACCCTTGAATATAAAGAATCGACTCATGAAGACTGAAGCAAGATTTTTGTGCAAAAAGTCGATTCATGAAGACAGAAGCTAAATGACTTAAAGACAAAATGATCAATAAGCCGACTCGTGGATATGAAGAGTTGATACTTGAAAACGGTGGACAAAATCTAAAAAATGCAGACCAGAAGAGTCGACCTTTTAAGCCAAAGAGTCGACCCCTGGTATGTAACGGCTAGTTTTTCTAACGTTATAACTGACTGAACGTGTATTAAATGAAACTCAACAACCTCCAACGGATGAAATCAATACAGGGGTTTATATACAAGTTTTCAACTACATTTATATAGCAAGAGATACAAGAAACAAACATCCACTAAATGATCAAACTAAATATTCTGAACATTTTCTTTGTCTTCATTGTGTGAACTTTGATTGTTTAATCCACTCTTGTTAGAGAGTTTGTAAATCGATTGTATATCTTTATACACTTGTAAATGAGAGTTTGAGAGTTCTCTTGTAGAAGAAAAACTCTCGAAAGTTTGAGTGGATCTTGGACAAAACCACTTGATGGCTGAAGAACTTGAGAAGAAGTTTTTGTATAAAGAGTGAGCTGAGCACTTGGTCAATCAACATTCATGTGTAATTAGGGATTACATAGTGGATGAAGACTTCAAGGGGATTTTGGAGTGACGACGTAGACCACGGATTGTGGTTGAACTTCAGTAACTCTTTGTGTTTTTTCTATTGCTCTATTTTCTTTTCTTTTTCTGATTACATTGCATTACATATAGATTGATCACTGTTACATTGTTTAGATTAATTTTAATTAATCTTAATTATTATTAATTTTTAAAAAATCCAATTCACCTCTTCTTGGGTTGCCTTTTGGGCTAACAAATCTAAATTTTGATATGTTAGTTTCAAAACTATTATTTTGATAAAAAAAATCTTCCAAAACTATTGTAATAATAAAAGGTAATAAGATATATGTACAAGTCCAATAACTTACTAATCTTTGATATTTAGATATTACTTTTGGTGTAATTGATTTGATTATATAGAATGAAAGCAAGATAACACTTTTTTGTTTATTTAATTTTACAAATTATATGGGTTTAAGTATGAAATTAGAATATTTACCCATTTTTATCTTAATCAACTGTGGAGATTTATTTAATATATTTTCTTAACAATAAAGTAAATTAATATTTTTTATTTATTTAAATTATTATTTTGTGAAACTGATAAGGCATATATGTGAGATCACAAGTTTTGATAATTTTATACTTCACATTGAGTATAGTTAATATAAGCAATGACATTAACCATAAAATACATAATGGTTGCCTACCTTCAACCTTTTTTTTCTATAATTTTTGTTTTTTTTTTCTTTTCTACTATGAATATGGTCAAACAAACTTGATTTCCAAACTTATAACAAACACATTTTTTGCAATAGACATAGATATATTTAAAATATAACTTATCATAGTTATTATAGACAATTTATTTTTTATGCCTTTTTTTTGGTTATATGAAATAAAGAAAATATGTTTAACATATATAATTCATTTAGAATGATATGACGATATTTTAAACTCATATGATCCTTACAAAAAATTTGTCAAAATTTTTCTAAAATCATCTTGTGATTGTAATATCTATAATTCTGTGCATAGCACGAGTTTACTGCTAGTATTCTTGTACTATGAAATAGCTATAATTTTCTGTATACTTGTTTTTAGGTTCATTCATTACCAGTTGAGGAGTTGTGCAAGTGATTTCCAAGAATAAAAATGGAGGGTATGCTACAACATCAGAGGAGGAAAATATGGAAAAGCAGCTGGCATGAGTGAACATCACAATATATATTCTTGTACCATACAATAGCTTTCTCATAATGAAATTAAGGTGGATGGCATTTTAGATAATCTTACTAATCTGTCATATAATCTTCTACTTTGTATTTTTAGTATATATATGTCACTGTCATTCTGAATAAGACATGGATGCCATAGGTTGAATTGGCCCTTCCCTTAAATTTCCCAAGATGTTGTGAAAGCAATGACATTATAGTCTATACTAATATATAGATCAGATTATAAGGATTGAGCTACAAACGTTCTTATGATCAGTTTCTTGAAAGCTGTCAAACCCAAAGATTGGTATTAATACTTTGCTTAGAACCTGAATTTTCAGTTGAAAAAGTAAAGAAAAAGAAAAACGTGATAGAAAACAGAACAAAATTACTCTTTTATTTTGTTATATTTTTCTTTTCTTTTTTTTTTTCTACCAAAAATTCTGGTTCCAAACGGAGCGTAAGTGACAAAACAAATTAGCAATAAAATGACAATCAAACAGTCATTATCAAAGAAAATAATCGTGGAGTCATTGTATGTTTCATGCCCATCTAAAAGAATACTATTAATTTCAAGAATCATAACTACTTCATCGGCTGGCTCTCTGAAGTAAATGTCTTTCCCTGAGATTTTACCCTGACGTTTGAGGCTTCCAGCATGTCAGCAGGAACTGGACAAACTTATAGCTATAAATATATCCCCAATTTTGTGTTAGGATGCAACTAGAAGGTTTTGGAAAGATAAGTGAATGATCAAGAACAAAACGACTAAGTGGTGAAAAGGATTTGGAGTCACTTAAAATGTCGTTTAATGGATTAATTAACAATATTATTAGATGTTCATGCGCCATAACCAAAAAACAGCTAAGTTTTGGGGCAGCTTGCATGATTATGACAACCATATAGTTCATACAATTATTAACTACAAAAAGAATTACGAGCACTGCTTAAAAGGCAAGATGAGAGAGCGAAAGGCTCGTATCAAAAAGAGAGAGAGAGGGAAAGGTCTATACGTATGGCATATAGATGCTTGATCTGATCCGAAACACCCTTATAGTTAATGTTGAAGCTCAAATAGTGAATGCGGTCCTAAAGTATACCCCATAATCCTAAAGAATATTAAGCTTAACCCTTAGTAGCCTTGAACGGGCATCCTTTTCAATCCTTTTCTTTCTAGTTCAAAAAGCTTCCTTGTTAGAAGCACTAACAATAATATATTATCCCAGAGAGAGAGAGAGAGAGAGAGAGAGAGCATAAAATTAGCATAAAAACTATGCTTCTTCTTTGACATTGTTTATGTTTAATTAATCCCACTTAGGGTACCGATGATGCATCAGAATTGTCATCTGTGTTAATTCAATTTTGTTTGGTGAAGAAGACAGATTAATGGGTATTTTCAGCATCAGAATCCATCTGTTTTTCTTTGATTTTTTTCAATTCAAGACAAGACAACTAAATGGAGAATTTTTAATTGAGAATATATACGTCAACTCCCCTTGGCCATTAGTGAATTCCTGAAGTTGGCTTTTTGATGTTTCACGTAATTTCACATTCTATTATCAGACTTTATTAACAAAGACAAGACAATCTCATTCATGGCTTACACAAGCACCTTTCTAACCATTTTAGTGGCACCTTTCCTTAATTTTTATTGTTAACAATTAATTATTTATTACTTTACAAACACAAGGCAAACTTTACGATAATCATGCAAACATGTCATGCAACCAATGATCATTTATGCATCAAACCTGAGAGAGAGAGAGAGAGAGAGAGAGAGAGAGAGAGAGAGAGAGAGAGAGAGAGAGAGAGAGAGAGAGAGATATAGAGAGAGACTCCAGAAATGGCATGTTACATCGAGGTTGAAGGTAATTACATTTATAGATCAACAAAAATTGTCTAGATACCTAATTGAATCTCAACTGGCAAGCATGATTATAATCGGATATGATTGCCATTTTCGTGCTCTTGATACCTGTTTCATTTTGAAGATTTTCGCCTTTGGCTTGGAAGTAAATGTTTTTTTTTTTTATCAAAATAAACAAAGAAAATAATCATGTATATCTATACTATATATCATGACAATTGGTTGTTAAGTCTTTGATGTTGCAAAACTCAATCTAATTTTCTTTATTTTTTGAATTTTTAAGTTACTAATATTACATATGTCATAATAGTATTGGTTTAACCATAAAATATAGAAACTTTTATTTTCTATTAAAAATTAGTAAATCCATGCTAAAACTAAGGTAATCTTATGTTACTTTGCAAAGTTTTACCTAAAATTCAAAAATATTAGAATTGTTATCTTTACATTTCAAATATCTTACAATTTTAGAAAGTTCTTCTTTAAATTAAAAAGGACATTAGTATTGTTATTTTCAATTTCCTTAAAATTTTCTCTTCTAATTTTAGATCAAAACTATCCAATTTTGTATTTAGATCCTTTTAATTTTTTATTTTAGAAATACAAATATCAATAAATATATAGTATAAAATTTTGCAATTGTTATGAGGCCATTGAAATTAAAATATTCAACCCTTTATTTTTACTTTTTAATTTTTAAATAATCATATCAAAATATTATAGAAACTTTTAAAAATTAAAAAAAAAACTATAGAAACTTTTACTTTCTATTAAGAATTAGTAAATCTTTGCTAAAACTAAGGTAATCATATGTTACTTTGGAAAGTTTTACCTAAAATTCAAAAATATTAGAATTGTTATCTTTACATTTCAAATATCTTACAATTTTAGAAAGTTCTTCTTTAAATTGAAGGACATTAGTATTGTTATTTTCAATTTTCTTAAAATTTTCTCTTCTAATTTTAGATCAAAACTATCCAATTTTGTATTTAGATCCTTTTAATTTTTCTTTTTAGAAATACAAATATCAATAAATATATAGTATAAAATTTTGCAATTGTTATGAGACTATTAAGATTAAAATATTCAACTCTTTATTTTTACTTTTTAATTTTTAAATTATCATATAAAAATTTAGACAAGAATTTATTAGGCAATACCATAAATGTTTCTATTTCAAAATGTCTAATTTTGTGGCTTTGAATTATGACTAGATAAATGAACTATTTAAAAATTAAAAAAAAACTATAGAAACTTTTACTTTCTATTAAGAATTAGTAAATCTTTGCTAAAACTAAGGTAATCTTATGTTACTTTGCAAAGTTTTACCTAAAATTCAAAAATATTAGAATTGTTATCTTTACATTTCAAATATCTTACAATTTTAGAAAGTTCTTCTTTAAAGTAAAAAAGACATTAGTATTGTTATTTTCAATTTCCTTAAAATTTTCTCTTCTAATTTTAGATCAAAACTATCCAATTTGTATTTAGATCCTTTTAATTTTTTATTTTAGAAATACAAATATCAATAAATATATAGTATAAAATTTTGCAATTGTTATGAGGCCATTGAGATTAAAATATTCAACTCTTTATTTTTACTTTTTAATTTTTAAATTATCATATCAAAATATTATAGAAACTTTTAAAAATTAAAAAAAACTATAGAAACTTTTACTTTCTATTAAGAATTAGTAAATCTTTGCTAAAACTAAGGTAATCATATGTTACTTTGCAAAGTTTTACCTAAAATTCAAAAATATTAGAATTGTTATCTTTACATTTCAAATATCTTACAATTTTAGAAAGTTCTTCTTTAAAGTAAAAAGGACATTAATATTGTTATTTTCAATTTCCTTAAAATTTTCTCTTCTAATTTTAGATCAAAACTATCCAATTTTGTATTTAGATCCTTTTAATTTTTTTTTTAGAAATACAAATATCAATAAATATATAGTATAAAATTTTGCAATTGTTATAAGGCCATTGAGGTTAAAATATTCAACCCTTTATTTTTACTTTTTAATTTTTAAATTATCATATCAAAATATTATAGAAACTTTTAAAAATTAAAAAAAAAAAAACTATAGAAACTTTTACTTTCTATTAAGAATTAGTAAATCTTTGCTAAAACTAAGGTAATCTTATGTTACTTTAGAAAATTTTACCTAAAATTCAAAAATATTAGAATTGTTATCTTTACATTTCAAATATTTTACAATGTTAGAAAGTTCTTCTTTAAATTGCAAAGGACATTAGTATTGTTATTTTCAATTTCCTTAAAATTTTCTCTTCTAACTTTAGATCAAAACTATCCAATTTTGTATTTAGATCCTTTTAATTTTTTATTTTACAAATACAAATATCAATAAATATATAGTATAAAAAATTTTGCAATTGTTATGAGGCCATTGAGATTAAAATATTCAACCCTTTATTTTTACTTTTTAATTTTTATATTGTCATATCAAAATTTAGACAAGAATTTATTAGGCACTACCATAAATATTCCAACATGTCTAATTTTGTGGCTCCAAATTATGACTAGATAAATAAACTATTTAAAAATTTTAAAAAAACTATCATTGAAATTTTATTTTTCAATCTTAGTCTCTTACCTTCTTGGATTTCATGACCTCAACTATATGATCTCCAATTTTGATAGATCAAAAAATCCTAAAGAAACTATAAATAGAAAACAACAATCAAAATAACTCTAAAGTTTCTCTCTCCAATTTTATATATATTATCAGTATTCATATTATAGCTATCTATATATAACTATTGATCATAGATATCTCATAACAATTGATTATGATGTCTTTGAAGCTAAAATTCCTGATTTAACTTTTGAACTTATTGGATTGCCTTTAAATTTTTTTCTATATTGACTTTTGATTAATATGACAAGTTTATCAAAATTTCTTCAAATATACTCTTTCACGAAATGTTTAATAAAAATAAAAGTAATTAAGTTCCTATGATAGGAAAAACACGTCACAAATTTATTTATCATATATGTATCATTTATTATTTTGTTATTTCTCTTATTATTGGTCAATTTGCTTTCCATTTGAAATACTCATGAATCAAATCCTTCCAATATGTTTAAAAACAATAACTAAAATAAATAAAAATTTTGGCAAGCCCAATCAAATTTAAGTTATAATATTTATTTTTTTTCAATTAAAGAGTAATTCATATATTTTTAAGTATTTAAAAGTGACAAAATTATCTTGCATTAGTACCTGAAATGACCCATAGGTAAAATTTTAATTCTACGTAGGTTAATATGAAACCATTTTTAACTTTTTTTTTAAAATATTTTTATGCTTTCAAAATATTCTATTTTTCTAAACATTTAATGGAAGTAAAACAAAATTTTGAACTATGTTATAAATAATAAGGAAATAAAAGGTATTTCAAGTATTTTAATTATGTGACTCTATTATAATTTTATTTTTTTAGTGAGCTTGGAAATGATATATATGCATAGAGTTAGGCTAAAATTTATCACCAACAACCCTAACGAGCCTCTATGAAGCTTATTTATTTTTTTTCTTTTGTTGTTATTTAATCAAAGGAGGCCTTATGTATGCTTTTTACATAAAGTTGAATTAATATTAAGTTAGATATTTAGCATTATTTAGTTGAGTCAAACTTACAAGTAATCTAAACATTAATGAAAAGTCACATCTCTCTCACTTAAGGTTTAAATTATTTCTCGGTAAAATTTTAGCTTTATGTGATAATGGTAAGTTTAAGAATACAAAATTTATTCTTCATTTTTATAAATTTTTTATTTTTAAATCTTATTTTCTATGTTCTATGCATAGCACGGATTCACTGCTAATATATATATATTAGTATAAGAAGCGTAGGTATCGTATTAAGATATTTAAGCTATTAAAGAAGATGCCAGTTACTTAATTAGTAAACTTTGTTAGAAGTTGTACCAAAGTTGATCAAGAGCACCTTAACCTACTTTCTATATATTCAGAAATAAAAGATGTTTCTAACAAAAGTTTTCAATGAAGTGAACTTTAATCGGTTGTATCAACATTATTATGACCTTTTGATGCCGATCAAAGAAGATGCTTGTTGCTTAGTTAGTAGCCTTTATTAGAAGTCGAATCAAAGTTGATCGAGAACCCTTTCTTCACCTCGAACTTATTCAAGAAAAAGGGTTTCCTACTAAAATTGCCAATGAAGTGGCAATTTAAACCAAATGTTTGCTCAAGTTTCCTTACTTCAATTGAAGCCAGTACCAAATGATATATCTAGAGCAAGAGGTGTCTTGGCTCTCATGGCTCACAAAGTTTTTAGAGTGCATCAAACCAGTTCAAAATTTGTCCATAGGAAGGAATACAGTAAAAGTAATGGAATTGTTACAATTTACAAGGAATATGGAAATCCGAGTGGGTATCCTAGTCGAGTCGAGCAAATCATGAGAAAAATAGTAAATTTGGACATTATGAGTTTGACTTTCACCTGCCACACTTTGTTAGTGGGTATCTGAGTTTGAGTTTCACCTGCCGCACTTCGTTTCAACTGTGGATGTACATAGTTTAATATCTCTTTTGATTATTGACTTACATGTGTAATCTAATTTAATAATGTAAAATTTTAATCATAAAAATAATCATTAGTGTTTAATCAAACAAGGTGTGTATCTCAATTTGTGAGCATGGCGTAGCCTAAAAGTTGAGATTGGTGAATATTACATGACGTGATTGTCATAACAGTTTTTTCATTGTGTAAAAATCTATTACCACATATATATGCATATATATATGTGTGTATACATATACTTTCAAAAAATTTTCTAGAATGGTAAGCATTATTCCGTCCAAACCATGATTAGCGATACTAGTTGACTGGCTATCATCTTAAATACGAGATCTCAAGTTTGATACATGCTTATATTCTCTTGTGCACAGCCTTCATTCATATAAATACATAAAATTTATATAATTTATATAACGAGTGATCTTGCTCGAGCTCAATAGAGTGGTCTATAATTAAAAGTCTGGACATCCCCTAAAGGGATAAAAAAAAAAAATTCGGTTAAATGGAACAAATATAGACCTCAAAGCTTTTGAGGTTTAGCCAGATGTACACAAAAAAACAGACGACCTGATAATCGACCTTTTTAGGTCGATTTGGTTTGGATCTGTCAAATATTCGATTGAGTTCTGAGTCTAAAACAGGACAACCAACCTGATTGATTTAGTTCAGTTCTCAATTTTGTATTTTTTGGACCTACTCAAATAGAGAACCAATCTAAATCAAAACTGAATTAAGGCCCGATATACTCTCTATATTTATCTTTAGGTCATTGTTATTTGTACCTAATTACTATTAATTTATGTTTGTATGTTATTTTTTATTTTTAAAAAAAATTAAGCGTCCAATATCAATCTTATTTTTTTAATTTTTAAATAAATAATCCAAGTCTTATATAATTAAAGAAAACCCAGCCCAAATTACTCTGAACTTGACCTGACCCAACCGAAATATGAAACCAAACCAACTTGAACCGACTTGAATTAGTTCCATTCAATTTTGTAAGTTGAAAATTCCAGAACTGGTCGAGTTTAGATCGGGTCTAGTTTGAACTGACCCGACCCATGCACGCCCTAGGCTTTACAACCTAAACTCACAGCTCAATAGGCGTGATTCTACGGACGGAGGACTGTAGGCTGAAATGGGGAAGAAGAAGAAGAAGAAGATGAGAGACGAGTCAGAAACAGTGGAAGTACAAACAGAAGAGCGGAATGCAGAAAACGAGTTAGAGCTCGTCAATGGCGATTCTCACGCGACGAAGCGGAAGAAGAAGAAGAAGAAAATGAAGAGAGAGAATGAGAAAGACGACGTCGAACCAAAGGAGATAGCCACGGTCAGCATCGCTGTGCCCGGTTCGATTATCGACAATGCTCAGTCTCTTGAACTTGCGACTCGAGTATCCTCATCTCTTTCTTTCTCCCTTTGTTATTCGACTTAATAGTCTTTGTTTTTCCCCTTTTTGACGTTTGGTTGCCAAGAAAATGTAGGGAGATTAGAGGAATTGAAGTTTGCAGCTCAAATGGTTGATCATTTACTCTGAAAACTGGAAAACTTGGCTCAATTGATCCTAATACTTCTGTATATGGCTGAGTTGAATTTTTTTTCTTTCTTTCCCCACTAGGAACCAGCGTATGGGACATAATATTCAATGTTCGCTACCTTGGCAACCAAACGGAGGGTTTTATTGATAACTTCTCATTTTCATTTGTTTCTTTCTCAGCTGGCCAGTCAAATTGCACGCGCCACAACCATTTTCCGAATTGACGAGGTATCCACCTAAGTTACTCGAGTAGGTATAAACACAGGTGTATAATGTACACATATTTCTATGTATTATTGGTGAGTTTTTTTTCTGAATTAATGGTCTGCTTGCTATGGATGAGTTCTATATTTGATCAAGATGGTATTTTGTGATGGTTCTAGTCTCAGTTTGAATACTGGATTTTTTTTTTAAATTGGTTGTTTTTGGGTGAAAGGAGGAAATGAATTGCTTGCTATTTAAAGGTTAACATGTTTATCGACTAGCATTAGAATTCATAGATATTCTGCTCATCAAAAAAGGGGTTTATCTATTCCTATATAAGCAGGTGGTGGTATTTGACAACAAGAGTAGTTTAGTGAATGATTCAAATGTTGCCACAGTGGATGACAATTCAGATGATAATGAAAGTGGTGCAGCGTTTCTCATAAGGATGTTGCGGTATCTCGAGACACCACAGTATCTAAGAAAAAGTCTATTTCCAAAGCATAACAGCTTGCGTTTTGTGGTGCGAACTTAATTTCTGATTTGCTTGGATATGACCAGTATTCTTTGTTCTTTGTTCTTTTTCTTTTTCTTTTTTTGTTTCTTGTTAGTTCGTGAAAACTTATAAGTTGGTCACATCTTAAATTTTTGCAGGGCCTTTTGCCCCCACTTGACGCTCCACATCATTTGCGCAAGCATGAATGGGCTCCATATCGTGAAGGTTTTCTCCTTACATTATCCATGTGCATTGTAATAGTCCCTATGCTACTTGATGTAGCAATACATATGCTTATTACATAACCATTGAAATTTCGAGGTTAAAAAACTGTTCACCCTTGTTTTCCTGGTAGAATCTTGCTTTTCTAAAACTGCTATGCCTATTAAATAGTTGAGATGTCATTAATATTAGTCAGACATGAAACACTTACAAATACATTTAACGAGGACTAAATTGAAAAAGATTGAGTATAAAACGTAGGATTACATAAAAGCCGCAATGGGAGTGGAGCTTAATTGATGATAAGGTACTGAAGTGCCATGGAAATTGATTTGCACCCAAGGGGAGAAAGAAAAAATAGTGTTGACACTGATCAGTGGATACTTATGCCGCCCTATTCATTCCACTCTCTGGAACAACAAGAAATGGGTTGTAATTGTATATAGTTACAGGTCAAAGATTTGAAAAGTGAGTTAATAGAAGCACAAATGTGTGGTAAATGAAACAGACACAAGATGCACATTCTGATTCTCATTTTTCCTTCTTCTTTTGACCTGTACATTCAAAGAAATACTTGGAGGGAGCATACGGAATCTCCCCTTAAATTTGCAATCATATGGTATTGTTTGCCTTATCTCTCATGAAGCCTACCGTAGGTAGTAGAATTCAGCTTCCCTTTAAGATAGCAGAATTCAGCTTGACATCATTTGTATGGATGTTTGGACACCTTCCCTTTAAGAGTGCAGAGATTTTTTAATATCAAATCCTTTTGTGAGCTGTAAGCTGATTCTTAATGTAGTGTTCGTGGCCACTGAGTGGGTAGACTCTCGGTTGAAAAGTAAAGTCTCGGGTATCCTCTGTAGCTGGATACTAAGAAGGCACACAATCATATGTTTTGGGATTTTCTATTTTACATGCTTGATAGGATGGGCATTGGGGAAGTGGAAAGGGGGATTCATTTCTGCGTCTCTGCAGTGAGATTTTTTTTCCGTCTTGGTGAATGCGGCACTAAGAGGTTTCTTTGAGGCTCTAGCGGCCTCAGATTACGAAGCCTCATCTCTCCTTTGCTCTTTATCAGTGTTATGGAGGCTTTGAGTCTTATGGTGGGTAAGGTGGTTGGGGAGGGGGTCATGCAAGGTTTTTATGTGGGGTGATAGAGGTGGAAACCTTATTTCGTATCTCATTTTCTGTTCGCAGGTGGTTCTTCATTTTTTGTAGTGCTTCGACGGAAGAGTTGAGATATATTTTATTGTGCTTTGAGGTAGTGTAGGGTTTGCTTGTTAATTTGGCTAAGTGTGAGCTTATCCCGATGGAGGAAGTAGATAACATGTGTGATTTAGCTTAAGATATGAGATATAGGATGGGTTCTTTACACACCTCTTGTTTAGGTTAGCTTAACTCTATAAAATAATTTCCATGGGAGCTCATCCAAAACGGCTAGCCAAGGGCATGTCATTTGGTTTCATTGCTTTTACTTATATATCCAAGATCCCCAATGTAAATTCTAATGTGGGACTCAACAAACGCCAACGCAAGTCGAGGTCATAACAATCTCTTCCCTTTATACCCTTGAATTCCTATTAGAGGCCAACATGCAATCACAAATACCACAACCAGCATGGTTAATCCCACTGAAGACTGAGGCCACGATCCAATACCCTCTAGGTTAAATACAGAACAACCATAGCAACACACCCAAAAAGGTTAGCCAATGGAATGTCATTTGGGTTCGTTGCTCTTACTTTGATACCCAAGATCCCCTAGGAAAATTTCTGATGTGGGGCTAAGCACTCACCAACAAGAATCAAGGTTGTTATAGACTAAAACTTCCTTTCTACCTAAGATTTTTCTCTTTTCACTATTCCTTGTTTGGTAGGGAAAAGCTTAGAGAAGCTTTTGAGGGATTTTCTTTGGGGGATCTTGTAGAGGAATTCAAGTTCCATCTTGTGGATTGTGAGAAATGTATGCACTATTAAGGGAGGAGGGTTAAGCATTAGTAGGCTTGAGTTGTTTAATAAAACCTTGTTGGGCAAGTGGTTGTTGAGATTTGCAGTGGACAAGGAGAGCTTACGGAGGATGGTGGGTTTTTTTTTGGGGGTAAATTTGACCACCCTTGAGGTTTCACAAAATATAAGATAGTACCCCTCACATACTAATAATTACACTACCCTTCCTTGTCAAAGTTTGTTGAGGATGGAGGCTAACAAAAATTGTTAAATAACTTTTTTACCCTTTCCAACTCACTCAATTTTCCTTTCGTCACCCTGTTGCCTTCACCTTTTTTCTCTTCACAAAATCATTTCCTCATACATATATATATACATATAAGGCCCATTAATCACTTATATAAAAAATTCTATATATATATGCTGTATATATACCTGCATAAACAATTCCCAACAATCCCTGACCAAAACCCCAATCTTTCTCTGTAGATCTAAAATAGGGCTCAATATAAACAAGATTTATGCATCTAAAACCCCAAAACCGAGACCCCAATCTCTCTCTCTTTCTCTCTCTCTCTCTCTCTGACCCAACCCAGTCGACCTCCAACAACACCGCCCCCTCCACTGCTGCTGCTAGTATTCCTCATCCCTCTCTTTCTCTTTCTAATCGGGTGCGCATTCAATGGGTGATGCTCTGTTCAACAACCCCTTGTTGGGTTTTGGTCTAAAGTATTGATAGTTGAGCTCACAGAAATTGGTGGTGGTAGTCGCAATTGGTGGTGGTGTCGTCTGTTGATGGGGGTGGTGGCCTATGGCAAGAGAGAGTTGATTGAGAGAGAGAGAGAGAGAGAGAGAGAGAGGAACTAGTTCAGGTGGTTGGCAACAGGTGATGGCTTGCGGTGGTGGTGATTGGTTGGTGATGGCTGAACTATTAATGGTGTTTGAAGTGAGAGGGGTGGTGATCGGTCGTTGCATCAATCATTGTGTTGGAAGGGCGTCTTCTTTCTAATGGAAGGGGATTTGGAGGACCAAGGCCCCTCCCAAGGTTGCTTTTTTTGTGTTAACAACATCTCTTGAAGCGATTCTTACTGTCAATAAGTTAAGGAAGAGAGGAAAAATTATTTTGGATTGGTCCTGGATGTGCAAGAAGCCGGGGATTAGTGTAAATCATCCACTTGTTCATGTTTTTGTGGCTAGAGAGATTTTGAGTCCAATATCTTCGGTTTTTGGAGTCGAGTGGGTGATACCTTCTTCGGTTGCAACTCTTTTGGCCTTTTAGGAGCCAGGTTGCCTTAGGCAGAGGGAAAAGAAAGTATGGGAGGCCACTCCCTTGTGTGTTATGTGGTGCATTTGGCGATAGAGAAATCACAGGTCATTCGAGATGGTCAAGCTACCGATCCATTGGTTAAAAGGAACTATAATCGTTTCTCTGTGTTTTTGGATGAGAGTCTGTTCCTTTTTGTTTCTCTTTGTTTATTGATTTTCTAGGGGATTTGTATGTGTTTGTTGCTGTACAAGCTTAGGGGTTTTCTTTATACTTTGGTAGTACAAGGTTTCTCCTTGTCATGCGCCATGTCTCCTCCTTTTCACACACACACACAGACACGTAAATATATGTTCTTTTGCTTATAAAGAAAGAGTAGTTATATCTTTCACATAGTTAAGGACACATTTGGATCCTTTTTGTTGATCATTGACTCACTCTTTGATATCTTTCCGTCATTTTGTAGGTGTCACCCTTAAGGAACAAGCTACAAACTCTGCAGGAACACTGGTTGATGTGGGCCTTAGTAAAGTACAGCTTATCATATCAAAGTTTGCTTAGTCCTTTTTTTTTATTTGATTGGTAGCAGTTGAGAGCTTTCACATTTCTTTTGTTGAATAGATATTTTTCCTTTATAGTTCTTTTTTTGAAGGATAAGAAGGATATATTATGTCCATATACAGTGACGCAATTATAAAATGTCCCATGTTACTTAAAGAAAGGATAAGGACCTGCATGGTTCATTCTCTTAAACTCAAGTTTCTCCAAACAATCATACAACAGCTAGGCATAACAAAAGAATGGGTTTCCATCCTTTGGGTATGTGGTCCTCAGATCTCTCTTTTGTTCTGTGATAACTTTTTACTCTAGATTGATAGTTTCTGCCAAGGTCAAGATGTGAGAAGTTATCTTAAACGCACTTCCATAGTTGATTTCAATTGTTGCAAGCTGTGGGCAGCGGCAGATCCAAGATTGTTTGTTCAGTGGGGGCATAACTTACATAGAATCGTACACAAAATTGTTTCCTAATTGACAATCTTTTTTCTTTGATACATAAAGAGTAAATTATCTTAAAGACATAAAAAAGGGGGCGTCGCCTTTGTACAAAGGTTATATACAAAAAAAGTTATACCCCTCATCAAAATTAAGAAACCTATAAAATCAAAGATGGCTCTATAATTGCCACACAACCTCATAATTTTAATATTATAATAGAGGGTTGGGATTGTGCTGTTTATTTAAGAAGGGGTTAGTGAAATTTAGTTGGGACAAATGTAGGTGTTAGTAGATTCAGCTGGTTAATCAATCTTGATTTTGAAAGCAGAACTGACTTTTGAACTGTCTCTCTTTTTTTGTTTTTGCACTGGGGGGGGGGGGGGGGGGGGGGGGGGGGGGGGGGGGGGGGGGGGGGGGGGGGTTGGGGGGTCAAGTGCAGCTCTGTCTTTTGAGCAATTGACAGACACATGGCATGTAATTAGGCACCTGTTATTGTGTTGATTCTCCCAGATCAACTACAGTATTTGCTTCTTGACTGTCTATGTAAGTGTACAAAAATCGGCATGGTTAGAAAACCAAATCAACCCAAAATTTGAGTAATTGGGTTTTTTTTTTTTTTTTTTTTTTTGTCCTTTTCTATTTCTCTCTTTTCCACTGAATTGCTAGTAAAGAGGTGACTTTGATTAAATTTAATAAAAATTGGCAGTTTCATATATTGGAAAATCGTGTATATTTCATTTATTTCTTTACTGATTTCTTATTTGTTTCAACTTAGAGGTAATTGAATAACATATTATCATCAACAAATTAAAGTGGAAGGAAGGAAAAGGCATGCTCAAATTCTTTTCTATTTTTTTTTTTCCCTTTTTGTGGTTAATGTAGATGTAGAATCACAAATTATATGCTTTTCAGCAAGCGGCAGTTCGAATCATAATCTTAATTTGGCTAATTATTGTGGTGTGTAGTACGTTTCAATTGATAAAGTACTTGAACCTGGAGTAAGAGTAACTGTAGCCATGGGAACCAATCGCAATTTGGATGCAGGTAATGAATCTACATTTTTCCTTTTTTCTTCTTCTTATTGTTATTGTTATGTGTATGTGAATGCGCACGAGCGCGTGCACGTGTGAGAGAGAGAGAGAGAGAGAGAGAGAGAGAGTTAACTGGGGTCCCATATGTTTGCATCTGAATGTAGTCGAATTTTCTCTCTTTTCTTTTCTTTTCTTTTCTTTTTTCCCCCCTTGAACCATCTCTTGCCAAATGATTTTTGTAACAAGAATGTACAGGCTCAATTCAAAGTTGTATGGTGCATGCTAGTCACTTCATTCCCTATTTTATAATATAATTGAGGCCTAATCTTAATACTTCTATACTTAACGGTTTTACAAAGTTTTTAATTTAGGTCTACACTAATAAAGTTCACTACTGCATATTTCAATTTTCTAGATTTCCCACGCCAGATTGTTTCATCTTCCAAGCCTAGGGAAGAAGTGGGAATGTACTGGGGTTACAAAGTGCGATATGCTTCCAGTATCAGTTCTGTTTTCAAGGACAGCCCATATATGGTATATACTACTTCCATGAAATACTGTTCCTTTGAAAGGCAATGCATTTTTTCCTCTAAATTTTGGACAGTGGCTTCTTCAATCAAATTGTAATACTTAATTTGACAGGGTGGGTATGATCATCTGATTGGTACCTCAGAGCATGGTCAGTTTATAAAGTCTTCAGAACTTGCACTACCTTCTTTCAGGTATGGTTTTGTATTACTGATAATGGTGGCTTTTGGTTCCCCATTGCTCTCTAGTCTCAAGTGATCAGGGCAGTTCCTTTCAATCTGTGCACTGAGATTGGTCTTTGGAAGCCATTGCCCTTCAATGGTTTTATCTAATATTCCTAGAAGTAAAAGATGTTGTCATTATTTCAGGATCCATGTTGAGTTTACAGAGCTAGTGCTGAGAGTTGGAGAGGAGTGTGATGGAAATATTATTCTGTAGCTATCCTCTTTCTATTTGTTGTTTCTTTTTTTTATTCATTAGACTGTCAAACTCCACCCACTCAATGAAGGCAGGTGTTCAAACTCCTACGAAGACTTGTCTCCTAGTCTGTGGAATAACACCAGCCCTTGATGACTATCCTTTAGATATTCGTTTAAGTGTTGTAATATCTTTCTGCATATAACCGGATTTCTGAGAGGACCACATATATGACCTATTTGGTTGTGATGCCTTTGGCTTTTTGGATATTGATGTTTCATCACAGAAGTTGACCAAATTAGTTTAGTGTATGCAAGTTTTAGGTTGATGTTGTTGTCGTCCTTCCCCAGCACCTTTGCTTCAATCCCCACAAATTTCCAAAAAAAAAAAAAAAAACTCACGAGTGTGTGGGTGCGGTTATGACGGGCTGAATCTCAAGAAACAGAGGCAGGATAAAGCAAAAATCCACAACTTGGCAACCCCAATAAGATTTAAGATCATGGGTTTGTCAAAGGCAGGGGTTTGTCACACATTTTTAAGCCTGTATGATGGCTTTCTGTAAAGCACTTGCCTTCTACCTGTGCATGCTGAACCACATATTTCCAGTTACTCTTCATAAGCTGGTTGTATGCTTTTCAAAACAAGGACGAAATTTGTCAGCTCCTTGTTCAACCACGTGTTTTGCTTCTTCTGGATGTCATGTATCGATTGTGTAGTAAAACATCCCAATATATGCCAGATATTTCTGTGGTTTACAGAAGGCCTACATGCTCATCAACCAACTGCTCAACTAGGGTTTCAAAGTGTCTACAAAGAAGAAGGAAACAAAAGAAAGAAGCAAAGACCTAGACATATTGACCTTTGATGCATAGAACAAGTATTTCATGGTTAGATGGACAAAATTGGGGAATTGAGTGTTGGGCCTATAATTGTTTTGGCTTTTGAACTATCTAGTTACCTAATGTTATGATCCTTCCCTAGAAAGTTTACTTAGTTCTCCACCTAGTTATTATCCTTGTACATCTTTCGACCTCTAGTTGTATTAAGCAATTTATCTAGTAATGTTCGAAGTGAAATAATTTTGTGTATGCATCATGATCTAAATCCAGCTAAAGCTTTTTTGATATAATCTCATGATCTGTAGGCACTTATTAATTGCTTTTGGTGGACTCTCTGGGTTGGAAGAGAGCGTAGAAGACGACAATAATTTAAAGGTAATTGTGTATTTGGAATTTGTTACACTTTTAATTGGTAATTACATTTAGTTGTGTGAATTGAGCTTTCCTAGCTTGTACCACTCTCTCTCTCACTCATGCGCGTCCAGGTCATCTTACACTTTGAATGCTTGATTTTCTAGTCAACTTTGGAGTTATACTTCAAGGCATCTTCAAAGTTGCTTCACTGAAGTGACGACTTGAACTTTCTAGTTGAGCTAATAAAACAGAGAGCCAAAAAAGGAAGAAGAAACCCAAAAAAAAAAAAGATATTCAAAAACCCCATTTTTACATCATTTCTTTATTTTGTCTACAGGGGAAAAATGTACAAGATATATTTGATTCATACTTGAACACATGTCCAAATCAAGGAAGTAGAACAATTCGGACAGAGGTGCATTACTGTTGATCTCACTTTTTGAATTTGCCATGGCATGAACTTTTCTATCACTCTATGCTAACAATATTGATTGTTTGGCAAACAGGAAGCTATCTTGATATCACTTCAGTATTTTCAAGAACCAATCAACCGAGCTTTGCAGAGATTTGAAGGTCAAAATTAATCAAGCTTGAAGTCATCTAAGAGCAATATCATCAAGAAGTTTTCGTCTCTGGACCAAATATCGGTAAATTTTCAACAGCTTATGATTCTGCAGAGCCTGAAGGTAGTTGCAGACACTAAGAAGAGATTATAAGTCACTATGCAGGTGGGGATTTTCCTCGGTTAGGTGTTTGGTTGGTTGGTTGGTTAACTTGCTGTTTGAGCTGAGCCTCTGCCGGCACGAATGACATGGTAATTAGCGTGAGCTTAAAGGTGTTTTGTATTTGAAGTTGAAATTACCAAAGTCAAAAATTAGTTATCATTAAATGATTGAACCTTCATGTTTTATTTGAAATTACAAAAAATAGTGGTCGAAAATTGAATGAACTTGATGAATTGAAATAGAAAAATGCTATTCTTCCAGAATTTTTATACAAAATTTTATACCAGAATGATGTGGCGATGACAATTTTATAATAAACAAGCATACTGGTGAATTTTTTATTTTAAAGTGATAAGTTCATAACTTATTCACATCATTCTGGTAATAAATTCTGTATGAATTTTCTGATTGTATAGTATTACCCATTGAAATATTTGGAAGATAAAATGCAATCCATGTGCTTGTTCTTATTTCTTCACCCCTCAGTCAATTTGAAGGTCCTTAGCAGTGTTTTAAATTTCACTTGGCAAAATGTCTCATTCTTTAGATAGGCACGAACCGGCTATCTAATAAATTTCAACATTTGTGTCATCTTTAAGCCCAAGTTAATCCTTTCGGGGACATTGTATGATGTGTGATTGGCAATTCATGAATGTAAATTTATTTGCCAAATACTTGCTTTTAAAACTTTTTTCCATATAAAATAAGAGAAAATGGAACGTTGGCATGCAAATAAAAGGCGAAAAAAAAAAATTAATCACTGTGAAGAAAAAGCTCTATAATCAATCAATGAAAAATGGAATAAAATTTAAAACAGTAATACCACATGAAATTTCAATATTAATTTTTATTTGGAAAAAAGAATAAATAAAAAAAATAAGGATGCTTGTAGGGTAGATTAGATATTTCCTACGACAGAGGTGCATACCGTCATTAGAAACATGAAGAGGGACTTTTCCGTAATTCTATACAAGTCTGCTCAATATGCCGACGGAGAGAGAGAGAGAGAGAGAGACCGAAATAGCGAGGGGGTTTTCGCGAAGTGAGAGAAGAGAAAGCTAGATATAGATAAGTGTATCTATATATACCGTTAATAGTTTGTTTTCAAATTCTCAAATTATAACGGTCCTCGTCTTCGAGAGACGTTTCCCGCCATGGTGCCTCAGGTGGAGGCGCCACAAGGAGGCTCTCTCGCTGGTGACATAGACCCCGACTACTTGGAGGAGACCAAGACCTTGATTTGTGCTGTCAACCTCCTCTCTCGCAACCTCCCTCTTCCCCAAGACGTTTTCGATGCCGTCTCCTCCATCTATCGAGGTGGCGAAGCCGAGGACGATGCTGACGACGTTGGAGACGTCGCCGATGGTGACGGTGTCAGTGTCGGTGAATCTGATGTCAACGGCGGCGCGGTAATTTCGATGCGATACTCATCTTTCACTTTGAGTTCTCTTGGAATTTGGGTCTTTTTTGTAGATGTAATTGGGAAGTTCAGGTTATTGGCTCTGTTCAGTTGCTGTTCCAGTTTCGTTTTCGTTTTTCATATTCTTGGAATAAAAAAATTGGAGGCATCTCGTTTTTTTTGTTTAAAAAAAAAAAAAAAAGACCATTAAAAATACCATCATTTTTATTTTTAAAGAAAAACAATTTCGAAAACTCAGAAAACCTTTTCAATGATTCTTAAAATTAGGATGTTTTTTAAAAAAAATTTCGAAAATAAGTTTTAGAATCTCCTTACCAAACACGGTTTCAAAGGAAACAGTTTTCAAAACTAATCCCACAAACACAGTTCCGTCGAATTTTAAAAAATAAAAAAAAAGAGAAAAATCAGAACCATAACCAAACGGATTAGTTTTTGAATTTTGGGTTTTGGTTTGTTCTCTGCATGCAGCTCCTTTTGTTCGATGGGATTTTGTTTTTATTACTTATTTCTAAAGTAATTCGAAAATATTTGTTCCAAATGAAGGGAAATTTAGGAGTAAAGAGTTTCTTTTGTTTTCTTTTGCCTAGAAGTTGATTGAGAAAACTTGCAATTTCCGTGACTCTTTCTTTTGGGGAAAAATGTGTAGAGATATCTAAAAGATAATTCAACAAATCGTTTTCTGTTGACACAAACAAACGGAGCCTGGACTTGCCCTTCTTTTTTTAGCGTATTTTAACTTTTGTTTTGCAAAAATTAATGGGTTTATGTTGCTTTATTATTTCCATTACATATGTATACTGAACAGAATGACTGAACGGTATGGGTTGGTGATATTTTAAGGATTAAGAGTATGGAAAAGAAAAATATGGAAGTGACAGAAAAGAAAAGCACCTTGTTTTGGAAAGGGCGATATCAATGATTGTGCGGTAGCTGTACTCAATAGGTCATATGTTGATGATGAAAAGGCTCTTGATGTTTGGATAATGTGACTCAAATCTTACTGTTGATCATTTCATAGGACTTGCCAACAGTGTAGAGTTTCTTGTAGGATCATGTTTTTGTAATTTTATTCTATTCAAGATCTCAAACACCATGCAATAATACCCTTAGCTTGTAAGGCACACTAATAAACCCGCAGTATGATGCTAGGAGAGAAGGAAACATCAGTCAAAGAATGGCGGGTGTAACATCAAGCTAGCATATCAATTGGGTTTGTCAGCTGTAGCAGAGCCATGAATAACATCTATATTAGAAGCAATCAAAAAGACGTCCACTTTTAACATGCCAATGAGCTGGTGAAGAGACTAGAGGCCGTCCTTTTATGTGGTTTACAATGCTTACAGAATGGAGAATATAGAATATGCATTGAAATGTGTTTGTGTAGTTGTTTTGTGATATTAGGACACTATCAGCCCTCCTCAACCTTGTTGACTTTGGAATGTGAGTTGACAAAGCTTAGGTAGGCATTTGAGAGAGAGATGACACAATGTTTGTACTTACTGGCTTTAGATCATGAAGTGGTTGTATCTTTATATCATGAACTGGTTGTGTCCTCTTTACAGTTCATGCTGTAATTAAGACTTACTTTTTATCGTCACCATTTTTTAATTGAACTTGAAATTCAGAATGTTGAGGCTGTTGATACAAAGAGTCCTGTGTTTCTTTATTTAATTCTAGCTTAGATGATATGTTGCTGTGGCATCAGAAATTGAATATATTCCTTCATAGACCAGCATCGCCAACGAAAGCAGGCCAAAATCTTCCATTTTTACTCCTGCGTGCAGACATGACTACAAAATGTTTGGTCTGTTTAAATAATTTTGCATTAAATATGTTGTTCTATAATAATTTTGTCGCCTATGGCTCAGCGTTTGGAATTTGGGTTTGATGTTTGTGATGTAGGATGGTCTTGGGATTTCAAAAGAAGGAGATTTGATGGTGGACCTTGAGGATGCACTAGTGAAACAAAGACCAAATTGCATGTCAGGTTTCAGATTGATGGAATCAAGGGATAGTCGTTTGCAGAGCCATATACAGCATCGTTTGTTTGAACTTGAAGGTTACTATTTTTTTTTTGTGAAGAGCATTTTTCTTGTAGTTCATATTTTTCTGCAAATATATAAGTTTCCCCTTAAAATTGTCTGCTTTGTCTTTGCTTACAAGCATCAACATGTACATATTAATATATTATCTGTTTATAACTTTACCCCTGAATTAAATTTTGATGATTGAATCTCTAAGAAAAGGCCTTCTTATATTGTGCAGCCAATATAATCGAATATTATCCGGTCTTTTTTGAGTTCTCTGATTTTTCCAGTGATATTGCCGCAAAGATATTGATAATATGGTCAACATTGCTGTTAATCAATTGATTTGGCCACCCAAATCCCTACTGGGGAAAATATATGTGCTTGAGCAATGCACGCGACAACCTATCATCATCATCTTCTTTTTCTGTTCATTGATGGCCCATAATCCGTTACTCCATGTTCTGTGTGATCATGATTTCTTTCGTTTATAAACAACTGAGTTTTTAGGGTTCTATAACATCTTCCTCCAATTTTTGGTTTATTCATCATTGTAAGCCTGGCACAATTTATTATGGATTCACAATTATATCCCTTTATTCAAAAGCTACCCTTCATTTTTTTTCCGTTTTCATTTTCTAGAACTCTTATTATTTTGACTGTTCATGCATATTACGTATGATTCTATCGTATCAAGAAAAATATCATCTCATGCATAGACATGAACACACTATCTTGTAATCCATTCCCCTCCCAACCCCCACCCACAAAAAAAAAATATATGTTAAAAAAAAAACAGAAAACCAAAGAGTGATTTGCGGTTTTCCTTATGGAGATATTTGGAAGCATTTATGTTAATACAATATATTATGCCATATTGTTCACATATTTTTAATAGCATATTTCATAAATGGAGTGCATTATAAATTAAGTAATCATATATCCATTTTGGTCCTCGCTCAGATAAGGAATTTTTTAAACTAGTTGTAGATCAGTTTGTAATTTTGTGCTTTTATTGATTTTTTCATGTCTAAATGCACTTTAAGTCATAACATTTGGATTGTTCAATTAGAGTATGAAAGGTATATTGCAGCTAGCCCTCACTATTGTACCTTACACATCACATTGCAGTTGTATATGCATAACTTGTAATAATTTTAAGTTTGAATTGTGCATTAATGTTTCCAGGGCTTTGAAACTTTCTATGTTTTGCCTCTAGTTTTGGTTGATGTGCATAACAATATGATATTCAATAACATGACCTGTATCTTATTTGATATTACCTCTTCGAGTATCTTGAATGTGATTAGATATTATCTTCTTTCCTTGAACTCATTGGTAATGCATTTTGGCTGGACAAAATGCTATATAAGGCTTCTAATTGAAAAGAAGGATCAGTCAGCTAATCTATGCATTTACATTTATGGTTCTTTTCCTTCTTTGCTCCAACAAAGGACCCATTTTCCATAAATCTACTTGAGGTCTGCTTCTATAAAATATGACTGGGCATCAATTTGGCAGGTGTTGGTTTGGAATACTGGCCCTGCTTGTTTCCTTATTGTCGTGTCTTTTTCACCTTCAACCCCATTTATTAAGCTGTATCTGGAATTTACTCATCAGGAAACTAATTGAACAGTAAATATTTGCATATGATCCCAACAGTAGTTCAAATTGTCATTTGTATAATTCTTTGAAACATTGCTTATTATTATTTTGAACCAGAATTGCCTTCAAGCAGAGGCGAGGACCTGCAGTCAAAGTGCTTGCTTGAACTCTATGGGCTAAAGGTAGGTTGGATTTTCTAATCACTTAAATAAACATTTGTGTATTGCTTAGTTGCATGTGAAGTTTATATTGATCAGATGCAAAGGTTGACAGCTATTATCTGTACTAATGGAAGATAAAGTTTAGTTGCAGTTAAGTTGAAATGATTCTTGCCGCAAATTCTGTTCACCTTTGTGAGTGAAAATCAATGTTCAGAAATAGAATCTATTTATTTCCCCTTTCCTAACAAAGATGATAATTTGGCTTTTCATTTTTCAAAATTACTTTTTCAAGACTACTTGAAAATATGCATGTGAGAGAAAATCAGATATAACCTACATAATGAGTTGTCATATTCAGTTGAAGAAATTCTACTGATGGTTATAGTCGGAAGACTCGGAACAGTTCCCTTCCGTGTTGTTAAATTGGAAATCTAAATACCATATGTATTTGCATGCACCTGTAGTTATATATATGCTTCCAAGGGATAACTTTGCGTATGTGCTTATTGACGTGTTCGTTTTATTCTGTCAGCTTGCAGAGTTACAGAACAAGGTTCGGTCTGATGTGAGTTCAGAGTACTGGCTTCGTGTGCATTGTGCATATCCGGGCATGCAATTGTTTGATTGGGGCATGATGAGATTGCGTTGTCCTTTGTATGGCATTGGAGATGCTTTTGCTATGGAAGCTGATGATAACCTGAAGAAGAAACGGGATACTGAGGTTTTTTTTAGTTTATTTGTTACTTATTTTGGCTTCAGAATTTTCCTATATTCAGAAGAGGAATCCCAAGATTATGGAACTCATAGCTTGTGGATGCCACCTCTTCAACAGAATGAGGTAGCACTCTTTATTTTACGGAGTTAAAGTAGATCTTAAAACATTGACGTCAGATAATTTTATTCAATCTAATATCTGCAATATATTTGCAATTACTGGGAAAAAAAATATGGTTACAAACGCACAAGAGTTCTACCAATCAAACTTTTGCCCTGAGGAAGTTGTAGAAGGGGCAATTGATCAGTGAGCCCGACTTTTGGAAGTTTAAATCTCAGTAATCAGTTTATAGATCATCATGGCCAAGAACTTTCACATTATTTATTGCAAACATTCATTAATTCCAACTCAGTGCTGATGAAGCAAAACACCTTTGTTGCAGAGGCTGTCACGGTTAGAGGAGGAGGAAAAGAACTTTGTGGAAACTAGAAAAAGAAAATTCTTTGCAGAATTACTTAATGCAGCCCGTGAAGTCCAATTGCAAGTACAAGCTACTCAGAAACGCCGGAAACAAAGGAATGATGGTGTTCAGGCAAGCTTTTCTTTCTTTCTTTCTTTCTTTCTTTTTAATTTTTTTTTATCATGGACAATTATTAAGTAGTGCATGTTGAACATCAAACATAACATGGGAATTGAGGTGGGAGCTGCACTTAAATATTTTTATGGGTATTGGGAAGCAGGGAATTGATTTAGTGATCTGAAAAAACAAGAGAGATACTTTAGTAGAACCTTTGCCATCATTTTTTATGGTGATTTTTTTGGATTTCTTTTTTTGGTTGTTTTTGTTTTTTTGGTGGGGGGGTGGGTGGGCTTGGTGGATACAAGATTGGCTTGAACTTTAAACCCTGTGGATGTAGGAGAAACCAATAATACTAGTTTTTGTAGGGAGGAACTTGTGATTGTTTATAGGTGTGGGAGAAATAAAAAGAAACTGAAATTTATGAGAAATGTCTTCCCCATGATCTCAGGAGAAGCATCTCTGTAATACTTCCCATTGTTTCTGGCACATTCTTAACAAAAGTTGGCACAGTTTGTCCTTGCTTGGGAAAGGCTTGTCCTGTAAATCTGTTTTTACGTTGGGACTAAATTTACTGGTAATTGTTTTATTGTGTTCTCCAAAAGGAAGAAGAAATTTCATATCCACCATTACTCTTTCTTTATGGGGAGAACCACATCTATACCTAAGCCCAACCCCCCCTACCCTGTCCTTGTATCACTTCTAACTGGAGTATAAATAAATTACTCAAGCCTAGCTGCAGATGTCTTCTATATCCTCATAGAAGTTACAGAACAATATATTACAACAACTAATATAGCAAGCTATCAAAGGAAGTACCTCTTGATCCCTCCCCCTCCCCCCACTTTTTGTGTTTTGGGAAAATGCCAACTTCTGCAGTATCTCTTAATCTGAATTTGTTGGACTTTTAAGTCACTATGTTTCTTGGAAATTGTCTTCCTCGTGCAAGAATCTTAGTTACGATCTAGTTTTGCACATATCCTGTGGCTATTTTTCAGTAATTTTAGAAGAGATTTGTGTTTGTTTCTAGATGATTGGGATCAAAAGACTTATTCATTTATTTTCTACGCCAGAGCACGCACGTGTGGGTAGGAGAGAATGTAAAGCAGTTATTGTTATGGCTTGTGCAGCCAGGATTCACCTCAACTTTTTACGTTATACAGGCATGGCATGGAAGACAAAGGCAACGTGCTACACGTGCAGAGAAATTGAGGTTCCAAGCTCTGAAAGCTGATGATCAGGAAGCTTACATGAGAATGGTGGAGGAGAGCAAGAATGAACGGTTAACAATGCTTCTTGGAAAAACTAATGACCTCCTAGTTCGTTTGGGAGCTGCTGTCCAACGTCAAAAAGATGCTGAACATGATGGCATTGAACCCTTGAAAGACTCAGATGCTGACTTGCCTGAGTTGTCTGCTTCAACGAGTGGAACCCCTGGGGATTCACTACCTGAGGAAGATCCTGACCTAGTCAATATCGAATCCACTCGCAGCATTAAAACCGGGGATCTACTTGAAGGCCAGCGGCAGTATAATTCAGTTATTCATTCTATTCAGGAAAAGGTAAACAACAAAGTCTTAATCACCTACCTCATGTTATTTTTCAATGCCGTTGGCTTTTCTTATGTATCTGAACTCATAGATACTTACAATACGTACTCTAAACAAGTTTTATTGTACTTTAGTAAATGAGTTTGTGGAGAAGTTTAATTGTAAATTGCAAAACAGCTAGGGATATAAATTTGTTCCTCTTGCGAGGTTTCCTATAATCGTGGCCTAATGCCTAATGCTCTGATCAGTCGAATTTGTTTGACCAAATTCTTATTTCTTGATGATGCAAAAGATGTTTCAGATTCATTGATGGTCTTATTTGATTATCTAACTTCCAGCATAAGTAATATGCCGTCTGAGGTTGCTGATATAGTCCATGTGGGTCCAATGCATTTCCTTAAATTTAGTCATAAGAAGCAGTGTCTTCTGCACTAGTACAATTCCTTCATTTGATGTGTTAATGAACAACACTTAAATGTTGTATGCAGCTTTTCATTGCCTGTTGTGAAGATATTAATCATTAATAGAAGTATAGAATCTAATCAGATCTTGAACTCCACAGGTAACCGAGCAACCGTCCATGCTTCAGGGTGGAGAACTAAGGCCCTACCAGTTAGAAGGGCTTCAATGGATGTTGTCTTTGTTCAATAACAATCTTAATGGAATATTAGCTGATGAGATGGGGTTAGGAAAGACAATCCAAACCATTTCCTTGATTGCATATCTCATGGAAAACAAGGGCGTCACTGGTCCCCACTTGATTGTGGCCCCAAAGGCTGTACTTCCTAATTGGGTTATTGAATTCTCAACCTGGGCTCCTAGGTATGTGCAGGAATTTCTTTAAAATCGTCCCTCTGTGTGTGCGCACACGCTGCGTGTAAACATGCTTGTTAGTGCACAGCATGAAATGCTCTTCTTGAAATCATGCATGGATTTTCTTCTTGTACCAGTATTGTGACCATTCTTTATGACGGGCGTCTAGATGAAAGAAAGGCAATGAGGGAAGAGTATTCAGGAGAGGAGAAATTCAATGTGCTGATCACCCACTATGATCTTATTATGAGAGACAAAGCATTTCTGAAGAAAATTCACTGGTACTGCTTGGTTGTTGATGAAGGACATAGGTTAAAAAATCATGAAAGTGCTCTTGCAAGGACTCTTGTTTCAGGGTATGCTGCAATCCTTGCTTATTTTTACGTATTCTGATGGTCTACTTTGTTCGTAGGACTGTTCACTCTGTATGATGGGTTTTATATATGTTCAGTCTCCTACATTATTATGGTGGTTTTAATTTTGTGGGGTGGGGGTTGGCTATCTCATATCTGTGTATTTTGTTGAAGACATTGTTATCTTTTTAATTGTTTCTTCCCTCCCTCTCTCACTCGTTGACTTCTGAAGAACATTTTTAGTTTTTGTTTCCTTACAAGCTAAGAAGTACGGACACTCCATTGGAAGAGCCGTACCTGTGTCGGACATTTGTTGGACAACGACACGTGTGGGACACTCGTCGGACACGTGTCGGACACTTCATTCTACGTGTCCAATTATTTATTTATTTATTTTTACATTGGACACTCCACGGACACAGTTTGGACACGCGTGTCTCGTTTTGGACACTTTAGGGACACGCGGGACCTCAACTATAAATTTTGAAACTAATTGTTGGTTCGAAGAAGAAGAAAAAAAAACAAGAAAAAGAAAAAAAACAAGTATGCTATGATGATGGATAGTTGATTAAGTGTAATGACGTTTTAATATTTTTAGTAGTTTATAACTTTATAGTATTGTGTATTGATAGAATAACTTTTTTGTTGTTAATGTGTGTTAATGTGTTTATTTACTTTATATTTTTTATGGAATATAATTGACTAATTATGAATTTGTTGCCGATTAAGTAGTGAAATGTGTTCTTTCTTTATTTTTAATTCGTGTAATCTTCTATATTTTTCACTTCTTTTGTATAATATTTATATGTATAACATAAAAGGAATATAAAAATATAGTCCTTTGCCGTGTCTCTGTCGTGTCGTGTCCAGCATTTTTTGAAAATTGCCGTGTCAGCGTGTCCGACACGTATCATGTCTGACACTCATGTCCGTGTCCGTGCTTCTTAGCTTACAAGAATCCATTTTATATCCCAGGCATGACGGGCTGGCCCTAGGTAAAGTTTGTGTTGTGTGAGTTGCAATGAATTATCATTTTTAATACTACATGTTGGATTAGTTTGCAGGTTGACATTGAAGTTATGGTAGCTAAAATTAAACTTAGCCTTAGCTTACAGACCCCACTAGAAAACTGAATATTCTCCTCAATCTGCCTTCCAGTTCACGCATCAGATGATGCAGTGTTCAATCTAGGATAATCTGTTTTATATCTGGCTTTGTATACATTCTGTTATACTACTATAAACCCTGAGCTGTGCTTTAGATATTGCTTTGTGATTCTGTTTGAGATGGTCACTATATCCTTTTTCAAACCTAACTCTAAAGCATTCTCTTGTCCTTGCATTTTAAGCTGCTTCTTCCTTGGTCAGCAATGATTTTCCTTTTAATGGATAAAGTTACTTCATATCATGTATGAATTTACTGTTAACAAAACAAAAAAAGAGTCTAGCTCTTTGTGGAGTTCGACAAAAAGAAAAATTAATCTATCCCCCCCTCAGCTTTTTGTTTGAGTCCCTTACGAACTCATAAATTCCACGACCAGTTCTATTATTCTTGTCAATTGCCAAGTCATTTTATTTCCCTGAGGACTGATGTTTCTGCTTTAACAAATTTTCTTGGGTTGAAACCATATTGGTTTCACTTTATTATTTTTATGACAATGGGAGTAATATTTCTGGTGACAACACCTTCCCTCCCAGTCAGCTGAATCAGAAGAGAAGTTTCAGAAAAATGGGTGGCAAGGCACAGGGCTTCGTTGACCTCTGCTTAGAAGAGAAGAGATCTAGGGAAATGTTGAGCCTTTTGTGTTAGCTGTTTGATAGCTGAGTCCTTTAGGCTCTAATTCAGTGTAAATCAAAACAAGACCTCTGACAACCAATAAGAAGAACCTTTTAGGTTTGCCACAAATTGGACAACCTGCTAGTCCAAGCTCTCATTAAGTTTGTTAATCATAGGAAGCAGTGAAGGAGAGACTTGCTTTTATATCCAACTGAACCTCCTTTATGTCAATAAGATGCTTTAAGACCCTCTACTCCAACTATATTGTCTCCATCAATAATGCAGTGATTGAATTATGCTCTAATTGAACAAGGTGGTGAGGACATGACTGAGTATTGTCAAACTTCTGAGCAGAGCTGGTATCACTTATATGGAATAAGCTAGGATTTTTTTTTTCTAATTTTCTTGTGACCTTTTGTGTAGCCTTTTATAGTAGTTCAATGGGAAGTTCTCTCTTTCTCTGACCAAAAGTGACAAAAAAAAAAAAAAAGAAGAAGAAGAAAAGAAAGGGAATCCCATTGTCTTTTAATACACCCTATGTTCTGCTTTTGCCAAATTGTTAGGTCAACTAGTTCTGTGTTCTCAAAGTCTCCCATGTTGTTTCCTCTCTCTCTTTCCTGTATTAAGGCTGTATAGTCTTTCAGATTAATTTCCTTTTCTTTCCATGCTATTTTGGATATGCTTTTAATGGAAGTTAAAGAGGAGCTGTCTAATGGAATTCACTGTATGCAGCTACTGGATTCGACGTAGACTACTGTTAACCGGTACCCCTATACAGAATAGTTTACAGGAGTTATGGTCCCTGCTCAATTTTCTCCTTCCAACCATTTTTAACTCAGTTGAGAATTTCGAGGAGTGGTTTAATGCACCCTTTGCGGATCGGTGTGATGTTTCTCTGACAGATGAAGAAGAACTATTGGTCATTCGCCGTCTGCACCATGTAGGTGATAGCTTTCAATGTCTTTTCAAATTCTACTACTGAATTTCCTATTGTTAATGCATTTTCTTATTCCCAGGTTATAAGGCCATTCATATTGAGGAGGAAGAAAGATGAGGTGGAGAAGTACCTACCTGGGAAAACACAGGTCATACTGAAATGTGACATGTCAGCATGGCAGAAAGTCTATTATCAGCAAGTCACAGATGTGGGGAGGGTTGGACTGGATACTGGTAAGTTGTTGCTGCCCTTAAACTACATGCCTGTGTCTTTTGTGTCCTCTCCTAAAGGGTATTGTAAAACTTGCTCATTTGTAGTTGATCATGTAAACTTTTATTATAAGTCTTTAGTCAAGTTGTGGGCTCAATGTTGAACTTTCTCTTAATGTAGTTTGCACAATGGCATTTTGCTCTGTGTCTGTGTGTGTGACATAGAGAGAGAGAGAGAGAGAGAGAGAACTACTGATTCTATTCCAACTGTCACATAGTAGCATACCCCAAACTTATCATATTTGGAGAATGTCTCTGTTCCTTTCGGCATAACAGAACCATGTCCTGGTAACTTTGATTTTCTGTAAGCTACACTTGTTTGGTTTGCCACTGGTAAATTGCTTCTAGAGAAGGTATAAAGTTCATTTGAACTCATCAAATTTGTGCCTTTGATAATAATTTCCGTCTTTGAAAATGTCATTAACCTTGTTACAGACTTTGGTACTTGTACTTTTACCTAGGCATCTATGAACTGTTTGTTATTGTAGGTTTTCTTTTCTTTTCTTTTCTTTTTTTTTTTTTTTTTTGTACAATGATTATATACAATGATTTTAAATTATTGCTTAATTCTGAAAGTTCTATTATAGCCATAATTTTGGTAGAGTTTTTTTATTGCATTTTTTAGGTGAGAAAGCTGTTGTTTCTTTTGAGTCAAAGGCTAGCCAAATCCTAATATTTTTTCTTTCCACTGTTCTTTGAGAAAACAACAGTTAACATGGACATTCAGTAGCTTGAACTTATATTTATTTTGTCATCTATTGGTTGCACCTATTTAGTGTTGCTTTTGATATCAATGTAATTGTAATAGACTTCCACCTTCTTTATCCAACTTTCATTTCAGATGATTTGATGAATCAATATTTTCTTATTTTTGTTGCATGCTGTGATTATGCTCATGTTTATTATCTTCTTTCTTATCAGTTGAGTAATAAATAATTTGCTGCAAGAAGAAAAACTTTTAATATGACCAATTGGCAGGATCTGGAAAGTCCAAGAGTCTACAAAACCTGTCGATGCAGCTCAGGAAGTGTTGTAACCACCCATACCTGTTTGTGGGTGAATATAATACGTGGCGCAAGGAGGAAATTGTTAGAGCATCGGGGAAATTTGAGCTACTTGATCGTTTACTCCCAAAACTTCACAGAGCAGGACATAGAGTCCTCCTTTTCTCACAAATGACCCGTCTCATGGACAATCTCGAAATATATTTACAGCTTCATGATTTTAAATATCTGAGACTGGATGGCTCAACAAAAACTGAGGCAAGGGGAACTTTACTAAAGCAATTCAATGCTCCGGATTCTCCTTTCTTCATGTTTCTTCTCAGCACTCGTGCTGGGGGTCTTGGACTCAACTTACAAACAGCAGATACTGTGATAATTTTTGATAGTGACTGGAACCCCCAAATGGACCAACAGGCAGAGGATCGAGCACATCGTATTGGGCAAAAGAAGGAAGTGAGGGTTTTTGTGTTGGTTAGTGTTGGATCGATTGAAGAGGTGATCTTGGAGCGTGCAAAACAGAAGATGGGCATTGATGCTAAGGTCATCCAGGCAGGACTGTTCAATACAACCTCCACAGGTTTGTCCTTATAGATGAAATTCTTGCAATGATTTGAAATGTTTATTTCATGGTTGATTTCTGTCTGTTAAACTGGTCTCCAAAGCAAGGGCATTTAAATTGTAGATGAAGCTGAAAGAATGTTGTGTCAAACATATGCCATGGCAGTTCTGGAACTTACTGCTGGCACTTGAAGGATAGGCATCAGATTGCTTATTGTTGTCTTTTTCTTTTTTATTTATTTAGAGATACTTATAGATGACAATGGATAGACTCTTCAAAACTTGATATTATGAATGTTCTGTCTGAGATCTTTGGTGGGTCTTTGCCTGAGTTAAGGCCACTTTGCTTCCATTTTGATATGACTGCTTTCATCTATCGCATGCTGATTTTGAAATTTTTATTTCTTCCTCTCTCCTTCTCTCCCTCTCTCACTCCCAAACCCCACCCACCCCACCCCACCCAACCAAAAAGGGGACAAAAACCAATAAAAATAGAAAAAGGTAAAATACCTCCCTAGTCCTTCTCTTCCTCTTCCTCTTTTTTTTTTTTTTTCCTTCCTTTTCTTGATTAAACAAAGAGAATTGAGGTAGTTCAACTTTGTTTATGCAGCTAAGGACAGAAGAGAGATGTTGGAAGAGATTATGCGCAGAGGTACGAGCTCACTTGGGACAGATGTACCAAGTGAAAGAGAAATCAACCGTCTTGCAGCACGTTCAGATGAGGAGTTCTGGCTGTTTGAGAAAATGGACGAGGAGAGAAGGAAGAAGGAGAATTACAGATCTCGTCTCATGGAAGAACATGAGGTGCCAGATTGGGCATATGCTACACCGGATAATAAGGAAGGAAAGGGCAAAGGGTTCGAACACGAAAGTCGCAACATCACTGGAAAGCGAAGAAGAAAGGATATGGTCTATGTGGACACACTTAGTGATGTACAGTGGATGAAGGCAGTGGAAAATGGAGAAGGCATAACAAAGCATTCTGTTCGAGGAAAGAGGAGGGAGCATCTTCCTGCCAGGGGCAATGAAGTTATGAGTAATAGTTCAGGGGGAGAGAAGAAAGTATTGGAACTGAAGATTGAAAAAGTGTCTGTGGCTAGTGAGGCAACAAGTGAAAAGACTGTAAGTTTGAACTTGAAAAGGTCGGGGCCTGAGTTCGAACTTAAAAAGGAAACAGAACATCAAGATGTTGAAGAGAGTGGCTGGAACAAGTTGACCTGGAAGATTCATAAAAGGAAGAGATCAAGCTTAGTGTCCTGAGTTCATCTAGGGGTAGAGGTTAAAATCCTAACAGCAGAGAAAATGGATAGATTGTAATTGAAATGGCACGGTGAAACACCATAGCTTTGAAGGTATTTGATTATCTCATCCTCGTCAAGCCTTTGTGTTGTAACTCTAGTAGCTTGTAGATTGTGCATGGCACTTCTTCAATGGTTTGTGGCAGCCAGCCAGTAAATTGCTTCGTGGCTAGGCCAACAGTAAGTGACCTTTTGACCGGTGTGGTCGTGCCTCCTGCTCTCTCCTCCATTTCCATCTATTCTGGTAGTCTACAAGTAGTGTCATCCATTATCAAACCAGCACATGTAAAATTATACAATTTATAAGATGGAGGTCTGAATCTTTTCTCCCCTTCATGATTTTGCTAGAGCTAACATATTATGTGAGTTATTTGTTCTTTTGCCACTAGGAGAAAAGAAGAATTAGAACCCCAAACCATTGATTTAACATAGATTGGCATAACAATCATCCTCTACCCACAAAAGAAAAGGTAAGAAAAGGCGTGATACTTATATTCATTTCAAATTTGATTTATTATTTTTTTTGGTCCTTTTGTTATGCAATGGAAGTGAGGTGGTTGTTATCATTTCTCTACTAACAAAACCAACACTAAAGAAAGTTGTCAGTATTGTCTGCTATCATATAGATCTATTAAACTGTTGGCTGCCAATTGTTTTGAGGACACATTTAGAGAGTGATCTTTTCTATTTGCCCCAAATATTTGTGCATGCTTGGATTCACAAGTCCTAATTTTGATTCAAATCACATGCTAGCGGTACAGGTTCACACCAAACAGACTGCAAAATGCTGCTATAAAATTGAATTGTATCTGCAATGCAACCCATGAACAATGCCAACCTTGTATAATCACAAAGAATTCAAAAACATCCAAGAGGATCACTTAGTCAAACAGAAAACTCAAAGTCTGAAGAGCAGACTTTCACAAGGAATTCATAAACAAATCACAAAGAAGTGTTGCAATTCTCCAGAATTCTGAAAAGCTAGTCAGTTTTTGACACTACAACACTCGAACAACAATGCTATGCTCAGTTTTTTATATTTTGAATATCATGTGCTTTCTCTTAAATGTTAAGGCAAACTACCAAGTTTGCTTGATCAAGTCACATAGTTATGAAAGTGCACTGCAGAGAGAGAGAGAGAGAGAGATAACAAAATCATCAATTCATAGTTTCAAACTGTCAAGAGACTCAAGACAACCTCAAAAGATGGCGTCTTAGGTAAGAATCTTTGATTAGCTTTTACATGAAATTAGAAAGAAAGAAAAAAAAAATGCAACCTAATCAAAACCTAACCTACTTTTGAAAAATTCGTGCTTGGTTTCTGCTGGAGTTACTGAAACCGACCCTGCTCAGGCATAATAAGATTGAACAAAGTAGTCAATCCAAAATGACATGAGATAAAATAAAAATAAAAATAGTACAGCTAATTCAGATCTCCAGATACTTGTGCAGTTGGAACCCAAAAGATACCTGACATGAGAAGACCTCTAGTCCTCTGAGTTGACATCAAGGTTCTTCAGTTTTGATTCCAATTCATCCTCGTTGCCTTCATCCTCATCTCCAGATTCCTTCTCATCATCATCATCTCCTCCATCAGGGTCATTTTCATCCAAGGACCCAAGCATATCAGGAGAAGTCTTAAATATACTCTTCAACTCATCTATGCCTTCTTCAGAGATGAAATTCCCATCAATGTTGAGTAATTTAAACTCAGGCTTTTGCACCACAGCCTGAGCCAATGTCCTAGCCCCAGCCCTCCTTATTGAGTTGGTGCTCATGTCAACTTCCTTCAATTGGCCATGGTCTTCTTCCAAAGCCTTGCTGATTTGAATAGCACCTTCATCCTTGAGTTCATTCTCGGCCAAGTTCAGCTTGGTGAGGAACTGCTTTGCGGCTATACATGCAGCGAAAATAGGAGCAGCTTCAACTGTTATATCATTTCCAGCCATCTCCAAGACTTCAAGCGAGGGAGCTGATTCTGTTAGACAATTGACTACAGCAATTGCCCCCTCATCTTCCAAGTTCAGGTAGCTCAGATAAATCTCAGTAAGATTTGCATGTTTAGAAAGAGCTTTACTCAGCACAATTCCAACTTCTACACCAAACATGTTGTCCCGCAGATCAAGCTTTCTCAAATGAGTACATGTACCAAGTGCTTCAGACAAAGCAGTTCCTCCTTCAGAGCCTACCCTTGTAGAGGAGCACCGGAAGTCCTCCAACAAGGGTGAGCGCTGCACCACCTCAGAAATAGAAACAGCCCCTTCATCTCCGGTCATATTATTATGAAATTGGAGAACCCTAAGCTTCTCTGTGGAAGGTATCAACTCACAAACAGCACGTGCTGCTTCCTCTGAGATGCCATCATTCATCAAATAGAGTTCCTCCAAGCTACTCTGTGATTTCAGGAGTCTCCCAAATGCCCTAACACCCTTCTCACCCAAGGCATTGTCTGAAAGATTCAGAGACTTCAAAACACAACCTTCCAGGGCTGCTGAGAACATATTTATGACTTCGAGAGCTTCTGCCTCTGGCCTTCCTGCAATATAATCTGACAGGTCAACTTCCTGCAATTGATCCTTGAGAGATTCTAAGATGGGCTCTGCAATACGGGCTGCACCCAAGCCAAAGCTTCTATTGCTGAAGCATATCTTAGTGTAAGAATTTCCAGGCTCCTTTAATGGCCTTAAAAGTTCCTGAGCCTCCTCTGCTTCAATGAAGGCCCGCTGGCCTTTAGATATATCAAAGAAGGCTTCATGGGGCCCTGTAACTTTCTCAACTTTCACAAACTCTTCATCCCCCTTGGTTCTAGGGCCCCTTTTAAGAACTTCCAGGATGACCTTACTGCATTCCTTTGCATAAAGCTGCACTGCAGAACTTCCATCACCATCAGGCTCCTTTTCATAGTGTTGATTTGCAAGGGAAAAAGCTGCATCTTCGATTTCTTTGGCATTCTCTGCAGCCTCTTCCTTGCTCAGACTACCATATTTCTGGGTGAAAATGGATTGGCTAGACAGGTTGTTGGTGATTCGTTCCACAAGCATTAGCCTCGTGTTCTCACTTGGGGGCCACAATTTGATTGAAAATGATCGGCGTTGTGAATTTGGAGTTGAGGCATCCATTGTGGCAAAATCTTAAAATGAAAGCTGCATATTAGTTAATAATTTTTCATTGTTTTTTGCATTAGAATTTGAAAAGCACAATAGAAGTACCAACAAGAAAAAAAAAAATATATATATATATATATAGCAATTCACAGGTTCCAGCAAAAAGCACATAATTTTGGCACAGTGAACATCAGAAACATACCTACAGGTCCTCTACACATTTCTAAGGGTCTATAAGGGAGGATAAATGACAAAGATCAGTGAATATATTGGGCTATGTGATCCCATATGATTGCAATAAAGCTTTCTGCTAACAACAAACACCTGGTAAACACCATGCTTACAACAAAATAGAGTTGCATGACGGTAAAAATGAAGGTAAGTGGCGCTAAAAATAAGTTGAGTTGAAGGACAATTCGGGTGATGAGAAAGCATTGCTACCAATTTCCTAGAGGGGATGCAAAAGGACATCGGAGGTAGATGATGTGGCTATGATTTGGGAAAAAAAATTTCTTAAGAAAAGCCATTGAAAACCATCCCTGTACGAGAGCATCAAGTTCCATGTACATTTTTAATGACAGGACCATTATTGAAAAAAAATTCACTGAACGTTGAGGCAGTCTCCCCTAATTTTGGAACAGGTTTGCCCGTAATTACAAGGACAAAACATTGTACAACCCTCATGTGTAAAGTAAATATGTATCTAAAAACAATAGAAATCTAGCCTGCACAAATTGAAAATTGCTCCAAATTATTGATTAGATAGTGATCTAGAAAGGATGTGCCTTCCCCATACTGCACTAATAGCTACTGCAAGAAACTTAAAAAACGAAAATTCTACAATCAGACCATTCTCCACCATTTATGTGTTATTAATTAAAAAAGTAGGAGGGAAAAGGGGGAAAAGAGGTTAGTACTATAAAGGACATACTCTGATAGAAGTATTTCCAAATAATAAAAGAAATAATTATAAGTAAGCTCAATGGTCATATTAGTCATGACTTGGTTCTGGGTGTGCACTATTTTGGAAGCATTGAAACTCGAATCAAGTTATGTTTTTAACAGCAGACAATAACGCACAAATTTTTGTAGTAAAGTTTAATATCACTCTGAAGTTCCAAATAGAAAAGAGGCCTAAAGGACACGTGGAAAAGAGAACTTGCAGAGAATGAGAGGCTGCTGTCTTAAACAGTTGCTTATGGTGCCAAAAATGCCAACCACTTATATGGGTCAATGAAAGCCTTCCTGCGCATTCAGCTCATCTAGTACCATGCACTATGTGTGTGTGTGTGTGTGTGTGTGTGTGTGTGTGTGAGAGAGAGAGAGAGAGAGAGAGAGAGAGCCATATCTTCTGAAGGTTCAGTTCAAATGAATGCAACTGACTTAAAGAATCGCAAAAAAGCACATGACATTGAAAAAGATAACTGGAGTGCTGCAATCACTCTCGCAGTCGTCTATTTTAGATGTAACTGGAAAACAATTGAATGACTTGATACACTATTCAGAACATGGGGTTTCAAATGAAAAGGCATCTATTTAGTTTTGTCAACTGCTTGGTGGAATCATGGAAGAGGAAAAGAAAGATGTTGGAAATTTGTTGTGACTTGCAAATAAACTGAACTATGACTTCATTCTATCCATACTTCCTATTCCAAATGTCACTCCATCTTCCTCCCCAAAAAAACAAACGAAAAAAAAAAAGAAACATATTACTTCTGCTTCATTTCCTTTCTCAGTATTTTCATGGTATGCCAAATAACCTTTAAATGACCTGAAGCACATAGCTAATTGTAGGCTTGTCAAACTCCACCACACTCCGTTACATCCACTCTGAACTGCAATGTGATAGGACTTACATAAATTAACACAAAAAAAAAAAAAAAAGAAGAAGAAAATGAAGTGATCTACCCCGTTTATATTTTCCAAAAATGAATAAATAAATAAAACAGGAAAGTGATCACATTTTTCCCAAATTATTTTAAAAAATCACATACTCTGAGCCATTATAGAAACCGAGACACAAAAATACAATTCATCCTACACAAATATGCAATTAAGTACCCAAAACACACATATAAAGTATCTTTCTCTTTAAAATTTACACAAGATCTAAGACCAGAAGGGGAATATGTAAATGGGAACAATTAGTGAGCATTGACCAAGACAGCCACACATTTACTATCAAAAGTTCAGAAGCATCACAAAGACTCGAACTTTCGACATAAAATGTAATAGATCGGTGACAACATATAGCTATATGTGTGTATACTTACATATATTATGTATATTACACATGTACGGAAAGAAGAACAGAAGAAAACCCTAAAACTCTGTAAATGTCCCCAAAAAAAATAAAAAAAAACCATTTCGAAAGAAAGGCGAAATGTACCCTTTACTTTATTCTGATTCTTTCGTCAGGGAGTCTAACCCTTTTCGCTGGATAGTCACCAAAGGATTCAATGGCGAAGGAGAGCCTAGAGAGAGAGAGAGAAGTGGAGTGAGAGAGTGGAGGGAAAAACAGGAACTTTCAATCTGAAACTGAAAATGAGAGAGCGAAACAGTAGGTTTTAGTTGTACCATTATATCTTACCTACGGTTTTCCACTTTTCCGTTTCATAGGCTGTTTGGGAAGCTAGAAATGTGTGTCTCCAGTTACGATGGTTGTAAACCTGATTGCAAATCTCTGTTTGGCATGTCCGATAAATGAAAATTACTACAACCACCCTACAATCAGGTTTTATTTTTTTTTTCTGGAATTTGCCCTTAACCCATTTATTCAAATCTTAAACCCTACAATCCCCATTTTTCTAGCTCAAATTGCATCACTAATTTCAATAACCCTCTTCGCACGAGGTAAACTTTGTACCTTTGTACTTCATATCAATTTTCATTTCAAGATCTTTACTTTTAATTGTAATAATTAAGTTCTTACACTTTTAATTTATTACAATATCAATCTTATACTGACTTTCGTTTAGAAAATAGTTAAAAATTTTGTATATAACAAACATGTTGCCTTTTTTAATAGGTAAAGAAATAAAAACATTCTTTTTCCTAATAATGTATCACAATTTTTTCTTAAACCACTCTAAAATAATGAGTTTAATCAACTTTGTAATATATAAAATGTAATTAGGCCTATATAAAAACTCTTAAATTCAATTCACGTGCAATATATGTGAATCTTTGAAATAAAAAAGAGTTGCATATTACATATTTGTGCATTAAAAAGGTCATGTCATTGTCACATGGGATTTTTTTATTAATTTTTTAAACAAAAGGGTGATATTGCAATAAATTAAAAGTGTAAAGAGTTTAATTGTTATAATTGAAAATAAAAATCTTAAAATAAAATTTGGTGTAAAACGCAAGAGTGCGAAGTATAATTAATCCATTATAGCGTGAAAAAATTTCTCCATGGTCTTTTAGTAGCATTTTTAGCTAAAGATCAATTGGAATGGCATAAAGCTTTATTCATGCCTTATTTTCGCTTTTTATTCACAACCAAAATCAACACATTGTGATTAATAGAAAATCCTACAATGAAAAAGCTTCTGTCTTTACTACAAACATATATGTAGAGAATTGAATGCAACATTTTTATAGACTTTTGGCTTTTGGCCGCATCCAAGTGAGGACTAAAGCATATTCTTGTTAGTTGAGTTTCATTATAGTCATGTGTAGTATAGTGAAATTTTGTATTTGGCATAATGTGAAATGGTTCATCAATAGGCCACCACGTGTATAGGGAGGATCCAAGTTCCAACTGATCTTTATTTATGGAGGCTTTATCTGGGTTGAAAGCTACCAATCCAACACAAATCTGCACCATATAGCACCATGGTATAGCTCTGTATATCCCTTCAACATTAAGTGTCCGATAGGACTTTTCAGCCTAACTCTTTTTTAACTTGTAAAAAAAGTCAATTTTTTTTCACATTTTTTTTTTGTTTATATTTAACTTATAAAAGCAAAAAAGTAAAAAAATAATTTAATTTTTTTACTTATAAACCAAAAAAATTATATCAAAATAGAACTCTCCTTATAGGTTTCTCCCCAATTTTGTTGGACAATACGATTTCCAGTTCCCATGGCCGTGAAAGAGTCATGTCATCAAATCTTTAGATTAAACATGCAATGTATTGAGATATTCAAACTCATAATGATATGACAGTTTGTAGCCTATTGACTTTGAATTTTGATAATGTGTTGCAATCTTATCCCTTGAACTGGAAATCTCAAGTGTGATCTAAATGCAAGCACATTTGCACATTGTTTGCAGAGATCATCAAGCCCCATCTCAGTGCTTGAAACAGTGGGTTTTGACAACAATCTACAAGCATTCCAAGTTGAGAACTGAGGCAGTATAATCTGATATCCAAGCTATCTCTACATAAAAGATTGGCTCTGCAAAGCCAACATTATTCCTTGCTATCAATTTTTGAGTGTCTCTACTTGGGGGAGTTTGAAGGCAGTTGTCGCATGGACAAAGCTGCATACATAACAGATGCACATTTGCTATACATTTTGACTAATTGTAAATGAGCAATGAGCAGTAGCTACAAGCCAATGGAAACAAGTGAAGCCTTATTTAGGACTTGCATAGTATATGACAGTCATGCTAGCTGATTACTGGATATTATCAAAAGCTATGTTGCAATCTCTTTGCACCCTCTTCCCCAAACCTTGCCCCCACCTGTTCTCCAATCAACGGTAGCTATGGCCTGCTGGATCAACTTGTCTCCTACATTACAATTCCAAATTTTGACAGACTTGAATACCAAACGAAAACAACGAACCAACCTTTATCCCCATATCACCTAAAGAAATACACAGCTTATGAAAACTGGAATACGGCTTGCGAAGGATAAAGCCTAACATCAGACTGCCAGCACTCAACTACACGTTACCAAATCCTAAGAAACAGAAAGCTGGTCACTATAAATGAAGCACAATGTTACTGGACTAAAACAAATGAGTGCGAATTCCATATGAGAAACATCAAACAAAGGCACAAAGCATAAGCAGTTTAGCGCCTCCTCCCTTGGCGGGTCCCCTCTCTCCCGCCACCGCCAAGTAAATAATAATAGACAAATTTAATCATGAGAAATGATATTTAATCATCCAAAAACAAACCAAGTCAAGTCAAGGTTTCCCTCTCACTCTCTAGTAAGTTATAACCATTGTTGGTTTCTGTGAGCAAGCATCTCGATAGGTCCACAACCTGTGCTGTGGTTGATGCCAAAACCCACCCCGAGCAGGGCACGAGAAAATCAGTCTAATACAGAGCTAAATTGTGGGTATAAGAATTTGTGGCTAATTGATCTCGATGGGCAGAATTCCAAGGTTTCATGAAATTGAATTATACATATGCTTCAAGACCCAAAATTACAAAAACTAGCCTGCATTTTTTGTGGACATATGGACAATGTGTACAAAGACACAGAAATGGCATATGGTCGGTAACCAAAGCAAAAAGTCCACAGTACTTGCAAGTTGAAAATTCCTTAAAAGTTACCCAAAATCACTTTTATTCATTTGGAAAAATCAAAACTACAGCTAAATTCTCAACCCCCCATTGAAATCTGCAAACACATGTACACTCAAATAATACAAATACTTAAATATAATATGTATCTATGGCATTATGAAATTGAAAACAGAGTATACGTTATTGATTAAAGCAACAACTAATCCACAGCAAGGTGAATAAAACCCAATATCCAAAGCAAAATCTGCTGATTACTTGAATCAAATTTAGAATCCTAATCCAACAGTTAATCAAACACCAAAAACCATAGAAACTTAACCAGGAAACTATAGCAAAACTTAAAAGACCAGTTTAAACCAATATGTCCTTTTGCCTCACCGAACATCAGTAGTCTCTCTCTCTAACGGTAGGATTTCTGGAACCTAGCACGAGCACCACGTCCACCGAACTTCTTGGGCTCGCACCGCCTGGGGTCGGCGACGAGGAGGGTGCGATCGTAGCGAACCAGGATGTCCTTGATCTCCTTCTTGGACTGCTCGTCGACGTACTTTTGGTAGAAGGCTACGAGGGCCTTGGCGATGGACTGGCGGATAGCGTAGATCTGGGAGGTGTGTCCGCCGCCCTTGACGCGGATCCGCATGTCGACGCCGGCGAAGCGGTGGCGGCCGAGGAGGAGGATGGGCTCGTACGCCTTGTAGCGGAGGATCTCCGGCTCCACCAGCTCGATTGGACAGCCGTTGATCTTGATGAGTCCGCGGCCGCGCTTGCAGTAGGTCACGGCCACCGCCGTCTTCTTCCGCCCGAAGCACTGCACTGACTCGACTGGGGCCGCCATTCCTGTGGTGCTGCCTCTCTCCATAATGCGGACGAGAGAAATAGAAGGTAGGGTTTTCGGAAGCGGGGGAGTATGGCAGCGAGGGGCACGGATGATTTATGAAAATTTGCACAAATATTCTTGTCAATCAATCCACTTCACACAGCTGCTACAAAATGTTGACATGTGTCCCTTTTTCTTTAAAGCATTCACAGGCAACCGGTTTCTCAATGAGAACACAATAATGACCTTTATTTTATTTTATTCGAAGAGGGCAACTAGCAAACAAACTAGTACATCTCCCAACAATCCTCTCCTTCGCCAGCGATACTTTTCTCACCGGAGCTACTTCAATGGGAAGAAAGTTGTTTTTCTAAAACAACTTTCATCTGGGTTGCTTTTGGTTACCGGTCCATTTTAAGTTTCATGATGTTCCTTTGAGACTTGTGAATTGATGTTGTGTCTTTGCAATTTTCGCGGAATCACAGGAAAAGAAAGATTACATGGTAGGTCGGGTGTGTGTGGGAGGTTAGCGGGTCTCTAGAGTGAGAAGGAGGGGTGAGATGGTGCCTGGCAATGTGGTGGTTCACAGTCTTGCGGGTGCTTCGGTTATGCATAGAGAGAAAAAGATAGGTGGGTATGACTAGTAATGAACACGAATGGTGTTGGTGGCGGCAAAAGATGTCACAGAGAGAGAGAGAGAGAGAGAGGAATCACTGAGAAGCTTTTAGAAAGAAAAACTTCATTTAAAGAGAGAGAGAGAGTTGGGGGTGGTGATGGGCTATGGCTGCTATGGTGGTGTCTTTTTTCCTTTTGCTGAGTTGATGGTTTTACATATGAGAGAAAAGGTAATGGAGTAATGTTGACCATGTACCCTGATTTTGGCAAAAAAAAAAGTGGGTCTTGTCAGAGTGGCAGAGCTGTGAGCCTGTGAGCATGGCCGGCCATGGTGTGCTGGCCCGTGGTTCCCATATGAGAGGAGGGAGATGGGTTGATGGGTGTGTAGTGAGAGAAGGGGCAGATAGGTGGCTATTCTCGCACAGAGCTACTATTAGTTCAACGGCGGGCAGAAGAAGCTTCTCACTCTACCAAATTTTTTTCATTGTGGTTGTGGGGTTCATTTTTAAACATCCATTAAATTGTATTCGGAAACCGAGTGTTCCAGGTTCTCGGTTACCGATTGTTAGTGGATTACACGTGTAACAGTTGGGTAGCGATGGTACATCCGCAGCTGATAAAGCGGATGCCCTTAGCCTAGCATTGCCCAATGTTCTTGGTCAAATGTTTGATTGTTTATGAGCTGATTTATTTAAATAGTTTCTCACTTTTTTACTAAAGTTTTTCCGGGTTTTCCGTAAAAAAAAATTCATAAAAAATGATTTTAATTAAAAAAACCGGTTAAATAAATTGATACATAAGTTGATTTATAGGAGCACGAATCCAAAAGAATTTCATTATCTCATAAAGATCCAAAACCGAGTTAAGTTAAACCAAAAACAAGGCTGCCAATTTGGCATGTTCAAGTATGACAAGGTTTTACAAGCGATGCACAACAAAAAAATTTTTTTGTCTTATCAATGTCTTATTCATCTAAAAAAAATTAAGTTTAATTTTAATACACTGTCAATTTAAATTGTTTACACAAATGAGTTATCGGAATATAACAAGTGTTTTTCAAATTCTAAGGACAATGTAAAAAAAGTAAAAAATAAAAAATAAAACTTATGAATAGGTGTTGCATTTTAGTATCCACTCATTTAAAACAATTCTACACAATGTATTAAATACTAAAATCATAAAATCAGAGAAAAAAAAATGGTTGACTTACGAGTTCTTATCTTAGAAAGTCCTCCAAAACAGAGGGAAAAGGAAAACAAAAACAAAAACAAAAAGGGGAGAAGTGAGAAGAATAGGAGACATTTGAAAAATAAATTTCCTTGAAAAAATAAAATTTTAATATACCTATTAAAATAAAATCGCTAGAAAAGATCTATATATATATATATATTTTTTTTTTTTTCTGACATAGGAGAATCTATCTAAGGCAAGAGCCCTTCAAATCCACCCCTAACAAGTAACTTTCTTAGAGGCTGACAAACGTTCACAATTCACCAATAACAGATAAGACACGAATTGTCGAGACAAGCAGGTGTCCTCAAAATGACCGATACTAATGTAGCAGTTTCATTTCAAGAACGCTTCATGCAAGACAGATGACTCAAACTTACGTAGCGCTAACATTAGACAAGCGATACACTCCTATTTCATAGTTGTTCTCAACTGAGCAAACCCGAATGAGGTTTTTAAACATTTGTCTAAAATCAAGAATTTTGAACATTTTTCTTACAGTGACAAGAGTGGATCATTGACCTCTCAAAGGAATGAAAAGGGCTCTAGCCAAGTGAGTTATCCCAGTCCAAAAGAACTAAATACATGAGTCATAAGAAGTGCAGCTGACTCTAAATTTATCCTTTGCTCATGTCTTTCTCGGTTCTTCAATGTTTGTAATCTCACCAAAACTGCGGAATTATCGGCCAAATTCACCTAACTCAATCTTCAAGCCTTTGTGTTTTAGTGTATTCATGAGTAGAGCTTCACCTGAATTCCTTAATATCTCACTTTAAAAAAACATTATTAACAACCATCTTGGAGGTTTTTACTTGGAATCATTCTGTTGGATTATCAAATCTAGAAGCAGTCAACATTCTAGATTATATACAAATCTCATCACAATCCTACCACAAAGTCTTGCAAAATCCAACTAAAATGGGGACAATTTTCTACAACCATAGAAGAAAAATGAAACACATACATATGACCAATTCACTACATTTAATAGATTTGACAATACATATCAAACTTTCACACCCTTCTTCAACGTGCAATACCGGCTAAAACAGTAAGTGAGTTACAATCGTGTAAACAAAACAACATTCACACAGATAAACAGAAGCATGAACAAATGTAAAAAGAGAGACTTGAAACCAATACTACTAAAAATCATAGCTCTGATAAGAATAAATGTAAAAGGAGAATCTTGAACTCAATACGTCTCAGAGCTCTAATACGTATTAAAGCACTGATTGTCTCAAAAACTTGCAACGATGAGCCAACAATGTAGATCAAGCTTTCGCAAAATTTATCCAAGGAGAAAAGAAGCCAAACGTTTGATCATATCCTTTGCATTATCAGTTTCAGGATTTAGAATATGAAAGCAATGGCCCTCTTCTTTCACCTCGTAGCATTCCAACTCTCCTCCCCACCCGTTATCTCTCACCGCCTCGCAGTACCGAACGCCTCTCTCTCTCAGCTCATCCTCGCCTGCCACACATACGAGCAGCCGAGAACAACTAAGCTCTGACAGGCTCGGCGCATTCTGAGCGAACGGATTGATCACCGGATTATCTATGCCGCCAGGCACAGAGGGATACACAAACACCCACGTCCGATACGGCAAAGTCCGGTCGTGATCGAGACCTGGCTCGGAACCAATCGGCTCCGAGCCCCAGAAAAACGGCTGAGAAAGAAATGCTCCCATAATTCTAATGTCTCCATGCAAGCTCTCATTACCGGCTCGCATGGCTATGTAGTGTGCAATATTAGCTCCTGAACTATCCCCGCCGACATAGACTCGGTCAAAATCACCATTTTTAGTCAGCCATGGCTCTTTGTTGACGGTTTCTTCGACTGAATTTGATGCAACCCATTGGAGAGCGGTCCAGGAATCATCGTAAGCCGCGGGGAGAGGGTGTTCCGGAGCTAGCCGATATTCGACTGAGACGGCAATTACTTTGGCATGAGAGACTAAGGAATTCATGTAGCGGTGGCAGAGGAAGGAGAAGGCGGATTCGATGCAGAAGCCTCCGCCGTGGAAGTAGACTAAAATGGGGAGCTTTTGGTGGGTGGTGTCGGAGAGTTTTGGGAGATAGAGCCGAGCGGAGACGGCTGGGGAGATGGTGATGTCTTTGGAGGAGACGCCGGAGGTTGGGTCTTTGGGTGATGGGGGTACAAAGGGTGAGCCTAGAAGCCGCTCAACTGTGCCATCTTTGTAAACTCTGAGGACTGGTAGAAGTTCTGAGGCTACCTCTTTGATGTTGGAAACCATTTTAGAGAGAGAGAGAGCGCTAAATTTTGCAGATGAATGATCAAATTCTCCAAGATGACTTTGTCATATGACCAGTTTCTTCCCTAAGGCAAGTCCCATGTTTCTCGTATAAAAATTGTCTTGATGTGTCAATTGTATGAATATCATAATACAATCTGGACATCCAACTCTGAGCTAACATTCATAAAAAATGATGTGAAGGTATTCAAATTGTATATGATAATATATACACACAAAAAAAATTATTTTCATACAAAAAGATGTTTATAAGTAAGAGTCTTCCACTTCTTAACAAAACATCCACTATAATAGTATGATTCTGATGAAATTTTTTGGACAATTTTTTATGAAAGAATAATATTTTTTTGACGAGTGTTTAATTAAAAAACTGTCACTAACACAGTATTTTAGTGTAAAATTTTATACAAAAATTCTTTAAAAACAACATTTTTCATTGTTTTTTTATGTAAAGAACAGACTGTGGGGAAGGCCCCAAGATACAAAACCTACCATCATCAATAACAAATTAAGCATAATGTCACAAGGGAAAGGGATAGTCTAAGATCATATTGTGGACTCCATCAATTTTTATTGGAGGATGTGTTGCGCGTGAACATACTTTATAAATATATGTATATATATACACATAAACAAAGGGGCATGGGAGTTTGTACGAAGAGAATAAGGGACGGCAATGGAAAAAGCAATGTAGGGATAACCCCCTCTCAAATATATTAATGTTGCTTCTTCGATTTGCCCACAGGATGTACCAAAAAAATAAGATAAAAAAGATTTGTCCACAATATGCATCATCTGACTTTTTTTTTTTTTAATGAATAATGTTTTAATGAAATGATTAAGTAAGAGTAAATTTATTTTAAAACAAAACACGCATATCTCAATTACAAAAATGACACTGTCATATTATTTTGGTAAAAATTTTTTTACAAAAAGGAAGAGTAGCATTTTCTTCTTTAATTCAGGCATGACATATACTGATATTGGTACTCCATTTGTCTTATCTATTCACATCCACATTGGCTTTGAAGCAGAAACTATGGAATGTAATAAATAGTAAAGTAACTCTCTTAATTATTTTAGAAAGTCAAATCTAAAAAATGACTCTTCAAGTTCTTTATATGGCTCATTAGTTATTTTAAAGAGAGTAGTATTAAAAATGTTCTAAGTGCACAAAATTTCATGTGGTTCAGTGATATGCTTAAATCCATGAGTACGGTCTTTTCCAATATTTTCGATGTCGTACAATGCAGAATAAGGTAACAATATTTTTGTACAGGTAATGCTATATCAGTAAAAAATTTATACAAAAATTATTATCAGAATGATATGTTTGATTAAGAGCCATTTATTTAAAAATAAAATGGTCATCACAGTGGCCATTATTTATAAAAATGCCAATACCATATCATTTTGGTAAGATTTTATGTATAAATTTTTAGACAAGGATTTTCTTCAACCCATGTTAGAGAAATTCTTTTTACTATGTATATGTGACAGCATACCAAGCTGTCACATATTAAAATTATGTTATTAACCTATTTATATTCTCCTTAGAATATAAATATAAAAATAAATATATAAATACATATCAAATGATACGTTGCCACGTACACAAGGTATGAAGAATTTCTCTAACTTGGGTTGGAGAAAACCTTATCCTAAATTTTTTTAGAAGAATAGCTTTTTCCTCTAAACCTGGATGTGAAAAAAAATATCCATATCATACCACATGGAGCTACCCCACCACCATCTATTATCATCCTCACTATGGTAGCAAACTTAAGGGGTAATTACACTTTATTTTCTTATAATTTGAATAAAAATTAGATAATTTCTTATAATTTAAAAATGAACATATAATTTCACTATGATTTAGACTTAATTATAAAATAAATAAAAATCATTAGAATTAACGCCAATTCTATCACAAAGGTATTTTCGTTATTTTATCTCTCCAAAATAAAATATTAAATAGACGATTTTGCCATTTTGAGTCAAAATAAATGGTTGTCATTCGTATGGATATTTTTATTATTTTATCAAATCTATCCTAGTCTTATCTACTTTGTAAATAAGTACAAACTATATAAAGTCCTGTGTGTTTATTTTTGAACCAGAGTAATTTGATTTTCACTCAAACTAGTAGAGTATAACTACTCAAAAACTTAATTATGCTACCCCTGCTCTGTTCATGAGCCAACGTGATTACTTAAAAGTTCGTAAACATATATGAGTCATTCACCAAATCCAACAACTTAGTATTAACACTTAACATAAGTACTAACCCGACTCAACAGCCCCATTTCTTTTTAATAATAAAAATAAGAAATATTTCAACTTGTTTGACATTTTCGTTTTGCTTAATTTATTTATTTATTTATTTATTTTGGAGAGCTTTAGAGTGGTTACAACTAGATTTTCTCTCACATAAACGTTTTTCTTCTATGCAATTTTGTCTTATGGGGTAGTTGGCTAGGATTACTCCTAATGAAAGATTTAGAACAACAATTTAGACAAAGTCACCACCCTCATTCACAGGTTATCAAAGATTTTCATATCAAAGCTCGTCAACAAAATCGACATCAAATGATTCATCATGATGTTGTTGATGACAATCCGACCACGACCTTGTTATTTATATAACTATAATTATTTTTGTTGTTTTTATAGAAAGTCAAGCACTGTTTGCCATTTTTTTCTTTTTTTTTCCTGTTTGGTTACCCTAAAATAAAAAAACAAACAAACTATGTACAAGTAATTTAATTTCCCTTTTATTTTCTTTTCAACTATGATCCAAACGAATACACAAAATATATATACATTATTCATGTACATGTACATGTGACATATATAGATATTTGTTAAGGAAAATCCCTGAAGACTACTGTGAGAAACTAAAGAAGAAAACAGAACTAGTGGAGGAAAGATGCCAAGCGCCTTATCATATTCTTTGCCATCTCAGTTTCAGGATTGAGGATATGGAAGCCATGCTTACCACCTTCTACTTCATACAGCTCCACTTCTCCTCCCCACCCGCTTTCTCTCACTGCATCGCAGTAATGAATTCCTCTCTCCCTCGGGACATCTTCCTCAGCCACACACACAAGCAACCGAGAGCATCCAAGCCCGGACAAGCTTGGCGCTCCAGGAGCAAACGGGTTGATCATCGGGTTGTCTACACCATCAGGAGCCGATGGATACACAAGCGCCCAAACACGAGCCATCATACTCTGCTGGTGCCCCCTGCTCGGCTCAGACCTAATAGGTTTTGATCCCCAGAAGGAAGGCTGGGAAAGGAAAGCTCCTAATATTTTCACACCTCCGGGCAAGGGCTCAAGACCGGCACGAATGGCCATATTATGAGCAATGTTAGCTCCAGAAGTGTCCCCACCTACAAAGACTCGATCAAATTCGCCATGGTTGGTTAACCATGGATCTTTATCAATGTTTTCTCGAATTGAGTGGGAGGAAACCCATTGGAGAGAAGCCCACGAGTCTTCATAAGCAGTAGGGAGAGGGTGCTCTGGGGCTAACCTATATTCAACTGACACAGCAAGCACTTTGGCTTGGGAGACTAGCAGGTTGAGGTAACGGTGGTGAAGGAAGGAGAAGGCGGATTCAAGACAGAAACCACCTCCATGGAAGTAGACTAAAATGGGAAGCTTCTCGGGGTAAATCTCTGCGAGCTTTGGAAGGTAGAGTCGAGCAGAGACATCTTGTGAGATGGAGATGTCTTTGGATGAGACACCGGTGGCTGGGTCATCAAGCGTCGGCAGGACAAACGGAGAGCCTATGAATCGCTCCACGCTGCCATCTGTGTAAACTCGGAGGAGTGGGAGGAAGTCAGCGACCACTTCCTTGGTGTTGGAAGCCATGACACCCACACAAAGGGCCCAAAGACAGTATGTCAAGGAATCAAGAATGGAGCAATTGCTAGTATTATTCCTCACGACAAATTCCCAAGGCCCCAGTTCTAGTGGGTCTTGTCTTCTACTGAAGTCAAACTAGACCTAAACTTTCAGGCTACAAGTTCTAGACAAGTAACGCCTTGACAAAATGCCAAATATATTTATATTTTTACACATACACACTACAGATCAACAACATCACTGTTATCATAGAAAAGCCAAACCAATATTGGTAGATATGCTTTTACAATTTTTTTTTTTAATACTTTTCACTCACAGCCAGTAAATGAATCAGCAGAAAACCAGAGAAACATCTATCTACTAACACTTTGGCTCATTTGAGTGAATCTTAAATTATGATTAAAAATTATTTTATTTTTAAAAAATATATAATATAAAAAATAAAAAATTATTTTATTTTTAAAAAATATACAATATAGAAAATAAAGTTACTATCACCGTGATCACAACAAGTGGCTCATTTTGAGTGAATCTTAAATAATAATTAAAAATTATTTTATTTTCACAAAAAAAAAAGATAAATACTTATTTTGGTTGACTTTTAAATTTTACTGTTCATGTACTTATTTTGAACTATGGTTCACTTTGCTTAATTGGTTTATGTATTTTATGGTGTCTAGATGAATGAATATGATGCTTTAATTATTCATGTATTTACTTTGAATTATGGTTCCATGTGTCTAATTAATTTATGTATTCTATAATGTTTGTCTAAGTGAATGAATATGATGATTTAATTTTCGTGATTATTTAGAAAAATAGGCCACTATCATCATGGTTACGACAAGTGGCTCATTTTGAATGACTCTTAAATTATGATTAAAAATTATTTTATTTTTAAAAATAAAAAATAAAAAAGATAAATACTTATTTTTGTTGACTTTTTAGTTCACTGTTCATTAATTTACTTTGAAGTTTGAACTATACTTCACTGTATTTAATTGGCTTACGTATTCTATAGTGTTTTAATTGTTCATGTACTTACTTTGAATTATGTTTCACTATACTTAATTAGTTTATGTATTCTATAGTGCTTGTCTAGGTGAATGAATATGATGCTTTAATTTTCTTAATTATTTATAGTTAGTATGAAATTCATGTCATTATACGTTGTATTTATAAAATTCAAATGAAAAGAAACTTTGTCATCTCCCAAGTCTTTTCAATTATTAATTATCTCATTATGTTAATAATTTATTTTTGATTCTATATAAAAATACGTAAAATAAATGAGTACATTAATAATAAAAAAAAACGGTTAACATAATCAAATTTTACAAAAGTAAAAGTATATCAATACAGTCTTTTATTTACATGAATACATAATTAAATATAAATATTTATATTAATATATAATGAAATTACATAAACGGCTAGATGAATTAAACATAAAGGATTAGATGAATACAAAATTAAATTCCATAAAATATGGCCAAATATTATTATATCTATTTTATAAGTAACGTCATGACAACACTACAAAAAAAAAATTATAAAGTTACTAAACAAAAACACTACAAAAAAAAATTATAAAGTTACCAAACAAAATAATAGAGCTAAAATAAACATACAAATCCCGTGCATCGGCCATTGTTGTTGCGATTGTGACAAATGGTTCACTTTAATTGATAATTTTATTTCTTTTTTCTAAGATTTACCTAAGCTCTATCCCCTATACAAACAACACTTATAAAAAAAAAATGTAAAATTACTACAAGAAAATAACAAATTTAAAAATTAAAGATAAATTTTGTGCATCGGCCATTGTCATTGATTGTTACAAGTGGCTTATTTTAAGAGATGCTTTTTTAATATTTTGTTTTTCTAATTTATCTATGGTATATTCTCTATGTAAATTAAAAAGTAGTTATCAAAAAATATTACTCCTTCAGAATTTTTAAAATTCATGGTAAAAAAAAGGCATCTTCATATAATAAGTATTCTAGAAGTCAAATTTAATAACAATTCTAAAAGTCAACTAAATATTCCTTAGTTTTCTCAACTATTACTTCAAATATCTTCTTAAAAATTAAAATTATGCTTACATTTAAAAGAATTTTTTAAAGTCAATTCACTATTTTCTTAGTTTTTCAACTATTACTTTAAATACATACATTTTTTTACTTAGGTTTTCTATATAATTTTTTATTATTTTTATAATACAAAAAAAGAAATAGTTAGATATATAAGCATATCTGGATAGTCTAATCAACAACAAATTTAATTAAATTATATAAAAACCTAAAAATCTGCCAAAAGTACTTATATTTAGATTTTATTTAAAACTCTTATAGTTAAATGTAGACCCAAACAAGTATTCCAAATCCCGTGCATCATGCAAGCCTAAAACTAGTAAATTTGACAAGAAGCCAAGAGCATAATCATATTCATTCCCTCATCAAAATTGCTCTCCTTCCACCTCACCTTCCATCCTCCTTCCCTCGCATGATCATAACAATGAACAGTTCCTTTAATCATATTTCACAACAGGCACAAGCACTCTAAAAGAGGTTGATCATCTAGTTGCTAATCCACCAGGTACAGATCGATATAGAAATACCCAAACCCGAAACAGAAAAGTGATTGTTACTCTTCCCCGAGTGTTATGATCCAAACCAAACTTGAATTACAATTCCCAAAGGTAAAGGCATCGAGTCCAATCTCTCATTAGGATAGGGTAAGTGTGTGGTAAGGAGCAAAAATAAAAACAAAATCTTCCAATCCAGATATGTTTCGACTCAGTAGCACGCAGTATAATGACACCCCCTTGGGCAAATTCAACCAATCTAGATATCATAGACCGACCCGGGCCTTTGGCTCAGTGGTCACCGCCCTACCTCGACTTAGGCAAGGTCAAGAATTCGACTTGCGGCGAGAGCGTCGTGCTAGGAACAGATAATATCTACTCCTCTTGCTGCTTCGACATTGTAAATTTGAGTTTACTAACAAATTAACTACCGCTCCCCTACTAACATTCCCCTCCTTACTTGCTAACTATACTTGTACTCCCTTCTCAAAAAAAAAAAAGTTATTATGGACACAAAAGTTGAGGCATTTTTGAATAGTTACCCACAAACCATCTACTTTAGACCTCCGTAGCATAGAGGGAACCCCTGCAAAATGAAGAACTGAAAAACGGTGCCAATGCAAAACAGCCTAGGTGCATCTCAATTAACGCCATTCAATTTTGAACCCGCAGGTGACTACATTTGGTCAATATAACCACCTAAATGTGGGAAAGTAATATTGTTGGTCATAGCCAGCAGTATCCAAGACAATGACACTACAGGAGGAACTTACAGTGTTTACAAGCAACAGAACTCTGGCATCAGAAGACAGACAATGACACTACAGGAGAAACTTACAGTGTTTACAAGCAACAGAACTCTGGCATCAGAAGACAGTGGCCCCTCTACAATCAATCAATTAGATCCTTCACTATCAGCTTGACAACTGCAAGATTTAGAGCTTTCTGTACAATGCATTTCGTTAGAAATCAAGAATTTAAGGGCAGCCACCTACAGCTGCAAGTTATGTGGGTTAGGCCCAGTAAGTGCTTTTCCAAAGTAGTTGCGGATCTCCGGTATTATACGCTGGATCAGATGAGAGTACCTGCAAAAATTAGAATTAAAGAAAAATTTTAGTAGGCATTGGAAACAAATTTTGAGTGTATAGCTTATCTAGTGATGAATATGAAATCACCTTTCCTTTTTATTCCAAAACGAAACAACCATCTAACATAGTTTCAAACTTGATGGGTAATCATGCAAGATCGATTTCTGAAGGCCTTTGACATAACCGAAGAGCAAGCACAGTGCTCATTCATTTAATTTCTAACAAATTATAAAATGCAAGGCTTGACAGTATAGACCATATGAACTTCAGCATTTTCTCAGTAACATAATTTTACAAGGAACACTATGCAAATTGCCATAACTTTTATCCCTTACTCCGTCTAATCTCAAGAATGAAACAAAATGAGAAAGTGAATAAAATAAAATAATAAATAGTAGGTACTCTTTCATTTGCCTAGAATCACTTTCATATCATGTATCACACTCAATACAAATCGTAATAGTAAAATAATAAATAGTAGGTACTCTTTCATTTGCCTAGAATCACTTTCATATCATGTATCACACTCAATACAAATCGTAATAGTAAAATAATAAATAGAAGGTACATGACTTGGCCCAATTATGAGATCGATGAGTCGATGACCATAAGAAGCAATGTCATATATGCAGGTCGTGGAAATAACAGCAAGAAATAAACAACCATTTAAAGTTAACGGACAAAAAAATACAGCAACTGACACACTGAAGAATGTAGGTAGGGAAGATGTGTTCTACACCTAGAATTCTCATCCCCACCTTTGGAATGTTTTAATCTAGCTAGAAAGTCAAAAAAATGAAAAGAAAATTTCATTATAGGAAGGTTACAGAAAGCACATACCCGGGCCTCACACTTAATTTATCAAACTGCTCCAAAATAAACAAAATGCATGTATGCCTCAATGACAAGGCGTGGAATGCTTCTGACAGCTCATACATGCTTGAAACATTTTCTAATGATATATCCTGAAGATAAAAATACAAGCATATTCAGACATCCAGCTAATTCAAAACTGCAAAGTATTCAAAATTATACCTTGGCTCACCTGCGCAATGGTATATTCACAAAGCCGCTTGAGTCCCTCCAAGAGATACTGATCAGAAGCTCTAAGGAGATCTTGGGCAATATCCAATGTAACATCCACCGATCCAGTGTATATGAATCTGCACATTAACAAATAGCCTATGTATAGCAAATCTCAGGAGAATAGACATTTATTGACACTGAATATTCTGGAAAGCTTGTAACCTCATCATCAACTCAAAAACTTCCCATCTTATATTTGGAATCTCTATGTCTCTTGCATCCTTTTCCTGCAATACATTATACATGCGAGGAAGAAATAAGAAACGCAGAGTCAAAGACCAATATAAATTAGTCCCTTTTTCCTGTTCTGTAAACTGTAGCTTCATTTTCCCCATATACATCCCCAAACAATTATAGTGCCATGAGCATTAACAGGCATCACGCTAATCTGGAGTTCACCCAAAAATGAAAAATGAAAAATGAAAAGCACAAAGTCAACAGCCATTAGACATGAAAATAACAACTGATTACAACTACAAACCTGGGGCAGTACTATGCAACCAATATATTGTCCCACCCACACACACACACACCCACACACACATGCGCCCCTGGGAGAAGAAAAATAAAATAAAAAAAAAAGAAAGAAAATGAGAAGAAAATTTCCAAGAGGTTGCATTCTTGACTACAACTCATTCAGAGAGAGTACTCTGAACGAGACTGCTTTGAAAAGTTCATGCATGCATATACTCACCCGATAACCACCATCAAACATTGCACGGAATGCATCGGAAGACGCAAGTAAGCAAATTCGATGGGCATAGAACCGTTTACCTGAAATAAAACAAATCTACGGCATTCAATATCCTAAGAGGCCACTACTGCTGAGAGAACTGGTATACACAGTTACAAAATATTTCTTTGGAACATATATTGTGGATGTAAACAAGCCAAGGAGAAATTAAGATTTATAACCTTCAACTAGAAAGGTCACATCGGACAATGTCGAATTGTTTACATATTGTTCCCCCAAATACACCTGCAGTAAGAAGTCTGTCATCATATTTACCATTTTTGGAACCAAATGCAAAACTAAGATAAGAATATATTCCAATATAATTGAAATTACAGGAGAAACATTGTGGGAAACCAGAGAACCATTTATGGGAAGCAAGCTATACTCAATATACTCCATATGTAAATACATTAAGAACCATTTATGGGAGCAAAGGATTCCACAATGTAAACAAATATCTGAGGATAAGCAAGCTTCCATAGAGAATTAAATATCTGTTTCAGTGGTGAAAATGTGAAAATACAAGTGGCCCATTCAACTTTAGGAAACCAGGAAGAAGATCAAAGGACTAAATCTTGATTTATGCATAAGAAAAGGCAAGCCTAGAAGTACAAAATAAAAAAAGGTATTAACATATTAAAGCGATTTCAAGAACCAGCCTAGAAGCACAAAATAAAAAAGGTATTAACATATTAAAGTGATTTCAAGAACCACAGTACCAGATTCCACAAACAATGTTCCAAGGAATTTAGTCAATCCTACCAAATTACATAACTATCAATAAACAACACCAGTGCTTTCAAAAAATCTTCTCATCAAAGAGATATACACCAGAAATACAAAATACTACATATCTACACGTTCTCTTTGTAATGCACAAATCAGCCAACTGAAAATTCTAGTAAATGAGTCATTTTCAAAGAAAGCATATTTTTTTTAAAAAGATTTCTTTTTGTTGATTCTTCCTTAAACCATTAAGAGAATGCAAGAATATAGATGAGATACTTTAGCTTAAAATTTAATATTTCTAAGATTTGTGATACAAGAACATTGCTTGAACCAATTCTAGAAGTTTGGACTACCAAGCATGAAAATGAGATTTCAATTCTAAGAGTGTCATATTTCAACAAATGATGCAAAGATTAGGTCTCTATCCAATCTTACTCCTCCAACCACCCTCAACTACCGGGACCAACGCTTAGAAAGTCCTTCATGACCTTTCCATTTGGAATGCCAGCACACATATATGAGAAAGTAACACAAATCAATCAGGAACCCAAATAGAATTTTCTATCTTTCATTTCTTCATGACCAAAACAACCTAAGCTTAATCAAGAGACATGCTTGATTTCATCCGTGTTACTAGAAAATGCTGATATCGAAGATTTATGCTTTGAAACCCACATTCCAAAACATTACTTTCATTCCAAAAAAGTAAATTTAATGATCCCAAGTTATTTTCCTATTTATTCCCTTAAATGTTTCCTAAGGAGAAATAAAATCAAATACAATGAACTAAAATCGAGGGAGAGCAGAATTTTGGCAGGACAAAATATAACAAAATGGGCCATAATGCTCCTAGAAATATTTTTTAGCAGATTAATTTGGAAAAAAAAAATACTATATGTTGTTAAATACCTAATTCTCAAAAGAAATTTGCTCTAGAAACACCTTAAGTTATAACAGTATACTCTATACAAGTCGACCCCTATCGTACCACATTTTAAAGCATGTTGTGTACCATGTTCACGTCCCCTTTTCAAATACCGGGACAAACCATGTTCTAGGTAACATATTTTCATCTCCTGCATTGCATAAGAAAAAATTACTTGGTCCCACAGATAGGCAAGTTTAGTGCCAGACTCATTTTCTGCATTTTGCACTGCTGGCAAACAAACTCTATATCTATTCCTCTATTTCATGATTTTCATCTTTGCACTACCTTGAGAAATAGCCTTCGCGCTGACAATCTGTAAAATGAAGTATTTTACGATAATTTCTCATTGATGAGTCAGCCACACTTGAGGCAGGTGCATAACGAAGGAACAGTAGTATAATGGTGGTGGGACAACACTGCCAAAATTTGAAACAAGAACATTCTGGAGGAGTCAACTTCCTTTTTATGTGTTAAGGACAAAGAGCAGTTTCCATAATCGAGATGTTTACAATATCATTGATTTCAAGTTAGGACACTTCCCCATCTCACTGTTATAGACAAATTAGCAAGGTACAATTTTCATGAAGTAATATTCAGACGAAAGCTCTGAGCCAGCATCCCAGGTTTTAGAACTGCACTGTGTTTGGATAAGGAACTGATTTGCGAATTCCTGCCTTTCTTTTATCAGTCACAGCAGTCAACCCGATTCAGATCAGGTGCCTCAGAATTTCAAAAGAAAATCAACCCAAACAAAAGAAACTTGTTTTAATTATGTATAAACTGAGTGCTGCATAGACATAGATCAATCATTTGTTGTTTAATTTATGATAAAAAGGTAGATATGACTATTAACCTCATTGGACAATAGAATGTAACTGAATATATGCTTTGAAAAGGACAAATTGAAGGGATTATCATATTACTGCAATCCCAGTTAGCAGTAAATTGTTCATTTATTGTAGGACCTGGAACAAAAGAGGATGAAAATAATACGTATCAATGCTCACACCTTTCTGTGCAATTTTTATCAAATCAACAAGTTCCAAGCTCCTTTAAAACAAAAGTCTTGAGTACAGCATCAAAAAAGTACAGTTAATATGTCAACAATTGCCTCGTAATAAGCTAATAGCCTCACTACTCTACTCTTAGGGACCCAAACTTTCCATGCTGAAAGTCTGCGAAATATTTATCCTGTTAAATGTTTGAATTACCTCCAATACTAATAGAGCACATGCACCAAAATAAATTAGAATAGAAAGGTCACCCACCTGTGGTGTCGGAGATGGAGGAGCTGCATCAACAGGAGAGAGAGTCATGGCTTTGTTAGCCAACTTGTACAAGGCTATAGAACCATCAAGTTGCTGCTTTAGGCTGGTAGAACCAAGAAGGCCAAGAAGTAACTCTAATCCTGCACTCAAGTGATATAAACTAACTTAGTAAGCAAAATGAAATCAGTATGAACAAGCAATTCAATGATGTCAAATGTCAGACAAAAAATAACATACCATTGTTGTCAATGAATATTGTTCTCTGATCTACTGGAGAACAAAGATGGGCAAGAGCCAAAGCAACTCGTCTTTGAACACCCTTCTCTGCTACACGTATCAGATATAACAAATGGTTCAAAACCTACAAGGAAGAAATTAAGATATTTAACATCAAGAATCAATATAAAAAGTTATGGAAGTAAACTATACTCATATAATTTAACATCAACAAATGCATGCTCACCCGTCCATGAATCTTCTCCTCTAATCTTTTCAGTGTCTTGGCTATACAATCTTTCGTTGCCTGAAAGCACATTTATCATTACTATATGGGTATACGTCCAATGAAAAAACACTGAGTAGGTAACCTTTTAAGGTTGATACAGGAATCTATGATGCTAAAGCAACCACATTAGGTGCTCAAGCATACGATATCATCTGCTAGTGGCATCTAAAGAAAACCTAATAGCTATCAGTCAGGGTGGAAAAAAAAAAGAAGAACAAGCATACCTGAACAATGAATTCTCCATCCTGCAGCTTCTGAACACCACCAACCTTGATAAAATCCAACACATTATCCTATGAAGGAAAGAATAAATTTAGTTAATTAAAAATCTTTAAAAAAGATGTATTAATCCACTTGTAGAAAGAAAAAAAAAAGCCTAAATCAGAACTACTTAGCCACTAAATTGAAAAATAAACAATAAAAAAAAGTTCAATAGAAGTCAATAAAATAAAACCAAGGACATCAGCCCCCATTTAAATTTTCCAACTGAAAACATCAAAGTAAGATATACCTCATTATCTGCAAGGCCATAAAGAGCAAATGCAGCATTATGTTGCAGAGACCCATTTTTTGAATCAAGAAGCTTCAGTAATGGTACCAAACCACCAGTATGAGCAATGCCAGCTTGGTTGTGAGTGTCCTGAATGACACAAATTCTTTTCAAGCCAAAGATAAATAATGCCTACGCCTACAGCCTACCATGATGTTCCCAATAAGGTTAAGAAAACTAAAAGATTGAAGACAGCATATCATATAATTGCAACTGATAAAAATAACATGGAAAATTTCGTATGATAATCCTGGAAAGGTGCTGATATACACAACAATCTAGCAAACCTCAGTAGTTGGCCATGTTTTTGTTCAATACAGGCACCTACCTGAGAGCAAGTTTGTCCCACTTTACATGACATGTCACAAAATTTTAAAACCATGCACTGGATAGGTGCTTGCTTTTTCCTTTTATTTTATTTTATTTTCTTTTCACCCAGCCACCGAAGGGGGTTTTTCATTTTCATAGAACCACTCAACACCATGACATAACATAGTAACCATTTGAACCAGAATATGACAGTCATCAGCAAGACAGGATAAAAGGTGTCATTATCGTTTCACAAGAATGTAACACCCCAAAAAACAAATATTATTTTTGCCGCTGTTCTCTTCAGAAAAAAGAATTTTAAAGCAGTTATAACAATTGGACTGGCAAAAAATATCCCTATCATGTTATTTTTTTTATCAGTATTCCCTATGATTGCACAATAACTTCATCTCCTCGATCATAGACCTACACAACTAAGTTTCGGAAAAGAAGTGCACTACACAACCAAGTTTCTGAAAATAAGTGCAGAGATTCATCAGATGCAATAACTTCAATGGCAGCAACTTTACAGGTCAGTGATAGCTGTAAGTTTACAGGTCACTAACCTGTGCTAACCTCCCCAGTGCAAAGGCTGACATTTCTCTAAGCTGTACATCTGGGGATTGAAGCATCTCAATCAAAGGCTGAACAGCTCCTCTCTGGACAATATGCACCTGCGAATAATCTCACTTTCTTAAACAGGAAAAGGTAACAACATAAAAGTAAAATAGACAATAAAAACAAACTAAAAAGGACCACCACAAAATTGAAGTAAAAATTTCAGAGGGCAGAAACGAAGAAGCATCTTGCAAAATACCCTTAACAAGTCAAAATGAAAACGGGGACAAGATGAGTCCTCATCTACCTTGCAATCTGAATCAGTAGCAGCAAATTGCCCAAGTAATAAAGCTGCTTCCCTTTGGCTCTCAGAGCAGCAAGAACTGTTACCCAAATCACAGTTACCCAAATCACAATCTTGAGAAAATGAAAATGGATAGCAAATGCGAACATAAACAGCAACGAGGAAATAGGAGGAGCAAACTCTATTATGCTAAACTAAATGTGGAGAGACACCACAAAGTGGACAAATTTTTGTGTGTGATACTAATACCTGAGCAATCCAATAACAGGTTGCAAAGCCCCAGCAAGAAGAACTTCCTTCTTAATGTTTGGGGATGAGTGGACCAGATTTCCGATCACACCAACCTGAAACCCATGAAATATCATCTGAAGCTACAGATAATGTGAAGAACAAATAATATGTTCTAGATTCAAATAAAGTTAAATTAGGATGAAAGAGCTGTATTTTGAGAAATATCCTACAGCTTCATAATGAATAGCAGCATCCTCAGATCGGAGCATTAGAATCAAGGTAGGAAGAGCATTGCATTCTACAATCTGCAAAGTCATAATTGCTGTATCAATTACAGAATCTCTCTTCTTTTTTTTTAATAAATAATATGAATTATAGAATCTCAAACTACTTTTATAATAAAATCATCTTTCCACCAAGGGCAAACAACCTGATTCTTATTTTCATCATTTTTAAATGCGAGCGTTCGCAGTGCTCCAGCTGCTGCCCTTTGTACCTTTGGATCAACAAATTCAAGCAACTCAACAAGGGGTGGAATCCCACCTTCGAACCTGAAAATACAGTCCCGGTGACCACAAACAGAAAACGGAACAAAACTGCTGCCTACAGCTAAGATACTGGGAGAGTAGGTAAAAAAATATATACCTAACACGGGTTTTAATACTGCTATTTTCATGAGCAAGGTTAGTAATAGCATCAGCTGCTCTTCGAATGACGCTATTAGCAGCCCGAGAGTTGGAACCATCCTTGTGCCTCTTTAGAATATTCACAAGATGTGGCAAGGCACCATTATCAACTATCAGTTGCTGATGCTCGGGCTGTTTCCAGGAACAACAAAAATAAAAGGTCAGCAAGAACATGATGAGTATGAGTATCCCACGAGAAAAAATGTAGTAGGTCATGACCTACAACTTCCGAAGTATGAGAAGAGCCATGTAAAAGGCAGAACAAATAAAACTGATAGAACTGTTTCACCCAACAATTACTTCCAATGTTTCCAAAGCTCAGTCAGCAGTAGACGAATATGAGCGTATGTAAAGGTCACTGGCTTTGCTGCCTAATGCAACACCATTAAGTGGAGTCCATAGTACCCTCACACCATGCCTTGAGAGCATCCTGCTGGAGAAGATGGGCGAGGTACCCTAAAGAAAACCTTACATGTTCTCAAGGCATTAGAGAGTTGTTGCCATTTATTCATGCAATTTGTCGTGACAAAGATTTTGATGTCATTGTCATTGTGTTTTAAGCTTACAATGGCAGAAGGGGTGAAGGTCTTTCATGCACTCAGTCATGACTCTGAAGAATGATGAGAACTAACCAATTGTGTGCGCTAATAGTGGTAGCGTCGGACAAAGTAAAGTTTTTGTTACAGGCTTCCATTTTCCTTCCACACCCCCCCCCCCCTCCTTTTTTCTTTCTTTCTCCAAAAAACAAAAAAATTTCATGCACACAAATCGTACGTGCAACCTACCCTCTAGCATTGCATGATGATCTATGGTCAAATTTCACATCAAGATTCTAGCATATCATATCACGTTTGTTTTTTAAATTTGACCCAATTAGTTGCTATATGATTGATATGGGCATTTGATTGGCGCACGTGAGCCCATTTCTAGGTGTTTTCTTTTGATTTTTAGCCAATGAGGCTGTCATAACAAAATGAAGATGCTGACATGTTGCATGCACAAAATTCCACTTCCTAGATGGACCAATCAAAAAGCAAGCTCATGAGAAGCACCATAATCAGAGTGAACTTACTCTTTCTCTATGTATCTTAATAGGAGTGTAAATCTACTAGACTATGCCATATGTGAGGGACTTTAGTAGTGATGATGGTGGATAAGTAAAAGGCTTATATATATTTAAGCCACCCCCTCCTAATATTTGATTACCAATACACCCACATGGCATTTTCAAAATTGAAGAAGGGTGCCAATAACTTCATTCATATCAAGTGCATCAACTTACTTACCTATTCTGCCAACCATTTACATTCCCATGGTAGGTTAACTGGGAGGAAAAGGAGTTAGGATATTGTGGTAAGAAAGGCACCACTCTAGTGCATCATGCACGTCTTCTGCACAACATGTCTAATGAATATTGTGGTAAGGAAACTCTATTTCCCATTTTCTATTTAAAGAGTCTTAAGTTAATAACAATTATCACATTTCTCAAAATTTATCTGGTCATATTTCAACCTACTCCATTTATCGTGATATCAATTGTAGAACAGCTCATAATTTTTCCTCTTTTCACAATTAGGAAACGGAACAAAAAAAAAAAAAAAATCAATCATGATACCTGCCACTTGTTTTTACTTCATTTTTTTTTTTTTTTTTGATAGACCACTTGTTTGTAAATTACGACTCTAAACTTGTCAACTCTTTCTCACCACCCCATGCAACTATCAAAGTTTGTCATAGAGAGCATGATAGCAAGATATTGGAAATTCACATGGGATGAGCTTCAGACCTTTCACCAAGACTTGTATCTTTAGGTATGACCTATCAAAAACTTAGTACTCTCCTAGTGGTATTCTATCGTGAATATTTCATTAGGTTAGAGAAATTAACATATTACGGTAATTTGACATTTGCTCAATTGCTTGAAATGGGTTGTAGTAATGATTGATGGGTCAATCACATGACAAGTTAAGCTTGCTAAATCTAGAATATTCACTAATACAAGTTAAGTTTTGAAGTTCCCTAATCTGGAGTTGAAGTTGTAGTTGAAGCTAGATACCACATCAGCTTACTATCATCTATGTATTTTTTTAGCAGACTTGACGAACTTTATTTTTGAGAATTTGAAAGAAGCTTTGAAATCTTGTGTAATGCATGACACAACCTAACCATGGGAGGTGATTCTTTAGAAACTCTAGGTGGGATCCCAAGATTCTTCTTCTACTTCATCTCTTTCTAAGATCGAACAAGAATTTCAAAATTACTATAGTTGGGTTACTTTTTTCCAACCCTCGAACAACCTTTTCCAGCCCCAAAATGCAATCTTAACAAGCCTCAATCAACCAAACCTTTCCCTTACCCATTAGCTTTCAATTAACATTTAAAATCCTTGTACTTGCTGTCCAGAATTTGCCACAAAAGTAGGCACCATCAAGTAGTTTATTTCTACTATCCTACATCAATTTGGTATTAAAGCTTCTAAGGGAGTGCTTTCACACATTTAACCTACATCATCATGCATAATGAAAATGTATTTTAGAATATCTCTGCATGTTTTCATTGGATTGTGACCACTAAAATGTCTTAAATTTCCAAATGACCAAAAAACTAAACAACAAAATATAACATAACACAAATATGCATACATGCATACACAGATGCAATACACAATGAAATCAAATTACCTTCACAGCAAGAAGCCCTAGTGCAAAAGCACTCCCCTTCTCGACCTCATGCTCGAATGGCTTCGGACTACGGTCGCCGGCGCTAAACGGTGGCGCCTGAAGATGCTTCACGAGTGCCGGTACAGCACCACCATCAACTATAACGTTCACAACTTCCTCTGCCAACAAAGCATCAAGCATTATTACAAATACAAAGTACACATAATATATATATAGAGAGAGAGAGAGAGACAGAGAGAGAGAAAGGGAGAGAGGGAGTGGTTGGAGTTACCGTTCTTGGCGAGCTCGGCGAGGACGTGAGTGGCGCGCTTAGCGGCCGCGCGATCGGCTTCATTCCAAGAGAAGTTGCTGTTGAGGATGTTAACCTGTGCACTAACCTCACACAATAGCGTCTGGTGGGCGTCACCGCCGCCGGAGGGGGAGGGTAAAGAGATCTCTCGGTCTTCGTCCAACTCTTCCACCAGTTTCCGCTTCTGCCCCTTCCTCTCCGGTAAATTTTCCTTGTCCTGACGCATCTGAAACTCCATGGAAGGCCAAGGGAAGAGAGGCCTTGTTCAGAGATGGAGGATTGGGTTTTGAATAGACACCAGATCCAGGGGCAATTTGGGGAAAATGAAAAGTAGTCTCTGTCTCTCTCTCTCTCTCTTCTTTTCTCTTGCTTACTTTTTTCGGGTGATGACTGTGTCGGGTTCTAAACCGGCCGCATGATTTCCGGATTCTGGAAATTGTACTTGTCACCCGTTGGATTGAAACGCCGCCGTTTTTTGTGGATTTCGATTGCCGAGCTAACCTGCGCTCCCACTGACTTCACTTAGAAAATATAGTGAACGCGATTAGCTAACGTGCGCGTGCTGTGAGAGCGCTGTAAAGTGGGACTCACAGGGAAACTGGGGTCCACTATTTTCCGAAAGTGATGGGGTCCACGTTAGTGTATTGCATGTCTGTCGGGCCTTTGGTCTACAGTTGACTCATCGTCGTGGACTCGTGCTTAGAACTAAAGGGACGGATCCGTTTCAAAACAACCCGGTTTTGTTTTTTCCTTTTTTTTTTTTTTTTGAGTGCATAAAATTTAGGCAGAAGCGTAGGCTACCCAAGACAAAGGCAAAGCACACGCGGGATACCTTTTCATCACATGGCTGCAGAGGGTCAAATCAGAGACATATATCAAGGCTATCCGAAATTATGACGGTTTTGTTGTTCTTTTGGTAAGGGTTGAGCCCATAATCTCATTAAGGAGCAATTTGGTATATATATATTTTTTAAAACTTTTTTAGCATAGCTTTTTTAACTTATAAGTAAATATGTTGAAATTTTTAAGCTTTTTTGTTTCTTTTTTACTTAGCTTGTAAAAATAAAAAACCTAAAAAAAATCAACTTTTTTGCTTATAAACAAAATGAAAAAAAATCAAATTTAAGTCTTACCAAATGGATCTTAAGGGTTAGGGCCCATGCCACCTAAGGCGGCTCAAAATCTGTCATTCATTTGAAAAAAAAAGTTTAGTGGTTTGGTAATAAGAGTTTTTTTATGATCATTCCTATAAGATTTTGTCATAAGACATTTTTTCTTTAAAATTTTTTATATTTTACTGCAAATTCAGATTATTAATGTCACATCTCATTTTAGAGATAGTTATATGGCCTTCTTAAAGTAAGATAAACTTTACAAAACCCACCATCTAAAAATACAATTAACAAAATATAATCAATAAATAATTTAGGTGAGTGTTCATATCCAAGCTCATATATTTATAGATAGCAAAAAAGTGATGTACAAACATTCACCACCCATAGGTATGTACATATAAACTAAAACTTTCTCCTTTATTCATATGTTACGTATGGAAGACTATCCTCATTTAGTCATTGACTCCTCATCCCATACCTGGACTGAGTAGTTGACTCAAACTCGTTTTGGTACGTGAAAACGAACCACTGTAGGGGTATGAGCAAACCATATGCTCATTGAACGTAATAACTCATAAAAACATAAACAATAGTACTGCAATGTAAATGATCACCACAACTCATATCGCAATCATCTTATATCTCATTTATCACATATTCGTCTCCGGCCATGCATTATGAATGAATTAGCTTTATAGGCAACGTCCCCTGAACAGTGATGTATAAAGTATGAAATAGCCTTTTAAGCATGTCCCATAAATAATGTATGACAACACCACTAAAGCAATATACAGTAGCACCATTAAGACAATATTATATAAATGCAATGTATTCACTTTGAATCATTGTAAAACCACCATATAAACATCTCGATGAATATTCTATGTAAATCTGCACAACCATAGCTCATAGGGAAACATATTCGTATTCTAACCAATATTCCATATGTGTTAGTATACCCGCCACAACCACTGAAATGGATAGCAAAGTCATTATTGAAATTTCTAATCTACTTGGATTTACAATCACTTAAGACGCGCTTGATTAATTCTTGTTAAACAATCTAATCAATCACACACTAATAAAATTGTATGCATGAAAAGTAAAGCAATCGCACGATAGACATACGATTTTTGTTGCGAAAACCCAAACAGGAAAAAAAATCACGGGACCTAGTCTAGCCCAAGTTCCAAGCACTATCAACAATCGAACAGTTTACAAGAACACTTACAACTGTACCAATTCGAATTCTCTAAATCTAAGTTGAAGTCAAACCTTACTTGCATACCCTGCACCTCACTGTTCTCCCATGCTTGAACCACGACTAACACCACGCCGTGTATCCTTACCTTGATGCATCATCGAGACTATTTGAGATCAATGAAGATTTGAAGTTCTTCAACTTGCTAAGGAGACCCTAGGGTTTGTCTTTAGAGGCTCTTTATATTTCTCTTAAGTGTATTTTTTTCCCTAGAAGTCAAAACCTTAAAGCTTATATAGGCATTAAAACTCTTTGGAAACAAATAGAAATAGTTCCTTAAAAATACATCCAGGAGTTCGCTGGGACAAGAAGGTGGCGACAGCCACTGTCCACAATCTTCAAGTCTCGCTGAGGCAAGAGGGTGGCAAGACATTAGTGACGGCCACTGTCAAATTTTTCCAAATCTCGCTGAGGCGAGACCTTAGTGTGAAGGTGGCGAAGTCTGCTATAAACTCCACTTTTGAACTCCTTTGTCCCCGAATAGATGTCCAAGCCTTCCTTAATATTGGTTTGAACATACATGACATACTAGGACAAAAATACAATTTTTTTTTTATCACACGATTGTGCCAATTACAATATAGATCTTACAATCTCCCTCTTTGGCCAATTTGTGACAAAAATCCAACCCCTATTACAACTCAAACTTGACAAACACAAAACCACCCCATTTGTTCCAATTACAACTCAATCAAGACACAACATCAATGCCATTACTTCCAATCTCAAACCAATGCCAACCAGGGTCTCAATAACATGAAAAACACAGCATCTATATATATCCAAAACAGTCATAACCATTAAGACAATAGCATCAATAGACATATACAGTAGACCAATAGCAAGATCAAATAAGATAAGATGATTATGCAAGATATCTCCCCCTTTTGTCACAAGACCATGAAGCTAAATGTTATATCCAGTGCAAGTATCCCATTAAGCATAGTAAAACAAGTGCCATGATCCCAAACAAAACAAAGTCTCCAAACCAAAATAACTATGAGAAGAAAAATATCCATTCAAAACATAGCCAACAAAAACATGACCAACCAAAACATATCCAACAAAACATGGCCAAAGAAATAGCCAAGCCATAAAGATCACATAAAGTGAGAGTGAAGTGAAGCAAGCATGGAACCAAGCTTAGACATCTCCGAATGCATATCAGTCAACAAGCGATCTTGCGCCTCAATGTGAGACTCAACTGATCAACTTTAGTATGAAGGGAGTCAAGCTTGCCTTCAACGCCCTCAAGATAGTCCATAGAGACCCCAATGCCTGCAAGCAAGGCCTTTTCCTCAGTTTGATCAGATGCGGGAGCTTGACTGGGGCTAGCATGTGCCTTGAACTTACTCTTGGCCCCGGTTATAGAAATACTTAGATTAAGAGTACGAAGATTCAAGGGACCCTTAGTACACTCAATACGATCAGATGAAAGATGAGTAATGCCCTTACACTCTAAAAAACGAGTTATACAGAAGGGATAGGGAAGACCTGCACGTGTCAACTTAGATTTGGAGGCACGATTCATGGTTTCCATCATAAACTTAGAAGATCAATGGAAAGACCCGTCCTAATGGCATACATCCATCAACACCTTTCAAAATCACAATTAGAAGTGTGTGATGTAGGGTCAATATTATACAAGATAATAAGATGGAGCATGCGATAGGGAATAGATAATGAGTTATGTGAAATATTCTTCTTCTACCAAATATTCTGATTATCTGTGAGAAGAGGAGTCATCCTATCAATAGGAGTAAAGGTACTCCAATAAGATGGTGGGAAAGCTGGATTAGGTGGCCTAGGAAGATTATAGACACAACATGTATCATTCATAGATAAGGTAAAAAGTTGACCCTGAACAAAGGTAGCAAATAAGAGATTATAAGGGTCCCATTGGTGAATGTGAGCATAAAATTCTCGAACCCATTCAACAACCACCTCACCCTGAGCCACAAGAAAAGATTCCCACTTCCTATCAGTGAAAGTAGTAGCTAAAAACGTCCTAGAAAAAACAGAGAGGGTCACAGCCTGTTCAATCAACAGATGACGAGTTTTGAAATATTTGTTATAGTGTTTTTTGTAAGCACCCCATTTTTGCCCGCTCGGCAATCTCCGGACTCAGTTTCAAACACCACAACACATGCAAGCCTTAGATAGGCCTTTCAAACTCCAATACAGTCAACTAGTCGCTTCCCGGGCCCACAAAGCCTAAATGAAGCCATAACATCATTCCAGATAGCTTTTCGGGGTCGGGCAGTCTCAGAAACCAACGCTATCTAGGTAGTTTCCCATGGTCGGGCAATCTCGGGGACCAACACCTTATCAAATTCCAGACGATTCATTTCTGGCACCTGCTAGCCCGCCAATGTAGAATGTCCGTCATTCGGTAGCTCTCCGAGACCAGGCGTTCTCAGAGACCAACACCACCATTACAAGTAGCTTTCTGAGACCAGACGTTCTCAGGAACCAACACCACCCTACAAGTAACTCTCTGAGACCGGATGGTCTTAGGGACCAACACCGCACAGGTAGTTGTCCTAGACCAAGCGGTCTAGGGAACCAACACCTAAGTCAATACTGGCGCCTGCTAGCCCGACTCAGTGGAAAACGACCAAACCTCTCCCTTGGGCCTCCAAGCACGTTTTGGAAAAGTTCAGAATCCCTCAAAATGGTAAGTCCACCCTTCCAAAGTGCTACTAAGCAGTTAGGCATACTCTGCACACCATTTGGTTCAATTCCAATCTCATTCCGACTAACTCCGATCCAAATGACCGTTTTGCCCGTGAACGTCCCAGCACCGCACAAACCCCACCGAACGGTAAAAGACTCTCCCGAAACCATCCCTGAATGACTCGGTATGTTTAACATCGCGCTTTGATCCATTCCTGACCATTTTCAACCAACCCCAGCTAAAATGACCGTTTTGCCCTTGACGACCTGAACGTACCCTGAAACCACATCGGTCTTAAATTATTGAACGTCGGGTCTTGTCACACACCCCTATTTAACCTAAGGAGGACCTTACAATGCTAAACACACATGACTCGATAAAAGTTTCCTGGAGCGTCTCGCAGATGCTTCGCCCTAGTTATAACGCACTGTCAAATGATTTGAGAAATGCGTAAACTAAGGAATTCCTGAAAGCTCGTTCGTAGGTCTATCCATCGATATGGTTTGATCAGATAGATCGCTTCTTGAAGCTCTTCATCACATGGCTCGAAAGCTGTAACTTTCAACAACCCCTGGAGCGTCTCAAAGACGCTCCTCTTGGATTGACTTTTTTCTCAATTCCCTGATTATGACGCACCGTCAAATGACTTGAGAAATGCGTAAATTAGGAAATTCCTAAAAATATTTCCAGAGTGCTTTCCATCGGTACGATTCGATTGGAGAGATAGCGTCCCGAAAGCCTTGATCACGCGACATGAAAGTAGTTATTTTCAAACCCCCAGGGAGCGTATCACAGAAGCTCCGTAAAGATGTCATTTTATGCACATTTCCAGATACGATATCCCACACTTCCAAACCCCATTCCAACTTCTCGAAAACACGAAAGTTCATGAGAAACCCCAAGAGAACATCATGGGTGCAATCGATTCCCTCGAAACCTTCCTGGTTGGCTCAATTATCGAGGTAAAGTTTAAACGAGCCCTCCCGGTAACGGAGCATATGCTATATGCGCCCAGATTTTGATCAAATTGAGATTTAACAAGTATAATGGGTGCCACGTGGCATTCTGGCAATGGAACAGTACTAGCGCACGTGCATGCGCCAGGGCAAACTTTGGCCAGACGCATATAGCACATGCGCCAGCCTCCTCCCAGCTTGCCTATAAATACCAACCTCCCCCTTTGCATATTCCCGAACTGAAATTTGATGCAAAGCCCTGCTGAAACTGCTCCAGAACCTCAAATTTCTATATATATCCCACTCCTTAACACTTAGGCTAAATTCCACCTCCCTCTAACCCATACACTTCATCTACATAGCCATACACACTATAGAACTCCACCTTCCAGCCCCTCAAGCACTCTTAAAGGCCTCTTAGCTCAAGTCCAAGCATCCACAGAAGATTGCAAGGGTATTGAAGGCAAAAGGTGGTATTCCTTTTACATTTTTGGTCTTCCCCCATTCCTCTCTTCTCCCTCCTAGCCTACTTAGGCTATTCTCCATTTTAATCCCCATCTTTTACCCCCTTTTCTTACATGCTTGAAGCAAGAAAGCTCTTGATTTATGCCTAGAGGAAAGCTAGTTGGAGACACCGTGTAAGGGAATCTCTCACTAGCCTACTTTAAGATGGTATGACCTAGGAGCCCCTTGATTATGTGGTGTAGCCTAAAGCCTTGTATGTATTCATAACCCCTTTTGCATTTTGCTAGCTTGATCATGTCTTATGTGCTTGGCTTCATTTTCATGTTTATAACCATATCCTACAAAGCTTGCATTATTCTTATTTCCATGCACTTTCAAGCTCCATATTCCTCTCAAAAGGGTTCTAAGAGTTGATCCCTTGAAGTTTAGGATGAGACCTTAGAAATCATATCTTAAGAAATCCCCCATTAACCCCTAACTCTCACTTTTGCATCATTACATTCCAACTTGCATGAAAATAGTTTTCAAAACTCTCTAATTCCCAAGGTTTCTATTCTTTCAAGTTTAGTGGTTGAAATGGCCCATGAAACCCTCTCTTGAGTGGTTTCCCTTTCATATTGGCCATAGCAGCCCTAAATTGTTAGAATAGTCACTTTCTCTTTTCATTCTTGCATACAAGTGGTTTTCAAACTCTTAGATTTCTAAAGTTTCCATTTTCTCAAGTTTAGTGGTTGGAATGGTCCCATAGAACCCTTTCTTAAATGATTTCCTTTTATATTGGTTATAGGAACTCTAATTTGTTGGAATGGTTTTCTTTAAAAATAGTTTTCAAAACCTTCTTCTTAAAAATGGTTTTCAAATATTCTTTCTCTCCATCTTTGCATTAAAAATGGTTTTCCAAAAGTTGTTAACATTATGTTAACTCTTGAAATCCCCACTCTTGCCAAGATAAAGGTAATAATTGCCCTAAGAAAACCTTCTTTGGAATGGTTTTCAAATACTAACCATATAAACTATATTCTTGGCTAGAGTCAAATTTTCATGGAAATGATCTTTAAAATGGTTGTCTACCAAAGTCCTTTACATAATATGATTTGTTTTCTAAAACTCTTTTCAAAATGCATAAAACTACCTTCCAACCTAACCCTAGGTTAAATTGACCCTAGTTATCCAATCCTAGGTTAACTTAACTCTAGTTATCCAACCCTAGGTTAACTTCACCCTAGTTACCAAACCCTAGGTCAACTTCACCCTAGTTATCAAACCCTAGGTTAACTTAACCCTAGTTATCCAACCCTAGGTTAACTCGACCCTAGTTGCTCAACCCTAGATTAACCTAACTTAAGTTAATCAACCTTAGGTCACCCATAACCTTAGGCCAATCCAACCCGGATTGGTATATTTCAAGGTTCCAACTTATAAACCCCTTTTCAAAGGTTCTTCCTATTTAAAACTACTCCCATAGCTCATTTTTTCAAAACCTCTTACTCTTTTAAGATTTCAAAAACCGACTCTATAACCTTTTCAAACATTCCTGCACTCTACCTTTAAAAATGTTTTCAATAACTCACAATCCTAAGGTATCCCTACCTTTTCTATGGTTAGGGATTCCAATGGAAGGTGATATATCAAGAACAACCTTCAAGGTTGTCCATATTAGAGTTCCAAAGTTTTAGGTATTTTCAAAAACCACTTTCAAAAACTTTTCAAAGACCAATCTACTACAACATTCCAAAATCATACCCCTAAGGTTTTCAAAACAAGATTTCAAAATATTTTCAAAACTCTCTTGTGTTATTTCAAAGCATTTCCAAAACTCTCTTGAGTTGTTTCAAAAATATCTTAAAACACTTCAAAACCCCTTTTCGAGAGTTTCAAAGTTCTATTTCAAAACACTCCAACATCTGATTCCAAATCAAAACTCTCAAGTTCTCTTTTTCCAAAAATCATAAAGTGTCTTCAAACTTTTTCAAAGATCTCAAAGTGTCTTCAAAACTTTTCAAAGGCTCCAATGTGCCTCTTTTCTATCAGGCTTTTGCCTGAATTACGAATAACCTGATTCTCGCCAAATGAGATACGTAAGCAACCTAAAATGGTGCAGTTATAACTTCTATTTCAACCCCAATCCCTTTTTTAAAAGGTTCTATCAATTCAAAATTTCTATCTCAAACCCCTTCAAAACTCCCATATTTTCAAACTTTTTCCAAAAACTTGTATCATGCATCATTCATCTGAAAAGTGATGACTAAACCCCCTTTTCAAAATTCTGAAGTGGATATTAAGTGGACAAAGGTAACCGGTTATTCTAGTGAGTGAACAAAAAGGTGATTAGACATGTAGGTACCGAAAGGGCGGGGTAGGATAATGATCTTAAGATATCTTCCTTACACGTAACCAACCCCTGGACCACAGATTTCTGTTTTCGAAAGACCAAAATGGAGTTATTTTCTAAAAGGGCTTAAATCTTTCCAAAGGTTGCCAAATAACCTATTTTCTTAAAAATCCTCTCCTGAGGGAGTTTTCAAAACCTTTTTCAAAAACCCTAAGTTTAATCTTCGGATTAATACTTAGTTTTAGGTACCCTAACTCACCTTAATCAAGTTAGGTGGCAACTCTTATTTTTTTAAAAAACTCTTAATCAAACCAATTTCAATTTCAAACCTAGTCGTACTTATCCTTTTAGGAGAATGAGTTCTAATGACAGAGTTCCGTGTTTTGTCTGCGAACCAAAAAGACTTGGACCCAAAAACTGGGGCGCGACATTTTTCATATGCAGTAGTGTGAAATTTCTTAATTTCCTCAACCCTAGGGCGTTTTTCACGAGATTTAGAAGTCATGAAGTTAAGAATTTTAACCTAAGATAAAAAACAAAGAAAACCCCCAATCTCAAAACCCTAGGGCATGAAAGCTAGAGTTTGAGAGAAATACAAGAAAAATTAATTAGTGAAGAGGAAGATTACTCATCTTAGAGAAGATTAATAGAAGCAAACTCGAAGAAATCATCCTTGGAAGATCGAATCACAAAGCCCTAGGTCCATGGAGAAGTTTGCAGCAACAAAAAGGGAAAATACAAACTGAAGCGTCTCGCTATTGTGCTGGGTTTAAAACCCAGATCTGGATCTCGCGGCAGCGAGAAGGTAGCGAGATCTTAGCAAAATCCTTTTTTTTATAAATAAATTAACTCAATAGAAGGAAGAAAATAAGTTTAAGAGATATGCAATGACCACAAATTGAATTTACCATTTCACACACACATATTAATATATATCTATCTAAAACATTAGAAAAATCTTAAAGCATCCACTTTAAACAAACTATCAACTCCAATGGCCATGAAATGACACAAATTCGTGAAAATGGGAAATGTCAGTGTGTAGGGTGAAATACCAAATGCTCACATGAGATAAGATGCATGAAGAAATCTCGCGGTCTACCCTCATCTAAAGTTATGAAATTCAATGAACACTAGAAAGCGAACCAGTTAGCATCCAATTGGAAAGTAAGAATATGCCTAGTACTTTGCTCACCCTCAATCTCAACACTATTCTTTTTCAGTTTTCTTGCTCGAAAGCATGGTGGCCCTTTCTATGACTAGACCCAGAGTGTGCATATTACATCCACAGTGGCTTTTACACATGCCTAGCAGATTTTGTTTGACAAACATAGTAGCTTTTTCTATGACTAAACCCAGAGGGTAAATATTACGTCTATAAAGGCTTTCATAGATAAATTTACACTAATCAATATACAAGAGAGAGAGAGAGAGAGAGAGAGAGAGAGAGAGAGAGCAAAATACTGTCAGCATTATGCATATCTAACCATAAGTTAGTCCAGCATGAACGAATCTCAAATAGTAGAGAATGTAGAACCTAGCATGATCTTAGTTGCGTCAAACCACGTGTAAGACTTAGCACCAGTGCATAAAATGTGATACCCATAATCATGAAGATTATCATTAAAGCTATCGGTTATGAAGCTTACTCACAGTATAGCCCCAAAGTCAAGCAACACATAAAAAATACTCTTAATATTTGCGTACAAGATATGTAACTCAATTCATAAGACAAAGAATACCAACGAAAAATAAGATAATAAAAAATTTCCCCTTTTTTTTTTAAACAAAAACAACAAGGATAGCACTAGGGATGAAAATAACCATGAAAAGCAACCTATGTTAAAAAAGTTCATCATCACTCCATGAGACAAACACCAAGAGATTTCCTAAGGAGTTCAAACCTAAGGGAATCTAGAGACTTGGTGAATAGGTCAGCAAGTTGATTTTCTGTATGAATATGCTCTAGAGTGATTATGTTATTTTCAATGAGCTCACGAATGAAGTGATGTCTTATATCAATATTTTTGGTTCTAAAGTGTTGAACAAGATTCTTTGATATACTTATAGTACTCAAGTTATCACAATATAGAACCATCCTATTCTAATCTAGACCATAATCACTAGCACCTGCTTCATCCAGAGTAACTGAGTACACCCACTACCAGCAGCTATATACTTAGCTTCAGACGTGGACAAGGAAATAGAATTCTGTTTCTTACTAAATCAAGCAATCAGGTTGTTGCCTACATAAAAGCATCCACCAGAGGTGCTTTTTCTATCATCTACACATCCTGACCAATCTGCATCAGAAAATCCAACCAAAGTAGCATTTGTATCAAACAAAAACCAAATTCCAAAGTTCACAGTCCCACTAACATATTTGATAACGCGTTTTACAGCAACCAAATGAGACTCTTTAGGACACGCTTGATACCTAGCACAAATACCAACACTGAAGGCAATATCAGGTCTATTAGTAGTGAGGTATAGTAAGCTGCCTATCATGCTTCTAAACATTATTTGATCAACATCAACACCTGAAGCATCTTTGCTCAATTTCACACAAGTACTCATAGGAGTTCTAGCATGTTTGGCAGACCTAAGTCCAAATCTTTTCACAAGGTCTTTAGTATACTTAGATTGTGAGATAAAGATCCCACTACCTGTCTGTTTAACTTGAAGACCTAAGAAATAAGTGAGCTCACCCATCATACTCATTTCGAACTCACTTTTCATATAATCAAAAAATTTATGTGCAAGGGTGTTAGACCTGGAACCAACCACAATGTCATCAACATAGATTTGTGCAATCAAAATGTGTTTAGAGTCCTTTGTTATGAAAAGAGTTTTGTCAGACCTTCCCCTAGTAAAACCAAACTCTAGGAGAAAGGTGGTGAGTCTCTCATACCATATCCTATGAGCTTGTTTCAACTCATATAAAGCCTTTTTTCAGTTTGAAAACATGATTAGGGTAGTGTGGATCTTCAAACCCCTTGGGTTGTTCCACAAAGGCTTCTTCATGAAGAATGCCATTAAGAAATGGCTCTTCACATCCATCTGATAAAGCTTAAATTTCAAGTAGCAAGTAATAGCAAGTAAGATTCTAATAGATTCAAGCCTAGCTACTGGAGCAAAAGTTTCATCAAAGTCAATACCCTCAATTTGGGTATATCCTTAGGCCACATGCCTAGCCTTATTCGTAATGACAATACCCTGTTCATCAGTTGTATTCATATAAATCCATTTGGTTCCTATTACATTTGAATCTTTAGGTCTAGGAACAAGAATCCATACATCATTACGCACAAATTGTTCAAGTTCCTCTTGTATGGCATTTATCTATCAATCATCAGTTAAAGTTGCCTTCACATTTTTAGGCTCAAAGGTATAGCATAAGAAACTTACCTCATCCCTTACCTGCCTCCTTGTTTTCATGCCGAACGTGACATCCTCAATGACTTGAGTTATGGGATGATAAAGCTTTACTCTTGATGAAGGCTCCAATGTTTCCTTTGGTTCTTCAAGATTCACTATCTATTTTTCAGATTGTTGCTTATCCGTCTCATCTAGACTTGTAATCTGTTCAATTATTCTATAAAAAATAATCGCATCATCATCATTATAATCCTTAGAAACAATGTCAAGACTTATGTCATCAACAACCTCATTAATAGATTCCATGATAGTAGAAGTCTTAAGATTAAATACTCTAAATGCTTTACTATTTAAGGAGTAACCAAGAAATATTCCTTCATTGTTTCGAGAGTCAAACTTCCCAAGTTGCTTTCTATCCTTTAAGATGTAGCATTTGCTCCCAAACACTTGAAAATACTTTACATTGGGTTTCTTACCATTCCATAGTTCATATGCAGTGTTTTTAGTACCAGATCTTAGATACACTCGGTTGATGATGTAGCATGCAGTGTTCACAGCTTCGGCCCAAAACCTGGTAGGTAGAGATTTTCCATGAAGCATAACTCTAGCCATTTCTTGTATTACCTGATTCTTGCGTTCTACCACTCTATTTTGTTGTGGAGTTTTAGGAGCCGAGAACTCATGCTGAATGCCATGATCATCAGAGAATTCTGCATATTCTGAGTTCTCAAATTCTTTACCACGGTCTGTTCGAATTCTCGTGATGCAGCCTATTTTGATTCATTTCTCCTTTTGCACCCGTACACATAGATTCCTAAAAACATTGAAAGTATTATATTTCTCTTTAATAAATCAACCCAAGTAAATCTAGAAAAATCATCAACAGGAACAAAGATGTTCTTCTTACCTCCAATACTTTCAATTCTCATTGGACCCATCAAATCCATATGCACAAGTTTAAGTGGATACGAGGTAGATATATGCTTTATTTTCTTGTGTGCAGTTTTTATTTGTTTACCAAGTTGACACAGACCACACATACCACTTGAAAGTTTTTCAAGTTTAGGAATCCCTCTTATCAATTCAGAATTAGACAACCTACATCACACATTCACCATTCATATTCATGATTTGACATTTAGATTTTGAAAAGTGAACATCATGCTTGGCATCACAAAGTTGACTAATGCTAATAAGATTTGCTTTCAAGCCATTAACAAACAAGACATCATTCAACCTTCGTATTCTAGGAGCTACAACATTCCCTTGAAGTATTGCCATCACTAAACGTCACATAGCCCCCATCATAATCCTCAAGACTAGTAAAAAAAGATTTATTACCACTCATATGTCTAGAGCATCCACTATCAAGATACCATACCCTAGAATCATGGGCTTTCAATACAGTATAAACCACATTACACTTAAGATCTAGAGTTCTAACCCAAACAGCCCTAGACTTGGGTTTTTCAACTTTCCTAGAGGGTTTGGGTTGAGGTCTAGGACTAGTTTTAGCATTTTGAAAGTTATGATAATTCCGATTATGCCTCTGCTGATGTGGTTTTCTAAACTCATAGGACGAGGTAAAGTTCCACCCAAATACATCAAACCTATTTTGCATAAACCCATTATTCTGTTGTGGTCTGATTTGGTTTCTAGACTGACTCTGAACATACTCCCAAGGTAAGCTATACAGTTTATGACAGAATGGTCTTGTATGATTTCTAATCCCACAATAATGACACGAAGGGACAAATGGTGCAATATATGAGTGATACGATGCATAAGGTGTATCATGTCTATAGGTGGAAGAAACATACCTATTCTTACCTTTGAATGGTGATAATTGAGGCTTACCAGCTTTGGGTTTCTGATTTGAGGATGTGGCTTGATTAGTGTACCTAATTCCTAATCTATCAGATGAGATCTTCTGAGCATTCCAGATTTTATCTATTTTTTTAGATCCTGCGCTAAATTTCTTGAAAACATCATTAGTTCAAGCACTAGAAACTTCCAATTCTGCAACCTTATCTTTAAGTGCCTTTTTTGTTTTAGTACACAAATGATGTTCCTTTTCAAAAGCAATTAGTTTATCAGAAAAGGTTGCTCGATGTGTTTTCATTTGATTGATAAGAATTTGTGCTTTAACAACCTCCTTTTTCAGTGTCTAGACTTCTTCTAACACCTTTTTCAATTTGAAACCAAGTTTACTATTAACTTTGGTCAATTTAAAATATTGTAAGTACAACTGATCATAGGCATATTGAAGATCACCCTTCTCATCAACATCAGATTCAATTTCATCAAACTTAGCAGAATCATCTGACTCATTTAAACTACCAGCTTCAGGCAAGACATGAGATGTATCATCATGCACAGATGTAGTAAAAGCAGTAAAATTAACTAAATCTAGCTCGATTTCTGGCTCAATGTAATCCTCAGGATCAAAATCATCCCAAGTTACTGTAAACCCTTTAGTCTTTCTTTTTAATCTATTAAGGCACTCTTGTGCGAAGTGACCATACCCATGAAATTTAAAACATTGAGGTTTTGGAGATGGTTTATTACCACTTCTATCGGGATTCTTTCCAGACTTATTTTTTTTAAAAAAACTTTCCAGTATTTCTTTCAAAATTTGAGGATTGACCTTTGTTTCTATCACCATTTGAGAATTTCCCCTTATTTTTGTTTTTGAAATTGTTTTTGAATTTTTTGGCAATAAGGGCAAACTTTTCTTGTCCTAACTCTGTGTCATCCTCATCTGAGACATCATCTAAATCTTTCAAGATAGTTTTTAAGGCAAGATCTTTATGAGTATTTTTATTTGGTTGGCGTAGATTTGTCTTGAAAGTCTATAAGGACCCGGCTAATTCCTCTACTCTGATAGAATCAACGTCTCTACTCTCTTCTACAGCAGTAACCTTGGTTTGGAATCTATCGGGTAAAGATCTCAAAATTTTTAAACAATATTTGACGAAGAGATCATTTTGCCAAGGTTAAAACTTAAGTTGATAATATCACTTAGTTTTGCATGAAATTAATCAAAGGTCTCATTGTCTTCCATTATCAAGTTTTCGAAGTTGGTTGTCAGTTGTTGAAGTTTAGAAATTTTCCCAGTAGTAGTTCCCTCATGTGTTACTTCAAGTATATCCCATGCTTCTTTAGCATTTTCACACGTTGACACACGCCTGAATTCATTAGGTAAGAGAGCGTTAAAGATAGCATTAAGACCCTTATTATTCCAACCGCTACTTGCTTGATCAATCGCATCCTAATCTTTTGCATCTTTATTGTAACAGATGTAACAAAAGGGGTAATAGTAGATGTACTTGTAGTCATGGGGGAACTCCAATTATAAGCAACTGACAGCCATACTCTTTCATCCATAGATTTAAGAAAAGCTCTCATGCAAACTTTCCAGTAGGCATAGTTGGTTCCATCAAATAATGGAGGTCTAGTGGTAGAGCCGCCTTCGCGTGGTAAATCCATGTAATCAGATTATTAGGACCGCACTCTTTGAAAAACAAAAATTAGTTTTGAGTGTCCTGCTCTGATACCAATTGAAACTTCTGATCTACTTGGATTTATAATCACTTAGAGGCGCGCTTGATTAATCCTTGTTAAACAATCTAATCAATCACACACTAATAAAATTGCGTACATGAAAAGTAAATCAATCACACAATAGATATACGATTTTTGTCGTGAAAACTCAAACTGTGAAACCCTAACTTGCTTAGCATCATACTTAGCTTAATAGCATGCTTATGGTGTATGATTATCCTTAATCAAGGAGCTTGATTGGCCTGGTTTAATGAAAACTTGCATTTAGGGGATTATCATATTTTTAAGTATGGTTAGTGAGCTTAATCATTGATTAATTAGCTTAATTAATCTTCATGCTTAACTTATGTTAATTATGATTAATTATTATAAGTATGATTAATTATGTTAATTATGTGGATTAGAAGTGGATTAAGGAAGCAAGGAGGTGCTAAGTAGGGGTTTAAACCTAAGACACCTAGGTGTGTACTTCATGTGTGAGAGGTGTGTGTTTCACTAATTTTACTAGCAAGTGTGTGTATGTGACATGTGTAGATAATAGATACACATTGTATCTATTTTGTTTCTTACAAGACAAGAGGGAGAGGAGCTTGGTTCTACGAATGTTGGGAGAGAAAGAAGAAGAAAGAAAAAGAAAAGAGAGAAAAGAAGAGGAGGAAGAATAATTCAAGAGAAGAAGTTTTTGTGTTTATTCCTTGAGGTGATAACTATATATTGATGCTTGTTCCATTGTATTTTTATCTATTGTTGTATGATAGCATGTCATTTCATGCCATGGAGGTTGAATGGAAGTGGAGATGAGGAGGGTGATTAGGGTTCCAAGGAGAAAGCCTTGAATTTGTCATGTTGTGCATGTTTTTGAATGTTTGAGAACTTATTTATAGTCTTAGAGTTTTAATTTGAACCTTTGGGATACTTGTTGTGGTGTTGGAATGGTGATGAGTGCTTAAAAACTATATTTGAGAAGTCCATTTTTGAGCCAAAGTGCGTAGGGGGTCGACCCCAGACCTTAAAAGTCGACACATGAAGCATTTTGCTGTAAATTTTGGTCTCTGTTCTAAGGTGTCGACACCTAGCGCTGAGGTGTCGACATATTGAACAAAAATTTGACTCACTATCTTAAGGTGTCGACACATGAGATTGAGGTGTCGACACCTGTGACTGGCAAACTCGACACATTTTAGTAAAACGGTTATAATTTTCTCTAAAAAAACTCAAAATGGTGCGTTGTTTGAAGCGTTGAAAACTAGACTCATGGGGCTTTCTATTGATATGAAGTGGGTACTCTAATTCTTTGTAGATTAAAAGATATAGCAGTTTACAGATGACCTAAAATTTTTATCAACAACCTAGTTTTCCAGAATTTTAGTTCAACTTTCATTGGACACAACTCCTTCATCTAAAATGTATTTTTGACTCATAACCTATCAATCTAAAGGTCTCTAAACTTATTTTCAAATGAGATTAACCTATTGCATTGTCTTGGGTTTTGGTGAAAGTGGTTTATTGTCTTTGGTTGTGTTGGGGAAGGGTTTAACGTCCTATTGAGTTCTAATGCATCGTGGATGTTCTCAATCATATGTTTAAAGAGTACAATTTATAATTATGCATTGATTATGAATTATAGCATCTATTTTATCATGTTTGATGTGGTGGTGTTTGGTAGGTTCGGAAGCGTATCATACTACTTCGGTTCAATCTAAAGAGTAGCTCAATTTGAGAGTAAGCGGTATCAGGTGGGGATATTGATGGTCTTATTCATATTGAATTGAATGCTTTGTTGTGAATAATGGTGATTGATTGTGGGAATATAAGATGATCTTATTTATAAGGCATTGAATGTTTAATTGTCTAGATTGGTGGTGATTATTAGATTATGCGATGACATTTGCATACAATACATTTTGTGTGCATATCTTGCATTGCACGGAGGAGATTTAGTTGATGTGGGACTAACCTAAGGTTTAGCTGATGTGGGGCTAACCTACAGGCTGTCGATGTGGGATATCCTTGATAACAAGTCATCGATATATTAGGTCAATGTTATCAAAATAGTACGCACATATGTGGTGTATCATACATGGCATCACAAGAGGCATTTTGTTTATTGTTGATGGTGTATTATCTATTGATGATTAATTCATTGGATGTTTCTCATTCATTCTTTATGAATTTGATTATCTTGTGAGCACGTTGATATATAGCTCACACCTACACAGATTGGTTTACAGGAAAATGGGAGATGTTCAATCCACTATTGGTGCTGATGTTGGTGTTGAGTTAGAAAGCTTCAAGAAGCTCGTTAGTTGAGTTATTAGTCATGTACATTGCTATACATTGTATTAAAGTCTTGTAGGAATTTGTGTATTTTATGATTTTGTAATATTCATAAGTGTGCATTAAGAGTTCTCTTAATGATGTATGTTGGAGGATTATGAGATTGATATTATTTATTTAATATGATGTTATATATTCCTATAAGATTTCTATTTTTGAGATTATGTTGAGGTTTCGCTTATAAGTAGATGACCTGTGCGATCACGTTCGTCCTAAGACGGCGTTAATGACGCTTGATTAGGAGCAGGCGTGACACAAACCGAGAAAAAATTACGGAACCTAGTCCACCCCAAGTTCCAACCACTATCAATAATTGAACAGTTTATAATAACATTTACAACTGTACCAATCTGAATCCCCTAAATCTAAGTTGAAGTCAAATCTTGCTTGTATATTTTGCAACTCACTGTTTTCCCATGCTTGAACCATGGCAACCACCACACCGTGTATCCTTGTCTTGATGCACCACCAAAACTCTTTGAGATCAATGAAGATTTGAAATTCTTTAACTTACTAAGAAGACTCTAGGGTTTTTCTTTAGAGGCTCTCTATATTTCTCTTTAAGTGTATTTTTTTTCCCTTAGAAGTCAAAATATTGAAGCTTGTATAGACATTAAAGCTCTTTGAAAACAAATAGGAGTAGTACCCTAAAAATACGTCCAAGAGTTCGCTGGGGCAAGAAGGTAGCGAGAAGGTGGCGACAACCACTGTCCACAATCTTCAGGTCTTGCTAGGGCAAGAGGGTGGCGAGACCTTAGCGACGGCCACTATCCAATTTTTTCAATTCTCGCTGGGACGAGACCTTAGCGAGAAGGTGGCAAAGTCTGTTGCAAACTCCAGTTTTGAACTCCTTTGTCCCTGAATAGATGTCCAAGCCCTCCTTAGCATTGGTTTAAACATATATGACATACTAGGACATAAATACAATATTTTTTTTTATCATACAATTGTGCCAATTACAATATAGATCTTACAACTATTTTGAAGAACTTGAAATATGCTTACTTGCTTTGGAACCTTGAACCAAGCTACAAAAGTTTCCTTTTCTTTTTCCCGTCCTTTCTCTTCTTTTTTTTTCCTTTTATCTATATTTTTCTTTCACTTTCTCTCTTGACAAATACAACTTATAACAAGCTCTTTATTTTCTACACAAACTCTTCTCTTCTCTTTCTTCTTATCTCTTCTTCTTATCAAGACATAGATATATTTTTATATTTAATGCAACACATGATACAAACATATACACACACCTTGTTGATGAAGTACACACCTTTCTTGATAAAACATATACTTTGGTGTTACCATCACAAGTCACACCAACAAGCAACTCAATGACTAAGGCACACACATAACATAATAGGTAAAGCACACTCCTAACTATCACATACACACACTTGTTATTGGTGAAGCAAACACCTATGTGCGAGACACACTCGAACATCCTAGCACCTTGAAAACTAAGCAAGTTTATTTAGTCACTTGATTAAAACTAATTAATTATCACTCAAAAAAGTTTAATTAATCAAGTTTAGTCACAAATAAAGTGCAAGAATATAATCAACATGTCTTCTAAGCTTCTTGATTAAGCTAATAAAAATCCAATTACTGCACAAGATAAAAGATAAGAGTCTCACAATTGATGTAATAAAATATCACATATTACAATGTAATGAGGATAACTACTCAAAACTCAGTACTACATAACCACTATAATTTTTCTTTTGGCAACCTCTAGCACAACAAGATGTGGTGCATTCCAAAATTGTGGTCAAGCAAAAGGTAGATTGCTTATTGGATCTACTTCCAAAATCATATTATAAATCAAATCAAGTTATTTGAGGTTGACTCATGTTAAACTCGTTAAAAACTCATTTGAGATCATCTTGTTAGATAAATAAGTTAACTGTATTTGTCTAATTATATTTATATAATTTATTGATATTTACAAATTTATTTAATGCAAATAAGGAAACACCCAAATTGGTAGAACCGGCAGTGTTTCGAAGCTTGTTGCATTTGTTGTTTTTTTTATTTTATTTTAAAAAAGACCCATACCGTTAATGACTATAGTATGTTATTCTTCATTAACCGAAAAGATGAATATGTAAACTTAAACATCCTAATTTAGATAATTTAAAATGCTACACGTCCCGTTAAAAACTCCTAAAGACCACCACTGATAAATATGTTAATGTTTTTGACATTTGAAAGCTAACACACATTACAAACAAATAGCAAGCATAAAGTTTAGGTGGTCTACATGTCAAATACATACATTGCCAAAATTACAATATTTATTTCTTCGAGATGTGGCTTGAATGTCTGAAAAACTACCAAATTCAAAAAATTTGCTCTCAATTCTTCATTTTGTGAGGAATTTGACGTCGACACAAATTTACATTTTCTCTTGAATTTGTTGAAATTTATTCATTCCATGATTTTATTTTTATTGGGTTAATGCTATAGAATATCTTCCATATTATTCCTAATTTAAAAATTTTTGGTACAGGATTTGTATGTAATAGGGAATTTGCTCCAACTTTTAAGACAAATGTAATAAGTGATTCTGAATATTAATGTTTTTACGTAAGATTGATGTTTTAATTGATTTCAAGAGGACAAGTAGAAATAATTGAGGTATAATACTCTTTGAAAAGTAAATTAGAAGCTAAACTTTGATGTAGTTGTGTCATTCATCATTTGCAAGAAAAATATCAAAAGATTGGAAGAATTATGGTGTTGTTGCATGTGGTTTTGCGAGAGATTGTTTCGCTGTATTTGTGTGTTTCTATTTTTTGCGATTACACCTTGATCTTAGTTCTATTATATTTCTTCATGTACTTGGGGATGATAATAAGGGGTGTGCATGGGTCGGATTTATGCTAAACCCGAAAACGATCTGATCTTGATTGATTCCAAATATTTGGATCAAGAACCAAACCAATTATTCGATGGAACCTAATTAAACTGAACTTGACTTGGTTTGAGTTGACTCGATTCAGTTCTATGCCTCGATTTGGTTCTGGTTCAAATTGGGTTGAGTCAAGTTGGTTCAACTTTTGTTGTCTATAGGTTGACTTTTTATTCAAAAAAATAAAATAAAAAGATTGATCTTTGCATCATTAATTTTTCAAAAAAATAAAAATACATGTAAATACAAATCAACAATAGTTAAGTACAAATAACAATGATATAATAGCATATATAAAATATATATAGAAACTTTTGGGATATGAAGATTCAGTTATATGGTCGGTTCTTGGTTTGGTTCGGATTCAAAAATTATAAAATCAAGAACGGAACTAAATTGATTGGGTTAACCTTTTTTTAGACCTAAAATCGAATTAATAATATGACGGATCTAAACCAAATCAACTCATAAAGACCGAATTGATTCGGTTCTCAAATTTATGGTTAATGCTATATTTTGTAGGAGGACTCGCTATCAGTATACACAAATTTTGTTCGAGATATTTGGATGTTGGTTAGAGAATATGATTAGATTCTCTCTCTTTTTTATTCAACAAATTTAGTTAGCATGATTGAGACTTCTCAAGTGTGGTATCATGGAGTTTGTTATGCAATGAAGAATGGTTATACCTTCATGTCAAAGAAATCGTATTTTAAGTTTTCGTCCCCACAAAACCATATAAAATAGGAAATTAGTAGGTTCATATTCTTTTAGTTGCCTGTTTGGAAATCTTGAAAGAAAAGAAAGAAAAAAATGAGAAAAAATTAGTAAAAAATATAATTTCATTCTCTTATGTGACTTTGGAAAGTGAAAGAAAAATACTTTCCTTGTGTACCCATCTTTTAAAATTTTCCTGTGTTTTTTTATTTTTTATTTATTTCCCTTGTTCTCTTATGTATTATTTTCCCTTCCTTATTCTTTCTGTTCTTTCTTCTTTTTCTTTCTTTCCTCAGGTTTGCCAACAGGCTGTTAAGGGTTTCCAACCGAAAAAAACAATTAACTCGAAAGCAGACAAACTACTGCCTTTTGACCTGGTTAAGTTTTCCCGCGTCACTCTGGCCGATTCCTTCCCTCCTCACCAACTTCACCTCTCTCTCTCTCTCTCTCTCTCTCTCTCTCTCTCTCTCTCTCTCTATTCCTTGCTTGCATGATTCACCAAACGACCCATTCAACTCCACTACTACCCTACACCCCTGACTCCATCAAACCCTTATAACCTTTCTCTCACTCTAAAACCTCTCTGCTACCCTCATATGCCGATCTTCTCTTCCCCTCAGCCATGAAGTTTCTCTCTATACTCTTCCTCCTCTTCTCTCTCCTCTCCCCCGCCCTGTCTCAACCCCCCAGAGGTAAGCATCTCATTCTCACTTCTCTCTTTCTCTCTCTATGTACATTTATATGTATGTGGATGATATCTATGCGTTTAACTTCAGGTACACTCGTTGACTGCGGCGCCACCGTCCCGTCGGTGATTGACGGCCGACAATGGCTTCCCGACACCGAATTCGTCTCCGCTGGGACCCCGAAAAACCTAAGCACGCCCGTTCTGTCCCCATTATTGTCTACTGTCCGATCATTTCCCGTCCGAGGCAATCTTCACCGGAAATTCTGTTACACCGTGTCGGCGTACCGCACCGGGAAGTACCTGGTCAGGACCACGTACTTCTACGGCGGAATCAACGGCAACGATTTGCCCCCTGTGTTTGATCAGATTGTGGATGGGACTTTCTGGAATTTGGTGAACACTACAGAGGATTATTTGCAGGGGAATGCTTCGTATTACGAGGGGGTTTTCGTTGCCAGGGGGAAGTCAATAAGCGTGTGTATCGCTGCCAATACGTATACGGATTCGGACCTGTTTATATCGGCGTTAGAGCTTGTGCTTTTGGCCGATTCGCTGTACAATTCAACAGATTTCGACACATATGCTTTGAACTTGGTTGCAAGGCACAGTTTTGGGCACAGGGGATCTATAATTCGGTGAGTTTTCTTTCATCTATTTGTAAATTTGTCAACTTAGAACTATTTTTTCGCTCCTCTTGGGATCGACCAGTTTACCCAAATTTCGTTTGGTAATTTACAATAATTAGCTTAGTGTGATCTTTGTAGTTGTATCTCCATTTCTTGGCTCATTTTTAATGTTGGGTTACTCATAGTTTTGCTTGATGCAAGGGAGTCAGAACAGCAGTTATGCTTCTCTAATGAATATATTATATCCTTCTTCATGTCTTGTATAATGATGCATAGAGTGGGAGCAAACATAAAATGCATAGCAGTAAATCTATATGTGTGCTTAATGTATATGTAAGTACTTATTCAGTCAGTTATCAAGGTGAAAAAAATTAGCCTGCATTTCCCGTGAAACAATAGAAAGGCCAATTTGTTGATTTGTTAGGTGCACTTGCTTGTATTTTGCATCTGAAAAGCAAGAAATAACTTCCACCTTCGAGCTAGATAGTACCTCAATTTCAGGAGTTATATGATAAAATATCAAATCCTTAGCCATCGTGATTTCCATGTTGTTCTAAGATGTAACAAATTGACATGGGTTTCCTTATAATATTGACATCATGGTTGTTCTTGTTGTGTACATTGGCTAACTTTGAAAATTTTGAAACACCAGATATCCTGATGATTTATTTGATCGTTATTGGGAGCCATTTGGAGAAAATAATTCTGCCATTGCAAGGGGCAGCAATGTTTCTGTTTCCAGTATTTGGAATTTTCCCCCTTTGAAGATATTCCAGACAGAGTTGAGAACAGCCCAACCAGGACCTATGGAGTTCCAGTGGCCTCCAACGTCTCTTCCAAAATCAATATACTACATTGCTCTTTACTTCGCAGATGATCACAATTCATCTTCAGGAAACTCTAGGGCGTTCAATATAAGCATAAATGATGTGATTTATTACCCTGATCTTAATGTGATTCCAGCAGGCATTGTGGTTTTTGCAAACCAGTGGCCTCTTAGCGCCCTTACAAAGATAACTCTGACTCCTTCCGCTGGGTCAAACATTGGTCCCTTGATTAATGCAGGAGAGGTTTTTGAGGTGCTGAACGTTGGAGGAAGAACTCTTACACGAGATGGTTTGTTTTCTAACAACCCACGTTTCTTTCTTTTTTTTTTTTTTCTTATTTCCTTTCCAACCAACATGGTGCCATTTCAATGAAAATCTCGTAGCTTTCTCTTGGAATATTTCAACTATGAGTTGGGTCACATCTTGGATGAGCCACCGTGATCTAAGGCTGAAATTTTACATTTAAACAAAACTAAAAGGAAAATTGTCGTAGATGATACTAAATAAAGGTCAGTCAAGTGTACTGGTTGTTCAATAGCATTATTTTCATTGCAATAGATAGAATTTTGTAGCTAAGCATTGGATATGGCTTATTAAGCTCTTTGTCTATCATGTTGTTCCTCTGAAGAGATTAGTGCATTATGTTGTGCATTCAACATCCTGTTAGGCTCCATATTGGGAGAGAAGAGTGGGGGGGAGGAAATAGGGAAAGGAAAAGGGATGCGATGGATATAATTTCTCTCATTTGGTAGGGATGAAAGGAAGAGCTAAAGAGAAGATGAACTTGAATAATTGCCTCTAGTCCCACAATTTCCTATCTGTGCAAATGTGGACCGGGAGGAGGAAGGAAAGAAGGGAACCTTTTACATATTTCCCTTCCAAACAACTCCCTTGTGATGACGTACAAGGGCATGATGGTAACCCAAGTAACATCTTTCCGTCCATTTCCTTTTTGGTTAACCTAACAAGGGAGGAAAGAAAATATCCTTTTCCTTCCTTGGGCCATGCTTTAGTTTTCCTATCTTATCCTTCCTTTCAATTCTACATCCCTCTTGCCAAACGAAGCCTTAAACAGTTGACTTGTAATTGTGTCTTGCTATACTTTTTTCTTCAGTTTTTTTTCCCCCACTTTTTATATGAATAATCAGTTTATACATTGCAATCTTTACATAGAAATTGCATTTGTTGTGGCAGTAATTGCTTTGGAACTAGTGAAGAATAGTCTCCAGAACCCTCCTCTTGATTGGAATGGTGATCCTTGTTTACCCCGTCAGTATTCATGGACCGGAGTTTCATGTTCTGAGGGATCCCGCATTCGTGTAGTTGCCTTGTGAGTTTCTAGAATTGTGATAAAAAAAATCAATAAGTAAATTTTTTGGCTGTGCTTTATTTCATGTTGCATTTTTCCTTACCTTAACGATCTGCTGATATTTTCTCTTGTTAATAGAAAGCTTACAAGCATGGGTCTTTCAGGATCTCTCTCACCTAGTATTGCCAATTTAACTGCATTGACTGACATGTAGGTGCTCAAAAACTTATTTTTATTGGGTTACTCCTAGAATTAATGGACAAAAATCTATTTATTGACAATCTCATTCAATCAACAGCTGGCTTGGAAACAACAGCTTGTCAGGAACTATAACTGATCTCAGTCCATTAAAGAGATTACAGACATTGTAAGTCATGAGTTCCTATTCTGTTTTGTGTTATCCTTCGTTGTTTGTGTTTGCAACAATGCACTCATAAGTGATAGCTCAACTCAATAATCACCAATTAGAATGACCTGAAATTTATAATTTCCAGTGCTTGTAGCATGATATTAATGCAAATTCCATAATTTTCAGAGTTCCTTAGATAAAACTGCTCTGCAGTGGGCAATGTGTTTTCAAGTTGTAGGAACTGGGACTTATATGAATCCTTTTGCATGCGGTATGTGTTTTCTCTAATTTTTTGTTCTCCTTCCTTATTAGACATTTGGAAGACAATCAGCTTAGTGGAGAGATTCCCCCCTCACTTGGAAACATTGACAGCTTGCATGAACTGTAAGTTCAACTTTCGCAAGGCGATACACGACCATGTGGATTTGTGCTTATCAATTATATGCATGCAGATATATATGATTTTACTAGCTTTCTTTGTTATATTGATTCCATCTCAGTTGTTTGTTCTGTAGCATGCTTACACAAAATTTTTGATCTTTTTGATCTCTGACCTGGGTTAACTTAGAGCATTGAATGGTACCTTTGACCACATTTTATTCTTGTTATGAATGGTAAAAGCTCTAGGCTCATGCATGTGGAATATTTCAATCCTAAATGCTGGCTTAAAGGTCACTACGAACTTATTTGGAGTATTTGATGTACCTAGTGTGCCCCATTGCTTCATCCTATACATAACTTTATAAAATTTTCCATCATTGGTTTTATTTGTTTGGTGCCCGTTCCTTCTGCTTGACATTATAGTGTACAATAGAGCTTTCTTTAGTGCAAGCGGGAAAGCAAGTGAATGAATCCTATCCCCTATCAAGTAAAGTGCTTGCAGCTCTTCTTCTTCTTCTTCTTCTTCTTCTTCTTCTTTGATGTGGATGTACCACATAGAGGTGCCAGAGAAGATTCCTAGAGCACCTCTGTTATTGGCTCAGTAGAAATTATCTCAGACTGATATGTGGAAATGATTACTCTGGAGTGAGGTGCCAGAGTAGCCTTTGAGGAAACCAACCCAAATTGAAGACTACTATCATGTTCAGTTATATAGATACGCAAGCTAACTAGCTAAGACTATTTTTGTCCATGGATGTAAACCTCAGCAAGACCTGAAAGAAAGTTTTGGATTTTGAATATATAATGATATCACTACAAGAGGACAGAGATACATTTAGTAAGAATTTTTTTGAATTAAAAGTTAATTTAGGCAAAAGCTTCCTAAATATAAAAGGTTTGTTTAGATTGCTCAATTTTTTCAAAATTAGGTGTTTCTCTTGATTTTAAAACATTGCAAAATTTGTTTGCTCAGAGCACAACATGATATGTGCTGAGTGCTGTCTACAAATGTTTTGTTTTTAATTCATCCTTAAAGAGTTTGGGTTCATATCGGTTTATATGTTTTCACTAATCGTGTATAGATTTCTATCCTTGGTATTCAAGCTGCTTATGCCTCATTTTATCAGATATAAACCAAGTTATTTTTCATTTTACTGAATATAAAGAAATAGTGCCATAAAATAACAAAACATTTTGAATTTTCGCTGGATGTTTTCTTATTGGTTTATGAATTTGTAACATTGATATTGTTCTTGGCACACCTTGACTCACTTTTTTGTGTCTTCCAGTTTCTTGCAAGGTAATAATCTAACTGGTCAAGTGCCAAATAACCTTATAAGGAGGGAACCTGGATTGAACCTTAAGTAAGTATCCAGAACTGAACATTCACATTTATTCACATTTTATTTTTTGTCATCAGGCATTTGATAGATTTATATTTCCTTCTTAGGACTTCTCCTGGGAATCAATTTTTATCACCACCACCTTCTTGACTTAATACTCCATGCATCCAAAGGTACATGTGACATGGTTGGATCAGTGAGAAATTTGATTACAGTCGCTTGTTATGTTTTTGTTTAGTCAACAAACAACTCTATAAGATACTGTATGAAGCATTCTTTTACAAGTTTTCCCTATCCAATTCTCCAACCAACCAATCCCTAAATTGGAAAGTATTCAAGTTTGGCACCTGAGCACATACTACCTGGAATTGCAAACTCAAAACGGTTGTCGATATATAGTTCCATTCTTTCTGCATTACATGACATTGGAGTGTATTCTCGAGTTGTATGTCAAAAGGTTGTCCATACAAAGTTATTTTTTAATTTTTTTATATGTAATTCTTTTTCTGTTTCTGAACCATATTTGTAATATATACATGTGACATAATATGTTCCGATTTTGTTCCTTGTGGCTTCACTATATACTACATATGATAGCAAACATTAGCCAAGTGATATAACTTCTTTCTTCTGTTGGCTGTTTATTGGGAATTCTGATGTTCTTATCTTAAAGTTTGTCATATTTCTCTAAAGCCTCCTATGGCTGTTGTTAGTAATTGTCAATATTTTGTTGGCTTTTGTTTTCTCATCGTTTGTGGAACTTAAAAACAAACAGCATTAGTATCTTTGCAATCCCATAAACAGTTCTACTTTCTGGTTTTATATTCCTCATCTAAAGCATATAACATGTAAGAAGGCTAAAACTTTTTGTTTGGCTTCATTTTGGGTCTTGTCATACTCGCAGATGATGAGATCTGGGTGACCAGAACCATGTAGATCTCCAGGCTAGTGTCTTCTGCTAAAATAACCCAATTCTGGTAATCTTGTGATCATCTGATGGGTTTAACCTTGGATGCATAGAACCAGAGCGGCAGATCTTATGTGTCCTGCTTCCTAGGTCCTTCGTAGAAGAGCTAGAAAAACTCATACTTGGGCGATGAAAAAGTAGAACCAGATGAATCCTTTGTTAAAAGAATCCAGTAGAAGTGAAAGTTAGCATTTACATTATGGCTGATCAGATCCAACATAAGCAATATTCATAGACATAGAAATGGAGAAAGAGAATGTAAAATAAAATTGAACCAAGCAAGAGATGGAAATATTGGACAATTTTACATATCAAACCAACAAAAAAAAGCTACTGCTTCCTCCTCACCTCTCTAGTCTTCCTTTCTTAAGCGAAAACAGAGGAGGCAGGGCATTTTTCTTCCCTTGTGTGCAAATTGGTACATTAATCATAGGCCTTACTCTTAAACTGGCCGATCTTGTCCTCTCCAACCCTTTCTTTATCCTCTTGATATGTTTCTCTCTGGTCCCTGGCCCTTCCTTGCCTTCCTCAATGGGAGGCAAATCACCGAATGAGCTCGACGAAGATGATGATGAGGAGGAAGAAGAAGAAGAAGGTGGTGACAAAGAAGCACGTTGTTTCTTCAACCTTAGTAACTCTTTCCACAGAACAGTGCACTTAGGTGGCCTAGGAGACGGGTCGTCATCAACAAACCAACTCACTCTTCTCTGCTCCTTGCGCACCTCTTCCCTTTTCACTTCCTCAGCATCTTTATCTTTAAGGCTGATCTTACTGAGTTTCTCGGAATGCTGCATTTGCCAAAAGGGAAGTAGTTTTCCTTCAAAAAATAACTCGTCGGCAGTTAGCATGTTTTGGCTAGTCAAATTGCTCGAGAGAAACTCGAATTCTGCGTTGCGTGCTCTCTCGTGCTCCTTTTCATGGTATGTTTCAGCAGGAGAGCTTGGGCTTATGGAGATGAAGTTTTTCTCGTCGAGGAATTCGGCCGAGAAAGAAATCCGGGGACTTGAAAATGGCTCGACAGATCTGGGGGATGTCTGAGCAGTTTCTAGAGAAACCATCTTGGTTGTGTTGTGTGGTTGGATGCAGGGAGAAGATTGATGGTGAGGAGTTGGCTGAGGAGGGTGTTTGAAGTTTGAACTTATGCATGAGACTTGTGTGCCTTTAAAAAGGGGAAGGAAATGGTTTACTATTCTTTGTACTTTTACCCTCTGTTTTGATATTGAATTTGCAGAGGAAAATAAAAAGTAAAGGGAAAAGTTAAAAAAAGAAAAGTAAAGTAAAAGAAGCTAAATTATTTTTGTATTTGGTAAGGTTAAGAAAATAAGGAGAAAATGAATAAGTACTAGTCATAAAAAATTAGAATTTATAAGTAATTTTATTTTTTTTAATTTTTTTTTTCTCTTAACAAATTCAAGACCTAAATATAGCTGGATGGTCTCTTTGTTTTGTTATTGCTAGTAAATGTTTGGACGGTGAGATTATTATAACCAAGTGGTCTGGTGAAGCCGAAACAAGTGAGCTAAGGTTGTGTGTAGAATATGGGAACAGCACATGGATACCTTGGGAACTAAAGACAAAAGAGCTCTACTCTGGTTCTGGACACAATTCATATTAGTTAACAGTTCTTGTGGATTCACTCTGTTTTCCAGGTTGGTGGTCTAATATTAACATGTACCAAGACAAGAAAGTGACACAGTTGAGGCTGTTACCAAGAAACACTCACACACATACATAACATATATCTATATATGTATATATTCATATCTACCTATATATACATGCATAATCTTTAGAAAATTAAAGGATAATGCTTTCAAAAGTTATAGATATTGGTTTGGTTTGGTTTGCTAGCCCTGTAGTAGTCATGTTCATCTATTAGTTCTTCAATCCAGTGAAAGCGTTTGAGTGCAGTTAGTGTATACAAGAGATTTGCCATTAGTTTGATTATAAGTACACTGTTTTTAGTCTTCAAATTAACTGAAACTTTTTCGCTAGTGGGTCTTAGGCTTTTAGCTTTAGATAGGGGACAGAGGGAGGAAATAGGGCACATTCTATTATGATAGGGTTACCTTTTGGCTTAGTGGCAGTGAATTGTTAAACATGGTAGTCATAGAGAGAGAAGCTTTGGCAGTTTGACCCTCTTGCTTACAGAGATCATAATAACATGGGAGGAGTCCTAAGTATGTGGTTCTTGCCATGTGATAAGCCCAATTCCCCAACTAAATCAAAGAGAAGATATATATACATATATATATATGTATTACATTCATCTCAGAGACCAAATTATCCCTTGTAAGAATTTGACTGTTTGCTGGTATAATGTGGTGTTTTTCATGCCTAAGGATGGGTTCTTTTGTCATTTGGGAAAAAAGCTTCCTAAAGATTTGCGCAGATTTCACGTCTAGTTCTTGAAAAAGCTTCATAAAGATTTGGGTAGCTCTTAACTAATCTAGACAGCTAATCACCGTAGGGGTAAATCTTTGCCTAGTATAATATATGAGCTGTGGCTATGAATTATTTGTGTAAGCACATTATCTTGAACAATCATGTAGTTGAGATTACGACCATTGATGGAGTAAAATGAAGAAACTGGATTAATATAGTCGACCCTTAGAGAAAAATATTTATGTTGTGTTTAGAATTTGAATTTATTAAGGTAAAAAAAAAATAATAAAGAAAATATGAGAGAAAAGATAACAAAATAAGATATTTTAAATTCTTACTTTTTTTTTTTATGTTCATTTACCTTCTACTTTTTTGAACAACTAAAAATACAATGTAATTTCATAATCTCCTCTTTCTTTTTCTCTTATCAAATTCTTAATTCAAACACAACATTAGTTGTAGGGGCAAAACTAGAATTTTATTTTGGGGGGTGCCGAAACATCAAATATAAATTTATAGACTCATACAATTATTATATAAAAAAAATTTATGCATACAAAATTTTTATAGAGAATTCTACCGCAATAATATTTTAGTGGTATTTTTTAAATTTTGAGTCAAAATAACTAGTGTTTTGATTTGAAATAAATTGATCACATATAATCCCATCATTTGTTTGAAAATTTTGTTTATATGGCATTACTCTCATTATATTTTGTGTTTTTTTGTACATATTTTTAAATTCAAACATGAGGTATGTATTAGCATACAAGACTAAATTTCTTCATATAAAATAAAACTAGCTTCTATTCTACCGAAGCAAAACATGAAACAATTAACAAGTTCTTCTTGGAGAAAGCATAGATAGGACTCACAATTTATTAAACAAAAATTTTGATATTAATTTCGGTTAGGATAGAATTATAAATTGTAGAGGCTGCCGGTAGAATAAATTTTTACTAGAACGTTACACATATACCTAATACATAAGGGGCTTAATCAAAAAGTGGGGGTGCCACGGCACCTGGCACCCCACACATAAACGGTAGTTCCGCCCCTGATTAGTTGAGTAAAGTAGAGAATTATCTTGAGCAACCAGTGACTCCTGAGTTTGATGATTAATGGAGATTCATGGGTTGAAACATAACAGACCAAATTAAGATTAACGCACCTGATTTGAACATTGTTTTTTCATAACCAGATCAAAGTTTAAAGTCATACTGAAGGAGAATGGCAGTTTTGAGGGTAGTGAATGAAACTGATTTAGTTGGGTTTTGACACAAGAAATCAACCAGAATGGGTTGTTCCATTCCTGCATTCTGACAGATAGGAGTAAAGGGTTGTAAGGCAAGAACTTAGTACCATATTGATTCAGTCATTCAGTTATTAGTGGGACCTCGTACACAGTATGTCCTTGTATATATATATGTAGTGTTTAGACAATTTATTACAGTGCAATTGTGCACACTTAAAGAGGAGCGATAGACCCGGGAAAGACTCCAAGCCAAGCAATGTGGCTAAACTGTAATTGAAGTGGGGGACCATTCTGTTATTGTATTGTATTGTGTATTCAATTATTTAGGAGCTGAGAGCCTGGTTTCATTGAAAGCCTAGCTGTTAATGTGAACCCTTGCTTTCAATTGCTTCCACTCTATCTCTATAGCTGTTAATATATATATATATATATATATATGAGAGAGAGAGAGAGAGAGAGAGAGAGGGAGGATGGGGTTGACCCTGACTCTGTAAATTTGTTGAATGGTGGCTCAAATGTTTAACAGGATGATGTCAGGATAGGTTCCAAAAGTTACCACAGGTACATGGAAGTTTAAAGTAAAAGCACAGAGAGTCAGCGTGGCATATTCAGGTTCTAGTTAAGTCCTCGAGATTTGTAGCATTTGTGAAGTTATAATGTGCATGACTGGAACGGTGAATGATGAACCTTAGTGGATAGAGAGGGGTGGGTGAGTTTGCCCAGGCAAAATGGCTTAGAAACACACACACGCACACAATCCAATTTGACTCTTTTCTAACCTAACCCAGCTTTATAAGGGGAGAAATGGTAATTACATTCGCAGGTGGCCATCACTTGATGCCACCACATTAGCTGGGACTCATTGTTACAGGTGGGTCTCAGCTGATGTGGTGGCAGTCTCAGCTAATGTGATGGCCATTAAGTGGTGCTTGACGGTCACCTGCGAGTGTAATTAGTACTCCCCTTATATGGGAGTTACTGTCAATTTACAAGTTGTTGCATGTATTGAGGGTGGGCCTTGTTGTAAGGATGAGGTTCAAAACACAAATAATTAACTATAGAGAGGAAAAAGCTGATCCTCCCCGATACTGTATTATGGAGTTCCCTAGCTTTTATTAGTTTAGTGCGAAAACAAAAGAAAAGAGGAACAAGTGGGAACTGTTGGATTAGGCTCTTATTATAGTTATAACATAAAAGAGAAAAAAGGAGCTGAACTGAAATTATTGAAGCTACATTTGGATTATGGATTTGTGGAGGGAAAAGAAAAAGAAAGGGAAAATATAGGAAAAGAAAAGGAAGTGAAAGAAGCAAAACTCTTTTCTTTTGTTTGGCTGGGTTAGAAAAGTAAGAAGAAAATGAATAGGTATTTGAAAGAAAGTGAATAGGATTTGAACCAATGTCCCTTCTGCCATCACAGTTCTGTCTCCAATAGAAGCAAGTGATGAGTCCACAATGTCAATAGTATCAAGCAAAAGGGACTGATCCAAACCTAGGCCCAAGTATCTCACGTTGTACTTAGATTAAGAATTTGGTAAGAGAAAATAATATGAAATTACATTGTATATTTGGTTATTAGAGAAAATAAAAGGTAAAAGAACATAAAAAGAAAATATATAAGAATTTGAAATCTCCTCTTTTTTTTTTTTTTTTTTCCCTCTCCTTTTTCATATGCTTTTTTTTTTCCTTGATAAATTCAGATTCTAAACATAGCATCAAAGACTCAGACCACTATTTCAGGCACACCATTCCTCCCAAATGCACTGCCATTGCCATGCATAACTCTTTGAAGGAACTTCATGGGCCTTATGAAGTGCCCGCCACTTAGACAAGAAAATTTTGGGAAGAAATGAATTTCCAAATGGATCCAGGCACAGGAGCAATGGTTATGAATTCCCAAATGGAGAAAACTGATGGATATGGAGGAAGCCAGTAAGGATCAGCATGATGGAAACATGTGTAAGAAGTAGAAGTAGCAATGTGCAAATACCCCATTGGTAAGGTTAGGAAACTTTTAGTTACCAACTCAGTGGAATTAGTCTTGGATTCTCGAAAACAACATGTTTGGGCTGCCCTATGTTTAGATCTTGGATTTGAACAGAGAGAGAGAGAAAAAGAAAATCAAGTTAGATAAACTAAATTTATTTCTTGTAGCAAGGAAAACAAATCAAAATTGAGACTAATACCTAACTTCATGAGCCCAATATTTTAGAACATTGGACCTGTGAATTACACCCACCAAGACATTGCTGGCCATTGGGCTTCAGACTAAGTCACATGAATTTGTTAATAACTTTTCATTTTAAAATAATACAATATTATAATAATTTTTAACTATAAAAATGTCACTATCATGTCATTCTGAATTTATGTATAAATTTTCTCAAAGAATAATATTATTTAAAATACAATCCTCCGTCCCAACCGATAAGTTCATATTTAACAATGTAATCACACTTCGTACATGCCTGATTGAGAATCATAAATAAGTCCTAAGCAAAATCCGCATTTCTAGAGAAATAACAAATTTTCTCAAAGAATAGTATTGTTTGTTGTGTTTGACCGGGAAGCGCAAGGTTGACTTGCGTGGGGCCCGTCTGGGAGTCCTGGTAGTCACAAAAGCCGACTCGCTCGGGTCTCCTGGCTGTGGAAGGGCGAGAACCGAGAGGGCAGAAATACACAGTGTCGACTCGTATAAAATGTGATTCACTGTTATATCCTGTTGTCATAAATGTGTGGAGACTATAGTAAGGGGCTTGCGGACATGTGGCGACCCGTGACTGGGCAGGCCTGAGCTCCGCCATCATGAATGGCGGGCGATTGGATGCCAGCTGCCACGGGGTCAGGCGCTCGTCCAGCCACAGCTCGCCACGTGTCTATTGCATTAAATGTGCGTCGGGTCAGCAATTTAATGCTGAAGATACGGTATTTAAGTGGCTCTGAGGGCATATTCTAACTACGCACGCTTGTAAAAAACAATCCCTTCGGTTCTAGCCTCCGTTCCACTGCCCGCGAGGAGGGGTCCTAAGCGAGTATCATGTCATTCCAATTAGGGGCCTGGGCCCGTTAGATTTGGGACACGGAGCCTTAGATCGTGCTAGGCGCAGGGGCCTGTCAAGCACAGGCGCTTTTGGCCGAAACCGTGTAATAGCTCTTGGAGCTTGCTTGAACGAGGCTTGGTGTTCGAGCGCCGACCCTGCCACGGGGGCGAGGGTGAGGAGCAATGCCCGGCCGTATTGACTTTGGGGTAGCCCCAACTGAGGTGGGCAAAATGGGTGCCACGTGGCGCCCATATTTACCTACAACGTAATACAATCCTACGTCAGGTTCATATTTATACAACGCCACTATATTGATTGAGAATCATAAATAAGCCCTAAGCAAAACCCGCATTTCTAGAGAAATAACAAATTTTAAATTTTCATAAATCATGAAGAATGTAAGCTTGTAGATTTTTGAATTGTTTCATTTTTATAGCCAAACATATTTAACTAATTGAATACATAGACAAGGTAATTCTAAATAATTCACAATTTTTTGGACAACCAAACTGGCCCTTAAGATTTACTTTTCTTATACTTTTGACATATAGTAATACTAGTTCAACATGCTAGGCAAGGTTGGGTTCTTATCATTGTCTGTTTTTTTGAGGACAATAGATACATCACCGTATATTTGAGAGTGGGGAAAGGATTGGTAGGGTTCGAACTCCAAACCTAATCAACAAGATAATACAGTACTAACCATTGGATCAGGTCTCAATCACTTTCATCATTTGATAAAACACTATGTTTAGGGTTATATATAAATGAATATATATATATATATATATATATGTGTACATATATTTATCCTTGTGGAGAGGTGGGAAATTATATATATGTTGAAGCCCACAATCATGCTATGGAAGTTGGCTGCACTTTCTTCTGCTGCTGCCCCTCAAGTTGTAGGAAGGTCACTTCACCCTTCCACATCTTGCCCTCCAAACCTCCCACAAAGGCTACAATGGGAAAGCCCTCTTTTGCACTTCTGGGCTTATTTTATACACTTAGTAGACCACCGAAACTGTATATGGGAACACACTCTATCATGAGATTCCAGCCTTCTCTGTAAACTCATTTATATTATGTTTTCAATTGAAGAATGCTATTATTTAAAAAAAAATTATACAAAAAATCTCATTTAATTTTTTATAATAATTAAAATTCATTATAATTGTGTTATGTTTGAAAGTAAAAATTTTTTGTTCAACCACGTTATTCTGTACATAGATTTTATAGAATTTTTTTAATTCTATAGCATTATCCTTTCAAATTATGAGAATCAAGCCAAGTCAACCCTGCATAAGTTGAAGCCTAGGATGTAATTAAATAAGCCCCATAACCTTGTACCAATACTCAAGTTGGCTTGACCAGTTCTAATCTAACTCATTTTATGCCTAGCTCTTGGATCATACCATGTGCTAGAAAAATAAGACAGTCCAGTGCATGAGGTTTTCGTCATTGTAGAAGAAAGTCTAGTGGTCATGTAGTCCTCCCTGGATTGTGTCGGTAGTCATTTTTATAAAATTATGACACGTAATATTTTGTAACATTAGCAACATAAATTTATAAAAAAATAGAGAGACTTTCAAGGAGAACACGTCATATGGCAAAATTTGACAAGAATAACTATGTAACCACTGGACTTTTTTCCGTTACTGTGGGATCTAGGGAGGGGTCCGATATACGGAACCTTATCTGAGAGGCTGGTTTAGTTTTTCTAAACATTCATATATATTTTTTTGGTTCAATAGTTAGGGGTATTCTGGTTAACTTACACGCACATAGACTAATTTCTTATCCAGTCAGATCAAAGGCAAACCATTTATGCTGAGACTAAGGTATTCAAAAGGGCTAAATTATTTGTGGCCAATTCTTGCTTTTGACGGCCTGAGGCTCTCTAATATCTCAAGTTTAAAATCTCTTAATTATTATCAATTTATTGAGACTATTTTTAATAATTATTTAATTTACGTGAGATAAAAAATTACACATATTCAAATTTAATTGAGATGCGCAAAAACTAACCTAAACAGCCGGCCAACAAAAAAATAAACAAATACTCTTACACTGGACAGAAATCAAAATCTTGACCACCGAAACACTAGCTTGTACTAAATTGTCTCAACTTGAATTGACTGTGGACACTTACAAGCTCTGTCACTCCTTAACCGGGCATAGTTTCAAAAATAAGTTTCATTGCTCCTTGAAGTCATCTGATGACATACATGCATATATGTGTATATATATATGTCTGTATGTATTTATTTGTATGTATACAGTGCGTTTGGGTATATGATTACAGAGAGTTTTGCAGTCATCATCAATGTCGTTTACATGCACACATGCATTTGAATGACTGAAAATCAGACGTGGAAAGGGCCACAACAGCATTAATGCATGTGACATGTCTCTCTCTGCCTCTCGCACATGTGGGTAGCTTTCTTCTTCAATCGACAAGTGGAGGAGAAGCAATAAGTTACGCAGGAGACGTTAATGTCTAAAATCTAAAAAGCTTACGAGTACCAGTTCCAACCCACAGACTCGTGTCTCAAGACTCTCAAACCTCATTCCTTTGTCACCACAGCTCATAAGGGTTTGTTTGGCAACTTTTCTTTATTTTATTTTATTTTTTTTTCGAGTGTCTAAATTCGACCAACTACTCTCTTAAATTTGTACTGCATTACCATTCACAAGAGCCATGAAAATAAATACGGTGCATTATATGAATGATGGCTGATTACGAGAGGTGACGAGGATAAATCAAAGTTAAAACTTGATTTGTAATTTGAACTAATCATATATATATATATATATTTAAAAAAGTTGTGTTCGTCCAAACTTTTATTCTCTTTTTTAAGTGGTGCTTATGTGGTATTTTTTATGTTCTTATATTTTTAAAATGTCACATCATAGAAGCAATAAGAATTGGCCCACTAATTCTCATAATGATCCAATAAAATTTTCTATTTAAGTACAAGTTTTATTGCCCCACTAATTCTTATTAAAATCTAATAAAGTTCCCTATTAAATATATAGACCTAACCAATTAAGTCTCTACATATTATCTCAGAAAATATATTTACGTGAAATCATAATACGTAATCTAAATTTAAGTACAAAGTCCTATCTAATTATATCTTTAGAGTTCGATTACTATTACATATACACAAGAAACAATTCCTTATATATAATCAGAATTGAGCCATTTCCCATTCATAATAGAGTTTTATATTAAAAAGGCTCACATTTGATGTAGGTTATTCATACAAATTAATATATTACATGAAATTTACATTTGGACAAAGTTTATCTCAATATTGCTTACTAGCACCACAATTTATAAAACATACATTAATAGCTTCAACTTTTACATACGTCATTATCAATTGATTAATAATAACAATAATTTAATTAATATTTTCACTAGAATTTTGAGTTCTAACTTTAACCATTATGCCTAATTATTGTTATTGCTTCTACGAGTTTAGTATTATTACAATTTCTTTTTATGTTATAAAAAGACTTTTTAAAGTAAATACATAGTATTATATAATATGCATATAGGAAAAACTTATATATTACAAAAGAGCACTAAAAGAAGTACATATCTATATAGGCTTAGAATTAAATTGTTATTATTGTATAGTTTCTAGGTGTTTAAATATCAAATTTTCTATTAATATTTGTTAATTTATAATTTATACTACATGCTTGTTTATTGACCAATTTTTTAATATATGTATTTGCCCACTTTTTCTTTTATATGCGTATTGTGTTGTTACACCACTAGTTCTAAATATTATCCATTTATCTTTACTTATTTCTTTTACTAAAAAAAAACTTGTCCACCGCGCTGTAGTTCACTTTCACTTGTTTGGTAATTGGGTTTACCTTTATACTTTTTCACCCTCATATTGAAAAATTAATTGGACTAGTTCAGTTGGCCATGACTTTTAATTTTTCTCTGTGAGGTCAAGAATTCGACTCGTATAAGAGTTGGCCACACGAGATTGAATACCCTAATCTCGATGTGAATGACCACTCTTTGATCAGTTTAAAGAAGAAATTAATTGAAATGCGAGCAAAAAGATTGGACACCTCTGATCAATGAACTTAAAAAAGAAAAATGGAAGGATATTCTATCTATTTGAACCAAGTTTCAGTGTTAATTCCTCGATTTTCAGTCATCAATGCGAAGGTAAAATTGTTTTTGGCCTAAAACAAGATACGGCTACATTAAATTGCAGTATGCCAAAAAAATCACTATTACTTTGACAATAAAATTGTCCTCAATCTTATAATTCTGAGCAGTAACTGTTCTTTCATCTTTAATATCAAGAGCTCAACTCTCTTATTTGATTTGACAATAAAAACATTATCTCCAAGAAGGGTCTATATATTATATATATATATATATATATGTTTGGGTTATTCTAATACAAACAAGCCTTGGAGAACAGTCATGTGATAAAGCTCAGGTGCTGCAATCTCTAGCTAAGGACAATTTAGGTCACATTCATGGATTGTATGTGGGTCACCAGCTCTGTGTCAAGGTTAGGCAGCACAGAGAAAGACATAAATGAATTATCATCTCATACATCTACAACCACAGATTTGTATCTATATATATGTGTATCTATAAACATATATTTATGTGCCACAAAAATAAAGTGCAGAAGTACATTGTGGCTCATGGTTAATGCAGACACTTGATTGGTCTGGTGAAGGGTCCCACTGCTTGATTGTTGGGCCCACCATGAATGTGTTAGATTCAATCTACTGATCATCTGATGATGATTTGTCTATTTCTCCATTCTCATCCATTCTGAGCCCCAAACCGACAGAAATTAAACAAAATCCAACAAAGCAAAGGGCAATGTACGGTTCTGATTGCATCATTCAATTCATTAGTGTACCCCTGTTTGTCCTCTATAGCTATTATAGCTCCATTTTTTTTTTAAACTTAAATTAAAAATATTGTGATTTCAGTATTTATAATAAGTGTTATATAAATATACAAATAATCAAATCATGTTTTAAGTCACATACTGTTAGAATAATTTTCAATGAATATCGTGGCATCGGTTGTGCTAGATTTTCCCCCCATGTACACCTTAACTCTTAACCCCATTAAACTTGTATGCATGAAAATTTTGAATAGAACCCGAGTTATTATACTTTAATAGTGTTTATAAATAAAGATTTTGTCAAATTAGGTGGCCTTATTGCCAATTCACCCTTTGCAAAAGCTAGGGTAGTTTTCTATAAATTGAAAAAAATTCTCTTCTTTGATTTATTAGGGACTTAATTGAGGGCAATTGTGAATTTATAAAAATTGCTCTAACTATAGGGTCATTATTGAATTTGTTGCTTTAATAAAAAGCTCAGTCCATGAAGTTTCGCCCACTGCAAGAAAGAACAATACATGTAGCCTTAGCCTATACATGGAGATATTATATTTGTAGCCTTAGCCTGTATATGGAGATATTATATCTGTATTTCGAACTTATAATAGAGATAAGGGTAATGTTATACAATCAGAAAATTTATACAGAATTTATCACCAGAATGATGTGGCTAAATTGTAGCCTATCACTTTAAAATAAAAAACTCACCAAGATGCTTGTTTATTACAAAACTGTCATCGCCACATTATTCTGGTGTAGAATTATGTACAAAAGTTCTGAAAGAATAACATTTTTCTAGAGATTATTTTTGTATTTCGAACTCATAAGACCTAAATATCATTCCATGTGGATGAGGATATTGACAAATTGCTAACTTTATAGGGGAAGTGATATGCTTGATATTGTGGCTCTAAAATACCTAGAACCCCTTTCAATCTTGACATTGTGGCTCTAAAACTATGGATCCAAGGGCCTACATATGGTCAAGAAACATTAGTTATATATCATTAATCATATGAATTGGCAATGACTTTGCAATGCAATTGAAGTGTGTAATGATATTGATACAGTCGGTCTAACACTACCTAACGGATTTCCAAATTCAAAAAGTATGAGAAACTTCAAAAGCTTAGCTTTCGTACAGTAAATATCCTTGTCTTTACACCCAATCAGAAAAGACTCAACATTCAATTAATCAATCTACCACGGCTCACATGGAAGATTCTCAGGAACCCTAGATCATTTAAAAACATGAAAAAAAATAATTGATTAATATTTATCAAAGTCAAAAATCCATTAAAATAAAGACATGAAAGCTCATAAGATCAGTGATGCTAACATGGCAGTGACTCGGTGAGTCATCCTTTTCAACCTCGGAAGCAGCCAAACACAAAACTGTTTGAGACCATAACATGAAATAATCAAACAAAGGAAATTCAGAAATCAAAACCCAACAACACATTCTCAGATTCCAAGAAACACTCACACAAACCCATATTTTCAAAGCATCAAAATCAAGAGAGAAAATCCAAATGAGTGTTCCATGATAACATCATCACATGCACACAGTCCTTTTAACTCAGATGTTAAAAACTAGGTTAAACTATTTCAAAAGTCAAGGCAACTAAATTACATCCAAAAGCAAACTGAATCTCAAATTTTTTTTTTTTGTTTCTCAAATCTCATTACTAACCATACCCTTATTTTGAACCATAGAGTTCTTGCAATGTGTTATTGCTCCTTGTATGGCACTTTGCAATTCTTCCATAGACGATGTATCCGCATAAGACATGCTCCTAACTGCGTTCACACGCGAAAATCCATTCCGATGCAGAATTCCGGAATGGCTAGGGGATGAACGCATCGAAGATGGGCAGCTTGAAACACAGCTTTTCTTTCTTGGGTACCTTAGATTTCCTGAGAAAGAATGAGAATGGCTGCCATTGTTGTCCTTCCTTTCATTTTGTATAGATATATTATTCTCTCTATCTTTGATAGATCCATCAGTTTTGAGGGATAGAGAGACATTTGTTGAACTCGTCAGCTTTTCATAGAGAGGCTTGACTTTCTTCATGTACTTGCGTATGACTTCCTTGGCCGTCGAGCTCATGCGTTTGACGGAGCCGCCGGAGACGGCGGCGTCGGGGTGGTCTCGGGGCTTGGGTTCCTTGCGGAACACGGAAGAGAATCTAGAGAGAGAGAAGTACTTGGGCTTCTTGATCTGGTTGAGGCGCTTGAAGTCTTCTTCTTCGGCGGCGGAGCTGGGCCGTGAGGAGTCGCAGTCGGGGAGGAGGAGGAGGTCGCTGGAGAAGGAGGAGTGGGAGTCGGTGGAGCTGCCGGAGGAGTCCCGGGAGGCGGTGGTGGTGGTGTCGGAGGAGGAGGAGGTGCTGGAGGAGGCGAGGAGGAGGGTTCGGACCATGGAGAGGCGAGGGGAGAGGTGGAGGGGGAGGAGTTGGCCCTTGTAGAAGAGTTCGTCGGCGGGGCAGAGGGTGGCGGAGGATTTCCGAGGGGAGGCGGAGATTGTGAATTCGAACTCCGAAGAGGATGAGGAAGAGAAAGAATGGGTTGGAGATGAAGGGAGGGTGTGAGATTTGGTGCTTTTCTCTGTTCTCCTCCCCATTTTTTTCCTGGGTTACTACATGTTCACATCAGTGGTGTTGTAGAGAGAGAAGGTCGGTTTGGATGCAAATGGAGGAGAGAGGTTGAGGAAACTATATGACTTCTTTAGAGAGAGAGATTGTACATTGGAATTTGGAGTAAGGATGGGAGAAAAAAAATTTTTTTTTTGTCTAGCTCTGTTATTGGGTCAATTTGCGTGTATTTTGAATAATTTTGAGATATATGCAGTTATTTTGTCCCACACAAACTGAAAGAAAAATATATCAAGCAGTAGAAATTCAATACCTTGTAGTAGAAATTCTAGTTTAGTCCTTTGCTTGGCTTCGGCCTCCCTTACACCCTAAAAAAAAAAAAAAAACCCTGTAGGAATAACTTTTCCAAGAGTAGGGCTTTTTTTTATTATGTTGAATAAATTCTGAAAAGTTTTTTTTGTTTTCACTTATTTTTATTTAAATTCAATTTTTTATTAAAAAGGTCATAAACTACTTTTTTGTTTATAATGGAAACATAAACTATTAAACAACAAGCTCATAGGCTGGTCTCTAAATGACCCCTTATTCCATTGGCTAATTAATATGAGATTCCAAAGCCAATGTCACTCCAAAGTTTTCAAATTTTTCTTTGCCCCTATAGATTTTTAGATATTTATAATATAATATATTATATTACCTTTCAAAGTTTCAAAAATTTTCCTATAGCTTTATAACTTTTTTGACATTTAAACTATAATATAATATACTAATCCCTCAAAACTCAAAATTTTTTACATTTACCTCCTCTTAATAAAAATTTTTTTACTTTTATTCTTCTTAACAAAAATTCTAAATCTCTCACTGCAAGAACCTCTACACCTTAGCCCAGAGGGCATCACCCATATCAATCATCTTATCACTACAACCATACGCTAAAGTCTTTTCTTCTTTGTTTTATGTTTAGTCCAAAAATTGCGTTGTCATAGTCAAGGGTCTTTCAATGCCCATCTCAAATCTAATCAATTAACAGTCAAACCTTGAGATATATCATCCTATGAAGCCTAACAATTGATGGCTTTCTGTATTTAACACGTAACACAGCTGGTGTTGAAATAACTATACCCACCACCAATTAGTCGGTTTGGGACCTTTGAAAGGTCACATGGGACTTTTGAAACGTCTCTTCTTCTTCCTTTTCTCTCTCTCTCTCTCTCTCTCTCTCTCTCTCTCTCTCTCTATATATATATATATATGCTATGTGCACATCTGTGTTTGTGATTACATGCAGCTAGTTGTCACGTGCTTTAAACGTGAAAGGTGGGATGGACCATGGGTTGAACTGGACCATCGATCTTTTATTTACAATTTTAAGTCATGTTCACAGATATAATATATATTTATGTATATATATTCATGCAAAGGCAAAAAGGTCCAGTAATTAGTGTGGTTAGTGTGCTCAACCCATATTACAGTTGTTCAATCCATTACGTCTTGGTATTTTTTTTTTTTTTGAACTGTCTTTAAATGATTTAGATCTGTAATACAGTTGTTTTTAAGCTCAAAAGCCTGTGGATTTGATACTCTGGAATCTAAATATTGATTAAAAAGATCAAATGGTTGCATTTGCAGCAAATTTATATTGCACTTCATGATTATCAGTCATGCACAGTAATATTTAGAATCAATTAGCATGAAGATGAGTCAAAACCTAACTGATTTACATTTATTAGCTAGCATCAAACTGCATGTACCTTGGAGATTTCTGTGCCATTTATTACTTGATCATTATCACAAGCAAGTTGTTATTTTAATGATTATGATCATCATCATCGAGTGGGAAGGTTAATTAGATGTTTTCACGTGCAGATTAAGAACACTCTTTATGCTATGTTTGGATATTGAATTTATCTAGAGAAAAGAAGAATGAAAGGGAAAGGAAATTACTAGTACATATTTTTTATTTTGTATTTGTGAGTAATCAAACTGAAAAATACATAATTTTAAAAAAAATATACAAATCCATTTTCTTCTCATTTTCTTAAACCAATTAACTAAAAAAAAATAGAAAAACATTTACCTTCTTCTACTTTGTTTTATTTTCCTCCCTCTCTCTCTCTCTCTCTCTCTCTTAAGGTCCTTGGATTTTTCTGAAATCCCACTTTATTACAATAATTAGAGTGACAAGCTTGGTCTTGGGGAAACTCAATGGCTATCACGTGAGAATGCAGCAGCTGACATTAAGGAAATTGCAGTTCCCAAAACATTGTTTTGTGCATATAAAATAGTGTATATGGATCACATTACATAGCACAATGATCAAGTTACAATCTAGGAATCAAGATTCTGATACAATCAATGTAAAAAAAAACCCCCCACAGATTCTATGGGGATCAATATTTTTACCATAGAAAATTTGTTTGTACCTTGGAAGAATTTCTTCAAATTTCACTATTACTTTTGAGAGTTTAATGATAAGTCATTTAGAGGCAATAATTAAAGTAGCTACCCGTGTAATCGTGTTATACCCGTCTAGGTCATCTTTTTTGTCAGCTTTTTTAATTAGTTTCTTTCACTTTTCTAGCATTTTTCAGCTAATTTTTTTTTTTTTTGCTTTTTATTGAAAAAATTTAGGAAAGACAAAACTATATATATAGTTTAAAAAGCTGAAAAAACGGTGGGGGCATTAAAGAAAGCTTAATTTGCAGATCTTCAATGCCTGAAGGGAATTGTAATAGTTCAGAGAGCAAAGTTATGAAATTGAACTGTGATTATACTCTTCTTACATTTATAACTGATTCTTATGAAACTAATAAATGAAATTACAGGTAAAGTTTGTAACGATCGATAGAGCTATACAATTATATATACAAATAATAGTTTTAATTAAGACAGACAATAATTGAGTATGGAGAGATGAGGAATTATTGGTAAGGGATGAATGGTTTACTCATCTGGTAATGATAATACAAGTTCTCATCCAGGCCTTGATCAATATCAAATTTCCAAAATGAAAACATTTCACTAGACATTTCATTTCGTTTATATTTGCAACGAGTCTATTGTGCAAAATATTTGCTATTTGACACCATTAATCAAACTCTGGTGGATCCTAGATGAGTTGTCGACCATTAGGCGGCGACTGATGAACAACCACGCCTGATGTTAGACTTCCTCTTGTGTCTTAGCTTTGGTGAACCCAAAAAACATTTTCAAGGGAGCAAGGGAAATTTTTTTTAAATATGGGAGATAATATTATATTTATTATCATAAATGTTAAAATATTTATAGGAATTAAACATAATTTTAAAAACTCAAGGGATTGGGCCCATTGTTCACAGAAACCAGTCAATATATGGTTGTTGACAAAAGAGGCCCTATGACCCCCCAGGCCCAGGAGCCTATTTCTCAAGAACGGATTCAGATGAAATTGAGTTTTTGGGCCCAAAAAGACCAAGCCCATCACCTACTCCAGCCCCGTTTGATCTTTGCTACTAGCAGAATCTTAGATAAATATATTCAATGAATTACATTAAGTGCCTGTTTGGTAGGGCTTAAAAGTCAAGTTTTTTTTTAAACTTGTTAGTAAAAAAGTCAAGTTTTTCTAGTTTTTTTGCTTTTCTGATATTAGTTTAGATAAAAATAAACAAAAAAGCAAAAAAATCAACTTTTGTTGGCTTTTTTGCTTATAAGCTTATGAAAAAGCTAACCCATAAACTGTACCAAATGTAGCCTAAAAGTGTTTTGACAGTGTATAATCACTTAACACTTACATTTAAAATTTTAAGTAAAATGCATCTTTTTTCAAGTTAAAAATATTTTGACTTATCCTTGAATGTCACAAAAGCTCGTTATTAAATAGTTTTTTTATTTTAATCTCAACTAATAAATTTATTTCAAAATGTTCAAATTTAACAATTTAATATTTAAATATTTTAATGCCAAAATCAATTAATCAAAGAATTTCACTATTTAATTTTTAGTTTTATCAAGCATCCCAAATCCCACTTTTGTACTTTCTTTTGTAATTTAAAAGTAAGGTTATTGCCCATTGACAAAGCAAGGATACAATTGTTGGGCTAAACATTTAAAAGCTCTTATAATGTTAGTAAATGGTGGTTTGCAAAATACTAAACAAAATTAATTACCATCTTACTTAGCATTATGATTGATCTACTTACCCAATCATTGGGTGATGTTTTTAATCCAAAAATTCTGTAAAAATAGAATTTTTACCTTGTTTTTTTCATTCATGATTCACCACAAAATTGGCCCAAGCCAAAATTGTTAAAATAAAAGGGCCACCTTATGGTAATTCAGAACTGTAGCTTTATTAACGGGTGTACATTATGCTGACAACAGTGAAATTGAGCCTGGCGATAGCAGCATTCAAAGCTGAATTGCTGAACACGTGGATTTTGAGGTATCACCGATATACCTACATTATACATACACGTCACACGTATACGCCACGACTTACCCCTTTTTTTGAAGACTCTTCCCCCTCTCTCTCTTTCTCTCTCTCTCTCTCTTCCTCGAATTACTGATTGCTTTCTGTCAAACTCAAAGCAGTTCGTTCTCACCAAACCCTAATTCTGAAGCAAACATTGACCTTCAGAGCTCATTCTCTAGCACCTTACAGATCACTACGTCGTCTTTCGACGGTCGAATACGACGGATTCATCAATCAGATATATTTTTCTCTTCTAATTAGGTAATTATCGCTATTGCTATCGGTTTATTATTTTAGTCGACTAAGGTTGCTCAATTTGATCGAAATTTGTCTTCTTTTTTGGATTTGATTAGGCAATGGCTATAGATATTCTTTAATTCAATTTTTTTGGAAATTGATTTAGAAAATTGGGGTCTGTGTGGTTGCCCAGAAAATTCTTTGTTTAGCTATTGAATTTTCGGGAATTATAACTCCAAATTAGTGGATAAAAAAGATGTTTACTTCCACCAACTACAGCTTAGGTTTTGAAACGTTCATATTGATCTATGGGTGGTTAATTTCTGTGTGGGAGGTGCCAATAGAGGTTGTAACATGTTTCTGGAAACTTCTTGTATGACCCTGATATGGAACGGTATAACATTGCAATACTCGCCTCATGTTTTCACATATGGGATGGATCATATGAATATAATGCTCTGTTAGGTTGAGTTGAGTATTTCATTATAGTTGGGATATTCTGCATGAGTTCAGGAAATAAAAGTATCAAATTACTTATGCCCGTTAGTTGTGCAATCCTTTGCACAGGATAATAACTCGTTGATCTTGGACTGATATGGGATACAAATGTTATAAGTAGTGTATGGTTCTGGCTTGGGAGTGAGTTTTTACTTATTTACATACCAGTGGCAGAGCCGGGAAATTCGGGCAACAATTAATCACAACCAGGGACGAAGCCAGAAATTCATCTGGGGGACCAAGAACAGCTCTATAAAAAAAATTTCAACTAGTAATGCAAGCTACATTTAATATACAAAAGAAATTCTTTACAACATTGGTTTACCCTCTAGAAAAAAATCGAGCTGTGTTTTTTTCTCCAAAATTTACCCATAATCTCAATAATTGAGTATGGAATTGGGCCATAGTCAAAACAGATCATGAACAAATATAAAATAAGCCCAAATAACAACAAAAATGGGCCACAATATATAAAATTGTACAGGAAAAATGTCATTTTATTATGAAAGTTTTTTTGCTTTGATTCTATACTAAATATAATATTTTTTAAAATTGGAGGGGGGCCACTTTACTATGTTAAAAATTCTTTGCCTAATTTTTACTAGATCTAATAGGGTTGTTTAAATATTAGGCGGGGGCCATGGCCCCTTTGGTCAATACATGGCTTCGTCCATGATCACAATCCAAAAGGAAATGTTCTTCCAAAATCAACAATCGGACATTTGAATTATATATATGTGTGTGTGTGCGTGTGTGTATAATGTGTACAAACTTATATATATACATATAATATAAAATGATCTTTAAAGAAAAATAATTATTTAAGGGGGCATTTATAAATTTTTATAGGGGCAAATTGAGAGACATTTCTAAAATTGTTTGTAAAAATAGAATTTGTGAAAACTTGAGGGGGATGGGGGAGGGAGCTGCCCCCTGGGCCCTACGTAGCTCCGCTCCTAGTACATACTGATGGTGTATATTTATAGTAATATAGCACTAGCTTCTTGTTGAATGCTGAGTTTGTTTCCTTGTGGAAAAAAAGTTACTGCTTGTTAATGCAGAGATATCTTTACTAATTTGAATTTTCTAACTTCATTCTTGTTTCCCCCCCCCCTCTTTTTTTCCCCTTCTCTTGTGGTGTTTCTTGGGTATGTCTGCAGGGGAACCATGTCCCATTCGCGGACTAACCATTCACAAGGTGGCCCTTTTCCTGGTGGTTGTAGGGCCTCTTTCAATAGAAACCACTCCACCATCGCAAATGCCAACAATTTTAAGAAATATAATAGCAACAACAACTGCATTAAGAATTACAACAATTTCCACGACTATTCAAGGAAGTTTAAGGAGTATGACTATCCTGTTAGTTATTTTAAGCATGATGCTGCACCTTCTTTGAAAAGGAGAAAATTTTCAGCTTCTGTTTGGGAAGACAGTGGGAGACACTATCAACCCAAAGTATATAGTAATGCCCCTTTTACATATGACAACAATTTAGTCATTCCTGCTCCTTCAAGACCAGATGCCAATGCCTACATGTGTACTGCCAGTAAACGTGATCGCTCAAAGTTTGAGGAGGATGATGTGGCCTTTATGTCTAGGGATGAGATTGAGAGATGCTCTCCATCCAGGAAAGATGGGATTGATGCACTGCATGAAACACACTTGCGTTACTCATATTGTGCTTTCCTCCAGCGTCTTGGATTGCAATTGGATTTGTAAGCTCTTTGTCTTGCATTTGCATCTTTGATTATATTTCAGAACCTAGGGTTTCTGTCTTGCCAGTGTATTTGGATTATGGTCAGCAGAAGTTATTTTGTTTAGGATTCATAAAGTTCGTACAAAAACTTAATGCTGGTTCTGACATGCTTACAGGCCGCAAACCACTATTGGGACTGCAATGGTTTTGTGCCACCGTTTTTTTGTTCGAAGGTCGCATGCTTGCCACGATAGATTTGTGAGTTTTTCACCTCTCCTTCTTAGTTTTTGCAAATGCTTTGTAAATTTCCTCTATAGGAGGCTAGTGAGAATTCACAAAATAAATTCATGTTCTTTTTTAAACATGTCCTGGAATAGTTTGTCTTGGATAGTGTTTTGTTCTTGCAGATGTGACCTTTCTCTGAAACTAAATTGTAATTACTTCTTAGAGGTGGAGGATTTAGCCATTCTTAATCGAAATATGTAAATTATTTAGAAAAAACCTTTATTGTGTTAATTTTTCTTTCTAGTATCACGGGTTTGTGCAATTTGTTATCTTATAACTTTGGGAAGACAGCTAGTTGATTTGGTCATTAAGATGCTATTTACGTGGATCCTATCATCCCTTGGCTGATGTATGCTTTGTATATATGTTCTGTTTATTTTTTTTTCTTGCATCTACAATACTAAAGTTTCTTGTGGTTGATTCAATTGTCCTGCAGTTGATTGCATCTGCTGCTCTGTTTTTGGCTGCAAAGTCTGAGGAGACACCACGCCCTTTGAACAATGTGTTGAGAGCTTCATGTGAAATTAAGCAGGACCTCACTTTCCTCTCCTATCTGCTCCCTGTTGTGAGTATTTTTTTTTTTTAGTTTTACTTCTCTCTCCCTCTGTGTGTGTATGTGTGTGTGTGAGAAACAGAAAAGGGGAAGAAGAATGAAGCACCATGATGCCTTCTTCATTTGACCCTTAAAGATTTGTTTCATTATGAAATTCCAATTTCTGACTTTGCACCACCACATTATTGGTGTCCTCTTTTCTTTTTTTGTTTTTCTGGTTCAATTTGAAGTGGTAAAATCCTGGTGTCACAAATGAATGGCAACTTCCGCCATGTCAGTACAGAGGTCTTTCTACAGTTCAATATGGAATGACAGTTTCGTCAACATGTCTACTTTAAAATTTAAGGCTATACAATGAATCAAGTTTTTGGACATTTGCAGACCAACTGGGCCACTTTTGAGGATATCCATTTGTTATGCTTTAAAAGCTGTCATGTTTCTGTATTAGGTGTGTTAGCGCTAGTGTGTTCAATATGTTTTCCTAACATGGTGCCCCTGTTGAATAGGATTGGTTTGAGCAGTACCGAGAACGGGTGCTTGAGGCTGAGCAACTGATATTGACAACTCTTGATTTTGAGCTTAATGTTCAGCATCCATATGCTCCTCTTACATCCATTCTTGACAAAATAGGCCTTTCACAATCAGTTTTGGTGAATTTGGCACTGAATTTGATCAGTGAAGGGTAAGTTTATCACTTCCATAATTTTCATGATTTTGTAAAGATGCAATTGATGCCTTGAGTTGTGCAAGACCTGGAATATTCAATGTATGTTTATGCAATAATCCTGACCGTGCTTCCTGTTAGACATTTTTTCTGTGACTAGTCTACTCAGAGGCCTGCTTGGAATGTTGTTTGGGAATTAGGAATTGCTCATCTGGGTATGATTGTTTTTGGACTGTTGGTGTCTGAATTCCAATCAAATCGCAGACTATTTGAGGTTTGGAGGTAGTGATGAATATGGAGGATAAGTTTTTTTTTTTTTTTGGTTAAGAAATATGGTGGATAAGTTTGTGTTCTCCTTTTGCATATTAATTTTTGAAATTCTTGTCATTTGCATGTTTGACGTTTTTGTTCTTCCCTCATGAGTAAATGCTCTGCGTAGTCATTTTGGCATGGGATATTGATTTTTTTGGATTGCCAAATAATTGCAGGGTCTATACAAGATTAGCGTGCTGGCCTGTATGATATTCTTGGCTGGGCGGTTGATATGCTGTTCATGGAAAGTTTTGTTTTACATCTGAAGTTGAACCACCGATGTGTTGTGGATGCCTTTTCATGAATATATCTTTTAACTTGCTCATTGGCTATAGAAGACAGCCACAGATGCTCCAGAACCAGTTTTCCTATCTCATTTGGGTTATCTGTGATCATATGAAATCTATCATGTGGGCTTGATTCAATGTTGCTGCCCGTCTGCTTGGTGTCCATATAGGACATTGTTGACTGGGCAAGAGAAGCCAGAAAAAGGTCTTTATGTGAGTTTTGCCATGTCCAGTAAGTTCTAGTGGACCACTTTGTTGGTTGTTATCAACTACCCAAAGGAGGGATATACGGTCGGATAGCTAGGGATTGCCTTCTCTAGAGTTGTTCATGTTTGTTTTGAAATTTTGTTTTGTTTAAAATCCATTTTGGAGCTTCAAAAAATTTATATACGCCTAACTCTATCATTGGAAATGGAAAGAATAATTAAACAAAATGGATTCTGAAACCAAAAATTGGAAATGGTTTCAGTTGATTTTGTATAGCACCAAAAATCTTTTAATTTAGATTTAAAACTTTAGGCCAAGAAGTGGGTTGAGTAGTGGTTTACCTGGACTTAATCCCATTCTTCATTGTTTACAAATTTTTTTTTTTTCATTTATCCATTATCCATGGGTAAAACATTGGTACTGTGCTCACCTTTTGTCTATAGGGAAGCGAAGAAAAAGGTCAATATGTACTACTCTCCTCAATCCCCTCCTGCATGTCTGCACCCGCACACACAAAGTAAAGAATAATTAAACCCACACCTCTTTCTATTGAACTAATTTTTTCTTTTTCTTTCCCCTAAGCCTGCATGTACTAAAACCAGTAGCCTATGGGTTTTCTGTTCATGCAGTGGAGAAAATTACTGCTTAATGTTGACTCTGAGTGTGATTGTGGAAAATGTACAAGTACGTATCCAAAAAAACAAAAAAATTTTAAAATATACAAGTTTTTATACCAGGATTTTCTTTTTCTGTTATTTTTTATCTTGGTCCATAAATCTACTTATAGACACACACATCTATGCATATGCACACTTACATGCTGTGTGCCTGGGTGCTGTCATGATGGTCCTTGCCTAGTGGATGATAAATGGGTCCATTTTACAAATTTTTGTTTCAATTTCCCCTTTTTTATTGACCTCTACTCTTGTTCAACTATTGTTATGGGTTTGGGAAAAAGGGACAATTTTTAATATCAGCGGGTGCCCATTCGCACCCTATTTGGTTTGGATGGATCGGCACATTTGTGAGTTTCCACCTTTGAAATTATTCCTTTATGGTCTTTTCTGATCTTTATTCTCACATCTCTCTCTTGCTCTCTCTTTGTCTCACTCACATTGTGCTAATCCCCCCACTCAACCCTGCTACACCAAAATAATGTTGTAGCTTACATGAAATTTTCTTTTCAATCTTTTCTATCTTTCCTTGCTTTATTATTTTTTGATGCTCTGTTTCACAGTTTCTTCCCCACCCATCTTCTTCCCTTCTCTGGATTGGCGAACTCAACTCTTCAGGGTACCGAGTCGTTGCAAATTGTGTCAATGTTTACTGATTTTCAAGCTAGTTAATTTTTATGTATCCGCAAGCATGGCTTTTCAAGGTTTGTGATCTTTCTGGGTAGCAGGGAGTTTTCAGGTCTCCACAGGGTAATTGAGCTCAATCCTCAGAAATAAATCTCTTAGGAAAGAAGGTTTTACTTTGGTTCGGTGTGGATGTGCTAAATGGAGTGTGCTTGTTAAGTATCACATGCTGTAATCCAGTATATAAGGTGATTTCTTTTGGGTGGGGGGAAGATATGTATATATATATATGGTATAGTTTGTCAAGTACTTTGACATTCCTTCAGCTGTATGAACTTGAACTATGTCGGCGGTTGGGGCCTATCTCATGCAACTGTGCAAGGGAATCTAGGTGGATAACAAATTATATATTACTATGGTTTGTTGTAACTACATTGTAATCTCTCCAGCATATTATTTATGGTTGATACATCATACATGTCAAAAGAATGGAGTATTTATATAATAATAAAGCGGTTTCATGTATCTTTGAAGTTCTGGAATTTCATTTGATAATCTTAGATTGGAGAAATGTCAAAACATCGTGAGACTATCTAAGAAATGGAACAAATTTTAATCATTATGAAAATACATATTTATCTAAGAAATGGAACAAATTTTACTAATTAAAAAAATACATATATATGTAAGAAATGGAACAATTTAAGATTCATTCTGCTACTTTGTGGTATTTGGCATGTAACACATACATTCAATGAAAGAATTTCAATTTTTCTCCTCCCCTCCAAAATTGTTCATGTTATAAGTTTGTATTGGCAATAAGAGTGCATGCGCCCAATATGATAGTGATTTTCTGATAGTAGTGATAAAGGTGGATGTGTAGCAGTCTCATTGAAGGTGCAGTGTTGTTTGGGTAGTGGAGTGGTACTGTTGTAATGACGAAAGCAACATTTTGTGCTAGCCGTAGGTTGATGTGGGTATTGGGAGTCTGGTGTCGCCTTGTTGGGCTTTGGGTTCAGTGGTAGGAGTGAATGTCAGTTAACGTAGCTGTGGTGATATCAGTGGTAGTGTTCTGGCTGTGGAGGTGATGTTGTATTGTGTTAAGTGTGATAGTGGTAGCCGCCCAAGTAGTTTTGTAGTTGTGGTGACATCAATGTCTTGTGCTATTGATGTTGTGGTGGTGGTGAGGGCAGTAAAAGTAGTTGTATTTATTTGGTTTTATTAAATTACTGATTTTAGATGTTAATAACTTATGTATACAAATGGAAGTTTTTCAATAGGTTAGAATTTGATATAATTGGACTTGATCTTAATTTTTTTTAGTGCCATTAATATTGTGTGTGGCTTGGGATCTGTCAGCACAGGAGGCAAATGTGAGGAAGCGGTGGTAGTGCTATTTCTACGATTTATATATAGGTATATCTGTTTCTAGGTTTATATATATGTATATATATTTGACTTGTGAAATCATTCTGGGAAACTGTATTTTGACCAGAAATTACTCTGTAGGATAAATTTTCCACCTTCCATGGAGCTTATTCAGAGTTTGGTTTCATGTTTCTCTTACCTAAATTTTGGATTTTCAATTTTACTGGTAGCTGACTGTGCTCTAGAAGGTTTATTCTAAAAATCTTCATATTTGAGCACTTAGTGGGTTATCAAACACCTACATTCTTTATATATGATATATGTATATACATACATTTATCTGGCATCTGGAAAAATCTATATAGGTGTGTTTATTTGGTTGTTATTTTTCCTCCTATTTATGGAAAAGGAAGCATAAGAGCCATTTCTTGGAAAATATTTCCATTATAGGATATGAATGTTTTACAAATTTTATTATTTATTGCCTCAAGCTAAACGTCATTTATTTTTCATTAAGATCAAATTTTTACTACTATTTTCTGCCTCAATTTGGCATTATGAAACCAGACGCAGTTCTGGGCTTTGTTAGTTATATAATACAGTTCACCTGTAAAACATGCTGTTTGTGGAAATTGATTTGCAAGTTGTGGTTGCTACCACTTTCTTTATCTGAAGCACCATTGCTCATTACTTTTCCTGAGTGCATTAGCCGTTTTAGTGTTCGTGATTGGGGTTTGCATCCCAGAAGTTTCAGTATGATGGGCCTCTTAGCATTGTTACTATTATACATGTTGAACAAACTACCTTTCCACTTTGAATAGGTGGTTTTGCATCTTTTCTTCGGAGTTCATTTAGACATTTACTTAAAAGGGTAACAATGTCCTGTTTTCATTAGTTAACTCTTTTCTAACTCAAAAAATCAGAATTCACTAAACTACACATTTAGGGTTCAGTAGTCTACGATCCTGTAAATTATTATTTTTTGTATAGTGTATGTGCCATAAAAAAAAAATATAATTATTGGGTCGATTATTTGTATAATAAATGCATTGAATTTGCCATTCGATGACTGATGGCTATTGTATAGAGGGTATTCTTAAGTATGTGGACGTAACACTCATACATGTTGGCAAGGAAGTATGCGCATTAGCAAGCCTTCCTGATAAAACTATTGGTCACAAGATATTGGCATTTTCTTTGGTGGTTTAATTGCTGGAAACATGGGTTGCTTCTTTTTTGTTTCCTTTTTCCCTCTGAAATTCCCCTGCAGCAGAACTGGGCGTGGGAGTTGATATGTTCTCTAGATGGATATAACATGTTTGCTATAGTTTTGGTACTCTCTCAGCGATTCTGCAGACGGTTGTGGGAAAATATTTCTCCTGGGTTGCTGCTTTGTTAGTTGGTAAGGGAAAATTGCCTTGGCTTGCTTTTCTTACTTGAAGCTTTGGTTATATTTTATTTAGTCTTGCATTTTGTTCTAAGAAATTGGGAGTTCTATGATTGTCACAATATGTTTCTCAAGTCTTCCCAATAGTTTTTGAAGCTGAAGTTGTTTGTGTTAATGTGGCAAATATACTTTGCTGTACGAGATGTTGCCTCCTCATTTTAGTGTTGCTTCGGATGGGTTTGTTTGATTCTCCATTTATTTCTTAATCAATGTTAAAACAGTTGTTGCTTTTTTATTTCTTTTGTGGGGTACTAAAGTTGGGCATTATTATGTAGGCTTCGAAGCTCACTGTGGCTTCAATTTAAACCATATCAGATTGCTGCTGGAGCTGCATATCTAGCTGCCAAATATTTAAATATGGATCTTGCTTCATGCCAGAATATCTGGATGGAGTTCCAAACGCCACCATTTATTCTTGAAGGTATTAAATAGAGTTTGCTAAATGTTGCATTTTTTAAAAGTATAATTTGTCAGCATGCACACAATTTATTAAATCATTAAATTTGTGGACATCTCCAGAATCAGAACTTTGTAGTTTTGAAATGGCACCTAACTCGGCGTTTAAGGATGTTGGAGATGTTTGTCTTTATTTACAGCTTAGACCTTGGAGTGTACTTTCATAAATCATAATTGCGTTTTATTGGTGTTGTATCCAACTCTGGTCCTATTGAAATGAAAATAAAAACAATTTCAAGTTGCACTTCACTTTTCCATGCAACACACAAGTATTACAAAACCAAAACTGGAATTTGAACTGTTAGGCTGCCTTAAGCCTTTTTACCGATTATTTGCTCTTCACTACATCAGTCCTGCTCGATGGTTCCCTTTGGTCAGAGCTCATAATTTTACTATGTCTGCATGCTAACATGCCCTTATTATTCTAACTAGCGTTAATTTCGGTTGTCCCCTTCCCGTTACGTAATTCTCTATGTAGACCATGACGCCACGTAACTCCCGTTCACTGGTGTGGTGGTTGGTTATCATTGCACATGGCAGAGCTATCTTTAGTCGGCTCTCCCTCAATTTAGCTCCATTTATGTTGCATAGAGAAACAATCATCATTCTCATGAGCATTCATTAACTCTTACTGACTAGAATTGAATAATATTCATCTTGAAGTATTTTTTTTTTTCTCTCCCTTGATTATGGAACCACATTGTATGAGAATCTTCTTTCCCCTTTGTTTTATACCCCTACGATTTTGATTAAATGATGACATTATGTGACCATTTGATGCCAGATGTAGCACAGCAGTTGACGGAGCTATTTTAGAAGATAACAAAGGACGACTATGGTAGATCTCCGGCTCAGCTTGATGGTTCATTTTAGGTTTGTGGGTATATATATATATAATTATTAGTTCATTGTATTAGTTAAGTCTGGCTTACTGATGATTCATTGGTCATCAAAGTTTCTAAGGATTTACTATACAAGAAGGCTTTGTAGGATGGTTAATGTTAGTTTCCAATATTTACCAGTACACTAGCTGTGGAAAGTATCGATGGAAGGAGTTGTAGCTTGAATGGTTAATGATGTGCAGTAGGAATGGTGACATTTTTTTTTTTTTGGCCATTTTTGAACCATCGGATTGCTGACTTCTAAAGGATTAAATAATTTGATATTTTTTTCTTCTTTCTTTATTTATTTTATATAATTTGATTCATACCATTTTAAAGTCTTTTAACTGTTTTTGTTTGTACTTGAAGCATATGAGATGAATGACCAAATTTATGAGATGTGGTTTTCATGCTTGTCTCCTGTTTTCATATATTAAAGTTAAAACTTTAGAGAAAAGATTCAATTGGCCCTCCCATCAGATTCAGAGAGAGAGAGAGAGAGAGAGAGAGATAGAGAGTCTGTGGAAAGTTAGTTTGGTGGACAATTTTGTGGGTTTGGTTTGAGTTTTGTCGGCAGGTGATGAATTATTTGGCCAAGTCTACTGTGGCGGCATTCGGAAAGGTGTTTTAAAACTTCTTTTTCTCTTTCACGTGATTTTAAACTTTTAATTACTTGTTTTGGAAATTATGTTTTCAAAACATGATTTGAAATTTGAAGTTGTGTTCAAAATACAATTTTTATGAAAATCTAAAACAAAATCTAAAACACAACAAGACTTCAGGCTCGAACAATTCGAGTTTGGTAAATAATTTAGAAGTTATTTGATAATAAAAATGTGAAAAAATATTTCTATTTTGTAATAATCTCGTTCGTAAGCCTTCAAAGGAGCTCAAATACTCTTTTTGAAGTGTCTGCATGATGATATAGTAGTAAAACACTCTCACCGTGACACTGGAATTTTTTTTCCCTGAGGGAGTAATAAAACTATCAAAATTGGTTGTCCGGCATAATTTTGAAAAATTAATACTTCACTTCTTTTTCAGAATAGAAACTTCATTTCACAATGCTATGTTAGACCTAGGAGGGGAATGGATTAGTCCAGGTAGGGTTGGTAAAAAAAACCGCCCGGCCTCTCCAACCCAACCCAATTCAATTTTGCGGTTTCACCCATTAATTTTGGGTGGGTAACAAGTAAATTTTTATCAACCTGATTATATTTGGTTCGGGTGACAGACCTTTATTATTCTAATCTTACCCGAGCCAACCCGTCATTTTTACGTTAAAGCTCTGATTTTTTCACCTAACCCGATTATCCTATGAATTAAGTGCGGTTATAAAATTCTTCAACCTAATCTGATTGGGTCAGATGATGAGTGACTTACCAATACGACCCGACCTCACCTGCGAACACCCCTCAGTTGAGATATGCAAAAAATATATATATATACTAGAGTTGGATAGTTACATCATGGCCTTGGCTGGGCCTACCAAAAATTTGATGGGGCCCAATTTAGATGGTGGCCAAGCTAGCATTTTCCTTATCAAATAAAGCATTACATTATAAAGACAGCATTCATTCACACATTCCTTACATGTGTGAAAAATTAGTACTTCACTCCGTAGTGTAAACCACGTTTAATATTTGTTTCTTAAAAATCTTCGGAACATTAACATGTTCACACTTCACAAGAAAATACGTTTAACAGCTTCCAATTCCAATACAATGAGCCCATGTTTGGGTAGGACTCCAAATCCCATCCCTTCTCCTCAAATATGATCCCATTATGAGAGTGCAAATTAGGAAAACTCTATATTTACGTGGTTTGTATGAAATTTTTTTATTTATATAGTATTAGTCTTTAATTATGTTACAACAATTCTTTTTAAGTTCAATAGTCAAGGTTTTTTAACTTAGTAAAAATCAAACTCTTTACCTCTTAAAAGGAGACGAAGAGCTTGACTAATTGGACTAACCTAATCGGTTATGTTACGACGACTTGATTGTTAGGATAGTGTTGACTACAGTACATTATGGGATAAAAGAGTGTAAGGGGAAAAAAAAATGTAAACAGACAAAAGTGTTCCTCAAGGATTTAGCTTGTTTGGTTTATAGGATATTTTTGTCAATTTCTTAGTAATAACGCTTTTATATTTTGTCTCTTTTCTATGTAGCGCTCTAAATGTTTATGTACTTTTAAAATACCACGTTACAGGGACAATTTATTAAATAACTATTGAATTTATTATTTTATTAAACTTACTGTATTAGTTTTGTAAGATATATATCTATAAGACAAGATAAGATTAGTTTTGTAATATAGATAAGATACATATATCATATCAGATTTTCAGGACTCTTTCTGAACTTAATATTTATAAAAAGAAAGTGATTATAATTAAATAAAATATTATATATATATCAATATCTATTTACATTTTAGAGATACGATAAGATGTATTAGTTTTGTAATATATATATATATATATAAGATGAGATTAGTTTTGTAAAAACGATAAGATATATATATATATATAATAAATATCATCATTGTTAGGACTTTTTCTGAACTTAATAGCTAAAAACGTGATTATAATTAAATTTACCATATATGTCAATATTTTATTTATATTTTAAAGATACAATACGATTGTATAATTAATTAATTTGAATTTAAAATTAACTATTTATGATTTGAACAACTCTTACTCTTGTACATTGCACGAGTTGACACCTAGTTTCTTAGTAAAAACGAAGATTGCTTACTATAGCTATAGGTAAGGTTATTGAGAGGAGAAGTGGTTGGTTCAATCTTGGCTAACGAATTTTAAAATGTGTTGAAGTTTAGCTTATTCATCTTCTGTGCCAATACTTTCATCGAGTTGATTATGAGTCAAACTTAAGTAATCTGATTTTTATATAATTTTAAAAGTGCAAATAAACTTATCAGATCAAGTTTTAAAAATTAACTAGTTTTAAAATGTAATTAAACTTGACTTATTTATATAACTAGTTGATTTAAAAAAAAAAAGCTTCTATTAAGCCGAACACACATCGAAATCGGATAACTTGTTTGGTATACAATACTAATGAAATAATCATACCTTTGAGTTAACAATAGAACAAAAATAACAGAAAATACATTTTTTTTTTCCATTCAGAATAAATTATTTCAGCAAAAGTCAGGACTGCTAGGACAAAAGAAATTTCCTTACCAAAATTTGGGGGTTATCCAACATTCGTTATGCTTAGGGCCTAGGCCTTCATATTCCATCCATAAAAGGTATATGTTTCTCTTTCGTCAGGCTGGAAATTATTTGGTTCTCTTGGAACCACTCGTAGGCTTGAAAAATTACCTTATATTCTATATATTTTTTTATTGCTTATGATAAATCAGGTTTATTAGACCCCTAAAGCTTTGAAAATTTTTCTTAGAGCTTATATGCTTTTTAATGTTCATAATAAAATAGTTGTAGTGCCCCTTCAATATCCAAGTAATTTTCTCTGTCTCCCATATTCAAGTAATTTTTGCCTTGTTCTTGTAGTAGAGGTGGACATTAGGCGGGTTGGGTAGAGCTCGGACTAGGCCTGCACAAATTTTTTTTTTCATCGGGCCCAAAACCAAATCCAAAGCCCGTCTAATAAAAAAATTATATTCTCAAGTCCGTTCAACCCACCATTTAACAAAATTTTTGTTTAATCTATAAATTTCTTCTCTATAAATAATATTAAAAAGATAAAATTTAATTACATATACATATATATATGATATTAAAAATAAAAAATATATTATTATATACATATTTTGGGCTGTCAGGGCGCGTCAGGTTTCAAAGATAATTTTAAAGCCCGCCCATTAAACTAATTGAGTCCAAAATTTTTTTTAAACCCTATAATTTATAGATGAGCTTGGGTGGGTCTACGGGCTCACGGCTCATGACCACTCTTACCTTGTAGTCTAAAAGAAAAAAAATTCGTGAAAAAATAGTGTTTATATTTTTGGGCATTAAATCTATTATTTTTACAATTTTTTTGGCTTCGGAAAATAATACAACAGAAAATAAAAAAAAGGTTAATACCTGATAGTTACCGTTCCCACCATTTTCATTATCAGCAAGGCCTTGGTTGTTCAAGGGTTCCTCCATAAACACAAAACTTTCTGCTTGGTCATTTTTCATTTTGGCCAGCTTGTCTTCCTTCTCTAAATGCGTTGAAGAGTACTCCTACACCTTCACAATAAAAATCTTGTTTCCTCCACTAAAGGCTTGTAACAGCAATTCTGCACATGATCCCTTCTTGGATCATTTTAATTGCCTCCTCAAGGTTTGATTTGGCTTCAATTTCCCTTGTCTCTTTCTCAAGCATTATTGTTAGGCCTCTATATATATGCCACATCTCTGCTTCGGTGTTAGAGCATTCTTCTGATTTTTCAAAAAACCATGGATCCATCTACCTCCTTTATCTCTAAACTATCCACCATAGCCTATTGATTTTGGATTTTCTCTCGAACGGCCATTTGTGTTGAGTTTGATTTTTCCTGAGAAGAAAGACACAATTTAATAGGGATTATCATTAATTTTAGTGATTTGTAAAGCTTCATCAATATATTTGGCATATTTGATAGCCTGGTTTAGACCATCTTACGTCTTGACTTTCCTTGTTTTAAAATTTTTGTTTTTGCATTTCCACAGCTGCCATATAATAGAAATAAAATTGGTATGCCAATCCAACCCCCCCTCGCGAGAGAATATTGGGTACAAAAGTGGTACTATGTCATCTTGTTAATGTAATACAATAAGTTAATAATATGTAACTACATAATCAAGAACATCCTAATCATTAAGAGTATTGAGTTTAAAATTTAAAATTTTTCGTCTAAAATAAGGTGATTAGAATTTCAAACACTGATTTGACTATATATTTTAGCTTATTGTATCATATTAATGTGATGCCACTGTTTTACCCAGTACTTTTGTCCTCCTTGCCCTTCTTTTTCCCTTCCATATTTAAGTCAAACCAATTTTAAAAAGGCTTGTCCTTGCACAGATTATACCAGTGATTGCCTCTTTATAACACACTTTAAATAAGTGGTCTAGAGTCTCCATGTGTTTATTACAATTAGGACAAAGGTCATTAGCAGCCCGTCCTCTTAGAACTCTCACTTGATTGGTTAACGAATTTTCATGTTAGGCCAACCAAATGAAAGTTTTATCAATCTTTTGAGGAAATCTCGCTTTCAAAATCCATAGACAGTCATCTTGCGAGTCAGGTAAGATATTGGGAGACAGTAAAGCTGTTAATTGTATCAATTATGCTGCTGACCTCAACGCAAATTTAAAAGTAAAGAAAAAAAAAAGTGCGAAAAAAGAGTTCTCTTTATTTATTTATTTATTTTTTTTACCAAAAATTTAAATTTTAAACGAAGCGGCCTTTGTATTGATCACACTTTTTTTGTTTTGGTTTTTCAAGATACTCTCAAGTTAGTTACTTTAAAACATAACCCAAAACTAATCTTATAAGGTACAGTCAGCACCAAAATGAAAATCTCTTTTAAAAAAATTTACTACATCTATAAGGTTCGAAACCGAAACCTTTTACTTAATCAACCAGAGCTACTTCCATTTAAGTCAACCTCCGTTACTAATCATACTTTTTCATAAGTGGAAGGCTCTCCTCTTGTTGGGCCACTCAACAACAAAGGTATGGTCTTTTAAATACTAATTCTTTATATCTGATGAGTCTTGTACTATAGAATTAAATCTAAGTGGCATATTTGATAAATAGTTAATTTCCCTTTGCACTCGTGCAGTTTATCCTCAGTTTTATTTTAACCTCTTTATTTAAAATGTAACAGTTAATTTCTTAAAATTTTTGTCAAGTCTCACTTTGACTTTTTTGTAACCTACTTTATATTACTTAACAGAAAATGACCATGTAAACCTCACATATAAAAATTTTAAAAATAATATAAAAATTTTACACATTATATTTGAAAATAAAAATAATAATTAAAAAATAAGATCATATAAATTTAAAAAGATTTTGACAAAATAAGTGTCCCAAACGAATCCTTAATTGTGCCGTCGCAAATTTTGACTTTCCAATATTAATGAAAGCTGTTATTTAGGTACCACATGAGATTTTGATTTCCTCTTCATCCAAGCAGCCGACCTTTGACTGTAATAAAAGCAGGGAGCGCAAAATAGACCACGCTGCTCGATGTTGTACTTGTTCGGACGTGTTTGGACTATCGTGTAGTTTCTGTTAAGCGCCGGCACTCTCCGCCGAACTTTCGCATATAACTCACCTTTCTCTCTCTCCAAACACCAGAACGGATTTCCAAGTTTTCAAATTCAACGCAAACCAAACACGGAATACATATATATATATATATACATATAAATATGCATGTTCATCTATATATAGAACAAGTAAGACGTCACTATCGATCGACGCTTATCTGAACCGTATCTGCTGTCGCCATTGGAAAGCGTGCCATTCTCTCTCTAATCTATTCTGAAATTGGTTAAGTCGACCAGAGACCTGAATTGGGATCGGAGTTTGTTCTCGCTAGAACTCATCCATGGACTCAACAGCACAACGTCGCCTCCGAGCCATTCAAAACCACCTAACCTCCACCGCCGCCGGCGACGATCAGGAGTCATGTCTCCGAACAAACAACACCGCCGGCGAGTTCTTCTCTGGTACTCTCTCTCTCTAACTAAATACACATGTATGTATATATATGTATATATGTATGTATCTGTGTGGATATGATATCTGTGGTATCGAGAAGCTTTTATGTGTGTTGTTGATGTCGTTGGCAAAAAGTTGGGAGGTGTGACGTTTCATTTTTTCAACTTCGTGAATTTAGGGTTTTTGGTTGGGTTTTTGCTCTTTTGCGTGCTTGTTATTGACTAAAGAATTTCTATTATTTTGTTAGTTACCCTTTTCATGTGGATTTGTTCTTGAGGTTCAATCTGATAATTTCTTTGTTCGCTGGTTGGTTCACTTCATGGCTGTTTATCAAATTGTGGCCTGCTTTTTTGTAATTTTATTTTATAAATCTGTCCATAGAGTTAAAGGTACCAACAGTCTGAACGCTTAAACAGTTAGGAAAGAAGCCGAACAATGCATATCAAGCTCTATAGGTGGTGGAGATAGAAACATTCAAATATACAGAAAAATAGAATGCAAATGAGGAATAAATGCAGATGGAGAGATCTTTCCCAAACGTAAGCTCTGATCTTAAAAGGTTAAGGTGTTAGAAAAGATGCCTAACAATGCCTATCAAGCTCGACATAAAGAATTGTATAAATTCTGAGTTTTTTGGATTTGTCTTATTTTGGTATTTATTGTATAAGTTCTCTCAGCTCTGAAATGGAGAAGTGTTACAGTTAAGGAATTGCGATTGTGCTGCTTTTTTTAGACAGTGTGTTTTGCTGGTCCATGTGATCTGAATTCTTTGGCAGCAGGGGAAAAAAAAAGGTGGTCTTTTGGCAATAATCATTTCTATAAAAGGCTTGCATCTACTCTAAAAGTTTATATTCCATCACCATTTACATGTTGGCATCACTATCGTTAGTAGATTATTATTAGCCGAGTGGAAAGGGATATACAATATGGAAGTACTGCTTTAGTGTCTTGCTTTGAGGGACCCAGGAAGCACTTAAGAACAGGATGTTGCAAAATATTGATACTGTTGAACCTTTTTTTTTTGTGGGTAGGTAATACTTTATTTCAAAACTGAGTATGCAATAACTACGTAACTAGGAAGGGTCCATATGCCTTTTACAAGATCCTATCTAGCCTAATAAGCTCAAACAAATTTCTATTAAGCTACCCAGGAAGATCGAAAGAACAACCATTTAACTATAACTCTAAAATCCAGCCCTTATAGCAACAGATATATCTAAACATCACTAGCAAGGGTTAAACTGTTTACAATTGCTATTTCCAGTCAAGACTTCAGAATTGCGGTAGAAATACCCCAAGTAAGACAATATCTATAGTTATTATCCACATTCTTCCATGTATGTACCTTGACTCTAATCTCATTGACAATCTTTTGTTTGACCCTTGCTGCAGAGTTCTCAAAAGCAGAGTTTCTTTTAGGAGCATAGATTCTTTGATTTATTTCCTTCCAAAGTTACTGTTGAACGTTCTTTAACCTACAAAGATAGGCTAATGTTATTGGACAAAAGGGTGAATTTAAACACGAGGAATTTCAGTCTGAACTGTGAGGGCTACAGCCTGGAGCTGTCTTTCTGGGAGGAAGCAGCAGGAACTGTGGGGCTATTGACAGCCCACACATTTTGGGATTTGGAAAGGGCCTATTTGACATGCATAAATTTCCTTGTCCTCTTTTAGTTTTCTTTGTAGGATTAAATTTTACCCACAAGGAAAAGTATCTTGTTAGAAAATGAATTTGTCTTCTCTCTCTGTTTTTTTTGGGGGTCTGGTGGAACAATAGAGAGGTAGAATGGACTACATGACAACTAATGTTTTGAAGGAAAAGGACTAACATATTATTAATAGATCTCAAATGAGACTAGTTTGTTGGTAATTTCCAAAGGGGAATGGATATTGTTGAAAATTTTTGGTATTTTGGCACCTTTATTTGCAGCATTTTGACATGATTCGATAATCTATACATATGTTTTGTGCCATGCATACTCGTATATACTAGGCTTCACTTCCTAAACATGGTGAAAAGAGTCCATGCAGTTTCTAGTGGTTTCCTAAGGAATTAAGGGAAGTCAATAAGATATGGATTGTAATGATGATCTCTCATGAAACTCTACTTAGCCTATTACAGATGCATGATGGTGCCTATTTGTGTGAGGATTGGATGTATTTATTACTCTCAGTAGCCATTCTTTGTAGCTATCTATGAGAAGTTACAGAACAATGTTTTTGTTAATTGACTATTCAGTATGGTCCAGAATGAATTTATAGTGTCTGTTTTTCTGTTTTACCGACATATTGTTGCCCCCCCTCCCCTTCCTCCTCTCTCTCTCTCTCTCTCTCTCTCACACACACGCACACACGCATTAATGATGGTGCCTGTGTTCTGAGCAGAGCAGGGGTACAGCGTTGTGCTTCCAGAGAAATTGCAGACAGGGAATTGGAATGTGTACAGGTTGGAATTCTTAATCTATTTTTCGTTGGCTCTAAATTTCCCCAGATTAGTTGTTGAGATACTCAATTATTATAATGCAGATCTGCACGCTCTCCTTTGAAGCTTGTTAGCAGATTTCCAGACCATCCTGAAATTGGTACCTTACATGATAATTTTGTGTGAGCAGCCCCCCTGTTTACTTAGTTAAACTCATCGTAGTTCCACCTTGACTGCTTATTTTACGTCTGTGTTAATTTCATTGAAAAGTATTTTCCAAGTTGTTTCTCTTACTTTGTGAACATAGTCGTTCGGTTGAGACTTTTCGAGATTACAAATACTTGGGAACACGAATTCGGGTTGATGGAACAGTTGGAGAGTAAGTTGGTCATCTAATTTAAGTCTGCATTTCATTATTGAAGCTGCTTTTCCATATATGTTCACTTCTACAATTTTTAGGTACAAGTGGATGACATATGGGGAAGCAGGTACTGCTCGGTCAGCAATTGGTTCTGGTCTAGTATATCATGGGATACCAAAGGCAAGTGATTTATAATAAATTTGGGTTAAATATTATTCTTCTCTTTTTTTACTCTGTTACTAAATTGATGTGCTTTCTAGGGACATTTGTATATCTCGTAGAGACGTTGAGTTGAACTTCTTAGATCCTTTCTAATTAAATATCTGACTATTCCAGCTGGTTGGTTTTCCTACAGGGAGCTTGTGTTGGGCTTTATTTTATCAACAGACCAGAGTGGCTAATAGTTGATCATGCCTGTTCTGCTTATTCGTACATTTCGGTTCCTTTATATGACACACTTGGTTAGTCATTAGTTGGTCAGGTTAAAATTTGAGTTGGATTTTTGCCTAAAGTTGCCAGGCCTTCTGATGTTACAGTCTTTGGTTTGCTCTGCAGGTCCAGATGCTGTCAAATACATTGTCAACCATGCTGTTGCGCAAGCCATATTTTGTGTGCCGGAATCATTGAGCATTGTGAGTTTTTCCATTGGTATCTTTCAGACTTCCTTTAACAATAAAGAAGCCATGTGAAATGGCTCCATTCAGGAAGATAGATGCTACACTAAAATTGTAAGATGTTGATGGGACTATGAGATTTCCTAAAATGTGCTTGGTTATTTGTTCAAGTTCGTCTATACCAAGATGTCTTGGTGAGATAAGTATATGTATGAGATTTTGAAATACATTATACGAAGCTTATGCAATGTTTTTTTAGAAATTGACAATGAACTTGGTGATCATTGATTAGATTTGTGGAGAACAATCACAGATTGATTGAGAGATTCTAACAAAACTGCATTTGGCAAACTTATGCTTAGTTTCAAGTCAATAGTTTACACCTCTTATCTCTTGGAATTTGCAGTTGTTGAGCTTCTTGTCTGAGATTCCATCTGTACGTCTAATAGTGGTATGAAAATCCACCCGATCTTCCTTAGCTAACTTGAATATGCTAAAAGTGAATTTGTTGCTAATTCAATAATTTTCCCTGAAGTGCCTTCATCTACTTTGGAATTCAACAGGTGGTTGGAGGGATCGATGAGCAAATGCCATCGCTTCCTCCGGCAACAGGAGTAGAAGTTATATCATATTCAAAACTACTTAGTGAGGTGATTTCATATCTTTTTAAGTATTGACTTTATGTTCTATGGCCAATCTACTGTGATTATCCTTAATTGTATTAAATCTGGTTTGCCCTAGAGGAATAAACCAATGGAAGCATTAGTACATTATATCAAATTTTTCCTGACATATTTATACTTAAATGCATGTATATGCATCCCTATCAACCTGTTTATAGTGATGTTATTAATAACTGTGGGTCATGATTCAAGATGGTTAAACTATGAGATCATGCATGTCCTAAATAGCTATTATTATGTATCTGTGCATGTGATGTTCTTTTCCCCATTCCTTAGTTCTAAAAGCTTCCGTAAAAATTACTTCCTTTCTCCTGAGTGTCCTAATCCATGTAGGAGGATGGTGTTCCTGTTACAAATTGCTGTTGCAGATTTTATGTGCTTTTCTAAATCGTATTTTTCTTATTTCTGGTATACTAATACTACAGAAGCACACATGACCTTTCACATCCTGGTTGAAGGTGGGAAATAGGCCGGTAGAAATATCATTTTACTGTCAAAAATTTCATCCGACTAGAAGACCAGATGACTTGATCTTGGGACCTTGAGTAGCAATATGCAAGTTACATGCTACCTGGCTTTGGGACCTCAATTGATTAGTTTATTGGACATTTTTTTTTCCCGACTTCAACTTAATAAAGCCTTGTCCCAATTGTTGGAGAGCTTGATATATATTGTTGGGACCCTTACTTAACAACTTAAGCATTTAGGTCAAGTGGTGAGTTAACTTGGTATCGGAGCTCTGTTTGGGAAAAGGTCTTGGGTTCAAGTCTCTCAATTGGCATTTGTTCCCCGATTGCATTTGTTTCTCGATCTCTTTGTATGTTGCATCTCCACGTGCAAGGCGGGGTTGCACGTGAGGGAGGGTGTTGGAGAGCTTGATATATATTGTTAGAGTTCTTATTTAAAAGCTTAAGCTTTTAGGTTAAGTGGTAACTTAACTCTAACAACTTAGGGTCAGACTGAATGAGCCTTGTTTCGGCTAATGTAAGTTTTTGTTCTTTTTTTTTTACTTAATGGTTTTGTTCATTTAAAACACTATTTTGGTCTCTTAAATCATAAAATCTATGCACATACATGGACATATACATATGATGTACACACACATACATATATGTTTATAGCGGATAGAATCCATGGATACTCAACTAGTTTCAAGGAGTCCATGAAACATTGGCATTTCCAATTTTCTCCCTCTGGCAGTGAGGGGTTCTCTTCTTGGACATGTATTCTGGATATCATTTGCTTTTGTCTACTGTGAATTATTAGTATTATTATTTTTATGTTTCTTATTGAGGTCAGCTTTTCAATTTTTTAGATATAACTTTTGGTCAATGTAATTATCTGTACAAATTGAGCAAGATTGTTAAAAATTCTATTTTTATAGTAACATAACTATACTATATTCTTACTTATCTGAGAAAAAAGGTATTTCTAGTTCCTAAATTTTCGTATGATTTTCTTTTAGGGCCGCAGTAGCCCTCAGCCTTTTTGCCCCCCAAAACCTGATGATGCTGCTACTATTTGCTATACAAGTGGTACAACTGGGACTCCAAAGGTATTGGTTAATGCTATGGTGAACTTTATTTTTCTGTGCTTGAAGTTTAGTCAACATTCTTTGATTCCTTATAGCAATTTAACGGGGTCTCTTCCTTTCCAATTATTGTAAGGGAGCTGTATTATCTCATGGAAACTTGATTGCGAATGTTGCTGGGGCAAGTCTGGCCGTCAAATTCTATCCCTCAGATGTGTGGGTATTTAGTTTGTCACCATGTGTACATCAATTGTTGCTGAATTATGTTGTGATGACCTATGCTAAATAGGAAAAAGGGTTTCTGTACAGTTCCATGCATGCAGGTGTTCGTGTGGCCAATAGGAGTAAGCTGGGTGGCCATGTTGCCCAATCATGAATGTTTTGAAACCAAACATCATGGAACTCACCATTAGGGCAACACTATTGATTGTACAACATGATCACTTGGCTTACTCCAAGCACCACCTGCATGCATGGAATCTAACCTAAGTTTTTTTCCATGCTAAATGATAAAAGTTTTCCTTCCCTGATATTACCTTTTCTTTCTCATTCTTTCTTTCTTGAGGCAGTTACATATCATATCTTCCGTTGGCACACATATATGAACGGGTGAACCAAGTCTCGACTGTGTATTATGGAGTTGCAATTGGATTCTACCAGGGAGTGAGAGACTCAACCATGCATTCATTATGAATTCAGTTTTCTTGAGAAATTTCATTCCATGCTGTACTTTTAAGAAATGCCTTTTAAGTTGTGTTTTAAGACTAAGTGTCAATTTATGAGAATTTATTTTCTTTGGGCCTTAATTCTATTATTCAATCTCTGTATGCAGGACAATTTGAAACTAATGGATGATATGGCTGCTTTAAGACCTACAATATTCTGTAGTGTTCCTCGATTATACAATAGAATATATGCAGGGTAACATCATTATCCAATGCTGGTTAATTGTTAATGTGATTTAATTTTGTATGGCCATTTAACAGTCACATGACTTGGCTTTTGTAGCATTATGAATGCTGTGAAGACCTCAGGTGGTCTGAGAGAGAGGTTATTTAATGCGGCTTACAATGCCAAGAAGCAAGCTGTATTGACTGGTAAAACATATTATTAACTAAATTTGTTTTGCTTATTTTGACTATGAGGTTTCTTCTGTTTCTCAGATTCTTGGGACTGTTATTACTTCACGATTAAGATCTCCTTTGCCCTCAATTTAACCATTTCTTAATGGCATTGTTAATTTGGAGCACATTTATTGTCTACAAAAGTAAGAGGTGAGAACTCTTGTGTGGACCTAGTAGGTGATGCTTTGATATTCAAGTGTCAGTAATGATCATGTTAAACATAAGTTATTCAAATCATAAAAAATTACTAATGATAATTATGGAAGAATTAAGTAGAAATGGAAAAAACATTAGAGAAAAAAGGTGCTGCAAGTTCTCATGCATTTCATTTTGTAGGAAGAGGAAACTATGTTTTGATGGTTTTAGGTTTGTGTGGTAAATTTTGTTTTGTTGGTTGTCATTAATAAGCTATATTGGGGCTGGAATACAAGACTGATGTGAAATGGAATGTGTTAAAAGAAATAGCAAAGGAGATCCCTTGCTAGAAAATTTGGGAGGGTCTTAGATGTGTGAACGAAGTTCAAAAAAAAAAAAAAAGGTAGTTAGAGATGCTAAGTGAAAGCATATGATGATCTTTATAGTAAGTTAGGCACAAAGAATTGAGAAAAAAATTCATCTCTTTTATAAAAGTCTCACTTCCTGAAAAAAAATGATTTAGGGAAAAGTATATATAAACTTGCTAAAGTTCTTTTTTATTTTTTTGGGGAGGGTGGGTTAGAGCTTTTAATTCTGTCAACTGTATCAAGAATGAGAATTCAAGGGTGTTACTAAATGAGCTAATCAAAGAGAGCTGGAGAATTTACTGTGAGAAGTTATTGAGTAAAAACCATATGAAGACCTGGTTGTAGAAGAAAATGGTAATAGTAAGGAGTTCAAGAGAGTAGATTTTTATGAATTAGGGTATCCAATGGGAAGAATGCATTAAGAGAGATGACAACAAGGAGTGCTCTAGGGTCGGATGTTATCCGATTGATGCTTGGAAGTGTCTAGGAGATGTAGGCATATCATGCTTAATAAAATCACTTAATAAGATGATAGTAATTAAGAAAATGTTGGGTGTTTCAAAAAAGTATTTTAGTATATATATATAAAAATAGGGGAGATATTCAAAGATGTAGGCATGCCGCATATCATGCTAAGTTTAGTTGATTGTCATTAGCAAGGCACAAAAACCTAAAGCTGAGCAACAATTTGTTGGTTGAAAACTCAAAAGTATTTGGACAGAAGGCGGGTTGAAAGACGTAATATAACAATGAAATTCATCTGCCCTTTTCTTTTGTCTAGCCTAGTTTGTCTGAATTAACACTACATGACAATTTCTTGTCATTTTCTTCTGAAAGTAGTTTGAGCTGCTACAAGCCAGTTTGTTTGATTTAACCATTGAATTGTCACTAATGAGTTAATCTCGTTAAAGCGTAGACAGCTCAAAAACAAATGCTGACTAAATGTTAACTGGTAGTTTTATGATATGTGATCATTTAAACTGACATATAAGGAAAACAGCTTAGACATTAGGGTATAAATGCATGAATTATGTTGCATGGTGAGTTCTTTCCTTGCACTTTGAACTGTGAGCCTCAGGGGATTTGTGCCCTTAAAACTCTAGTTTCCAGTTTTATGGTTTTGAAGCCCCTGGATTTTAGCACTTGCTAGTATTTTAACCTAGATGTATTATACATTTTCTCTACAGGAAGATATAGTACTTTTTCTGATGCTCAAGCTCCTTGTACTATAAGCCCCCAAGTTATGATTAAGTTATTCATGCCTTGTCAAAACATTCGGTGGGAATAGAACTCATTAAAAGGATTAAGCTTAATTACTTTGTCCTCCTCAATAATCGACTTGTCCAACACTTTGTGGACAAGTTGCTTATGTCCACCTTTGTTTCTTACCTGTTTCTTACCGTGAGTTTGAAGAAATTAATAACTAGTCTCCTTCAGTCCTCTGGCTTTCTGCTCGTCTCTATACCCCACCACCCTTCACAACAACACCCCACCACCCCCCACCCCCCCCCCCCCAAAAAAAAAAAGAAAAAAAAAAAAAAAAAAAGAAAGGAATAAGAGAAGGAAAAAAAATCCTTGTGATGTATTTCTGCTGTCTTGATATTTTTTTGGTTCTCTTTTGGTTTGCTATTTCAGGCAAGAATCCATCTCCCATGTGGGACAGATTGGTATTCAATAAAATTAAGGAAAAGCTTGGAGGACGGGTTCGTTATATGGTATCAGGCGCTTCACCCTTGTCTCCTGATGTAATGGACTTCTTGAGGGTGTAAGTTAGTAGTTTTCATTGGCAATAACTACCTAAAGTTAAACTATTTTTTGCGTGTTTGTTTAAGTTTATCTTTTACTTGATAGCACGTATAAGTTTAATGTTGCAGGTGTTTTGGTTGTCGAGTTCTGGAAGGATATGGTATGACTGAAACTTCTTGTGTTATAAGCGCTATGGATGAGAGTGACAATCTATCTGGTCATGTCGGCTCTCCTAATCCTGCCTGTGGTGAGTTGTTGACATAATTTGTAAGCAAATTTTATGATTTTCATCTCACATTTGCTTGAACAGTACTAGTATTGTTTCTCTTAAGCATCATTTCAAATAGACATGTTACCATTTGTTACTCAAAACAATATTCGGTCTCATAGGATACGCAAACTTTCCTACCTTTATTTGTCCACTTAAAAAATAAGTACTTGGGTTTATTTTTGCAAATGTGCTCCAATAAATGGGCAGTTTTTTTTTTCTACTCCCAGTGGATTTATTGTGTACCAATAATCATTATTTGTTGAGTAGGGCCTATTTAATATTCATGGACATAGGATCTATAATCTGTGAGAATGCGTGATGATGATAAATAATTCTTTCTTTTGACCAAAGCAGCTGGTTGCTGTGACCCTTTAAATAACTGTTCAAGGGGTTTCCATTGCAACTTTTGTTCTCTTTTAAGAACATTGATTGTACTGATGTTAGACTAAGTGTACTTTCAACTTTATTGTTTCAGAAGTAAAGCTCGCGGATGTTCCAGAAATGAATTATACATCTGCGGATCAGCCCTATCCACGTGGTGAAATCTGTGTGAGGGGCCCCATCATATTCCAAGGCTACCATAAAGATGAAGTGCAGACGTACTTAACTTTCTGTCTTAATAGTTCCTTTTCTTTATTTTTATTTAATTTTTCTTTTAGCTCTCCCTTTCTTTTTTTTTTTTTTTTTTGCAAATTGTTGTATATTTTGTTGAAGTGGAGTACTAGTGACATGCTAATAAAATTTTCCAGGAGAGAAGTAATTGATGACGATGGATGGCTTCATACAGGAGACATTGGGTTATGGTCACCAGGAGGTCGCCTAAAGATAATCGATAGGTGATATGACACTATCCTTGGTGATTGTCCTTGGATGAATTAATATGGCCCCACTTAAGTTGGCATAAAAAACTTAAACTGGCATGTTTCCTGTTGAGAACTGCTCTGATGAGTGGGTTAAGAAATGTGCCTTTATTATAGTTATTGTGCAGGCATTGCTATTCTAGCCGAATACCTTGTCTAGTATGAAACTATATTGAACATCCAACTCCTCCAAAAGCTTAAGCTGGTAGACTGGTGTAACTTAGGTATGGTCAGACTTCTCTCCTTGAGTGAGCCAAATATGTGTATGTATTATGCATATTAGGTAGGGAGTGAGATTAAGCACAGAAAGCTGTCTACTTTGATTCAAAGCCCTTTCCTATTAAAGGTGAGGTAGAAGGTGTTTTACTGACCAAAATTTCTTAAGTGCCTGCTTGTGTTAACTTACAGTTATTGAATGTATCATCATTGACGCTTGACAATCAGACTTGTATTGTTATGGAGTACTTAATTTGCATACGCTGAGACTAGTTGCTATATTTTCTTGAATTCAGTCCTTGAAGTGTGTCCTTGTGGAAAACATCCTTAATACACATACAGTTGTATATATGGATTGGTCAGGTTTATCAACCAATCTTGTCACAATCATCGTCTCATTACAACTCCCCAGTTGTTCAAGGGGGAAATATGTTTTTCTTGATGGTTCGTCGAGGATACTGGTGAAGGTTTGCATAAATTGATTCTTTCTTTAACTTTAACCAAGGAAATTTTGAATATAAGTGACAACAAATAGGTAGTACTCTTTTTCCCTCTCCCTCCCTTTCTCATATTTATCACTATTTTTTAACTTTACCAGAATTCTCTAAAAATGGGAGAACTAAAACCAGTGGGCTTTTGCTAAAACAGTTGGGATGGTTCTGATGTTTATGCATAGGCCTTTCCATGGGAAATTTGATATTTTGTTGTGTATACCTCCTGTTTTTGTGATAAGGCGTTCAGAAAGGACTTTTTGGTTGAGTGAAATATGGAAAAAATCAGACTATCCATATCATTTCATGATCAATTGCAACTGGAGATACTAACTGCATTGTTTTGGGAGGTTGGATACCTCTTGTATTTGAAGTATTATGATATTGTGACAGGAAGAAGAACATATTTAAGTTGGCACAGGGTGAGTACATAGCTCCAGAGAAAATTGAGAATGTATATGCTAAATGCAAGTTTGTTGCGCAGTGCTTTGTTTATGGTAAGAAAATGAGGTTCTATGATGTTCTCTCTCTCTCTCTCTCTCTCTTGCTCTGTCTGTCTGTCTGTGACTGTTTCTGTATTTGTGTGTAGGTGACAGCCTCAATTCTTCCTTGGTCGCTGTTGTCTCAGTGGACCCAGATGTGTTGAAAGATTGGGCTGCAAGCGAAGGCATTAAGGTGATTCATTGGTTGGGTTACTTCAGGCACAAATAAGAAATTTATAGCCATCGTAATCTAAAACTCAGAATTGTTCAGTTCACCTGTCTCTGCAATTGCCTTTAAATCGTAGACATTGCCGTTTCTATTTGAGGTCATTAAAGGATTGATGACTTTCACACTGTTATTGGTACAGTTGATTTATTTGGATAATTGATATGAAACAAGATGAGAGGGATAAGTAAAGATCCAATCTGCCTTTTAGAAATAGTTTTCTTTTTCAATTTTTGGAATTTGAAATCTTATCAACGTATATGATTGTAATGTAAAATAATGTGCCTATATGTATGCATTTTATCTCATACTTGTGCATGGCATTAAGTGTTGAAAGAAGTCCTACCTCAACTATTTATGATATGCTTTGGTGTCAATGTTCATGTCCAGTACAAAGATTTAGGAGAACTTTGCAACGACCCAAGAGCAAGGGCCGCTGTCTTGGCTGACATGGATGCTCTTGGAAGGGAAGCTCAGGTATTCTCCCTCACCTGAATTTAGATCAGCCGGGGTTTACTAAATTTGTTTGCTTTATTTATTTTCCTTATCGTTTATATAAATACAAGCAATGTTAATATCTGTGAAAAATAATGTACGTATTACACTGCAGCTGAGAGGTTTTGAATTTGCAAAAGCTGTGACTTTAGTAATCGAACCGTTCACCATGGAGAATGGTCTGCTCACACCAACTTTCAAGGCAAGTGTCTGATTTTGATAACCTGTTAGCAAAATAGATCAAAATCAACATGTATGAATAAACTGAAAATGACTGACTTTCCCTTTGTGGTGTACTTTTCTTCCAGGTCAAGAGACCTCACGCAAAGGCATACTTTGCGAAAGCTATAGCTAACATGTATGCAGAGCTTTCATCGTCTGATCCCTCTCTCCAGAGTAAGTTGTGAAATACAAAGGAAAGAGAGCATTTTACTAAAGCCATGCGTTTTGTTTTGGGGGATTCAAGGACCTTCAAGCCCAAAGAAGTACTGGAAGACGACAGTTGAAGAATAGGAGTTCTCCTTTCTCAAAGGTGAAGGAAAGAAAGAAAATTGTGGTGGGAAATAATTGATCAATTCATATTGGATCTCTCAAGTTCATCCAAACATTCGAAATAAAATTCCATTAGTGTATCTGACTATATTTCAAAGCAGCAAAATTTCACAAACTCTTGTTCCTACTTTTGTGCTTTATACAGATATATATATATATATATATATATATTTGAGAGCTGTTACTTCCCCAGCCCTTCTCTCTTCTAAAACAACCTAGGTGGTATGGGGCTATGGGCATCATTCATTGCCATGGCAGTCCTAATTGATCTGGCAATGCTCAACAGTGAGTACCCCCAGTTCCCCTTGTTTAATGTATGAAATAATTGTATGATTCAGATATCTAGCATTAAGGCAGCTTCTATGTGATAAAATATACCCCAAAGAGGCTTAAGAATAAGAGACTTGTGAAGAAATTTCATCTAATGCCATAATTGATTTGGGACCCTTTCTTATGAGGTGAGCTCTTCGTAGTAAATTGGTCTTTGTGAAAGCTGGGATCATATGCATTGTTGCTGATCTAAACAAACTTGTTTCCTAGGCAACCCACTTTTTCATTGGCCTACTTTTGGGTTCTATTGGAGGCCAATGAAAAGGGTGAGGGTATGGTTGAGACAACTTTGGTTGCTGTTGAGCACTCAAAGGTTTACTTTGCCCAAAAGTTTTATCGGGACTTGGGCATCATGCGTTTAAAATACGAAAATAATTTGGGTGTAAAATATGAAAATAATCTCTCCACGTGCAAGGTTAATGCTGCATACGTTTGATTTTTTCTAGACTAGGTATCCTTCATACATTCGATCTTTTCTAGACTAGAAAATGGTGGGAAGCTCATGTACTGGGCTAGCCTAACAACGAAAACACAAACAAATTCACATCAAACTCAATAAGTTCAGTCCAATGCATGGCACTTAAAAATGTTGCATGAGGCTAGAGAAATCAAGTAGAGTTTGTGTTTGAAAGAGTAGATATAGAATTACCTTTATGTTTCATCCAACAAAATTACCGTTAGTGTGAAGAACACAAAGAAGGACAATAATTAAAGAAACAATTGAGAGAGGGGGGTGGTCGATAATGAAGTAGATGTCAAGTATGATCAAATTCGAATGACCAGAGAGAGAGAGAGAGCCGAGAAAAGTCAAAACACATGCAACTTACGAATCGACCATTGGTTTCAAGAATATGCTACTTCCCAAACACCACAAGGAGCTTTACGCTGTGCTCAAATCGCAGATTCGTTGAGAAAAAAGAAAAGAAAAACAAAAGATAAGAAATTAGATCTTATGCTTGGTTGTGAAAGAAAATAGAGGGTAAAAGAACATAAAAAGAAAATAGGTAAGAATTTGAAATTTCTCATTTTTTTCTCTTTTCTCTTTCATTTTTCCTTTCTTTTCTTTTTCTTTTCCGTTGATAAGTCCGGGATCCAAACATAGCATTACAGAAAATGTTAAGCCACCTTTAGAAAGCAGTCATTGTCATAAATTTACAACATTCGGCAGATCTGCCTCCTCTCGTATTCTCGCATTCAATGAAAATAAGTGATCAATGACTGTAACAGAGCCATACCAATAAATTTTTAAATAAAACTCAAAATAAATAAAGACATGTTTTAGTAAAACGTATTAAGGTATTCAAACTCTTAATGACGTAGTAGTTTGTATGCGGTTTTGATTTTAAATTTTTAATAACGTGTTATTGCCACGCGCATTGAATGTATTCTCTTTATTCCATGGAATTGACACGTTATTAACGAGGCCAACTCAGCTAAGGGATCTTAAATCTCTAAAAGTTTGCTGTTATGTTTGAAAAGGTAAGTTTTATTTCTAAAGTAATATAATTTTTAGACAGTTGATTTGGCCTCATCTTGCCCATTAATTTGCTATTTTAGCGATGAGTCAACCAGGGTAATAATAATACAAGGACTGTTTCCGCATAAAAATGGCATTAATCTCGCACTGCCTTCAAAAATTAAAGAAGCAAATTAAAGCTCATATCTACTGATAATCTTGTACAAACTCATATCCACTAATCTATCCAAAATTTTATCCGAATTCGAAGGCATATATCCTAAATTAGTGAAAGTTTCAATATAAAAGAGTGCATTGCATCTCATTCCAGCTATATTTGCCTCATGTTGTCTCTAATAATAATAAGGTAGAAGAGCCAAGGAGGAGGAAACGCCATCTCTCCCTCTCTCTCTCTCTCTCTCTCTCTCCGAGAAACTTTGTATATATATATATATATATATATGTAGTGTATTTTAGGTTTTGTAAAGTGAATTTTACATTTGGCACATCTTGGAGAAGTAAAGATGGTGAACCCAGATCCCACGTTCAAGTCGAAACTCACTGTCTATGTTCTATCATGTTGGATTCTTGCTGCGTTTGGAGGCCTAATGTTTGGTTATGATATTGGCATTTCAGGTATGTTTTAATCAATGTAATCAGAAAAATACTAATACCCTATAGCGATTTACGTTTTTGTAACGGTGTTTCAAAATATGGTATACTTTCCATTTCAAAACGGTGAATTTAGTAATTCAATATGTTTCTAAATTTTTTTCGTATTTATTTATGCAAATCCGGAAAGAATGAAGCTTTGGCAGACAAATATATAAACAAAAAGGTTATAATGATCCTAGAATTGTATTTTGTATTTTTGATGTCTCAGTTTGAAAATTTTGAAAATAAAATTATTCTAGAGGTACCTAAAATTTTAATAGTGTAATTTATATGAGTATAACTTTATCGTACAACATTTTAGAACATATTACATACTCGTTCTAGTTCTAGTTTTACATATTGAAATGATCCACGTTTGAGGAAATCTAGGTTTTAAACACTACCATGAAGCAAAAATAACATTTCATCAGTGACCAACTGGGGACTAATGATAATTTCTTTTTGTTTTGATTAGGTGGTGTGACTTCCATGGACGACTTCTTGATCAAATTCTTCCCTCAAGTTCATGAAAGAAAGCTTCATGCCAAGGAGAACAACTACTGTAAATACGACGATCAAATTCTTCAGCTTTTCACTTCTTCCTTGTACCTTGCTGCTCTCATTGCAAGCTTTGGTGCATCAAAGGCTTGCAATATTCTTGGCCGCAAGCCCACAATTCTAGTTGCTTCTTTGTTCTTCATGGCAGGAGCTATCCTCAGTGGTGCAGCTCAACATAAGTGGATGCTCATTATTGGAAGGGTTCTCTTTGGCATTGGAGTAGGGTTTGGCAATGAGGTAGGGTTATCTTTTGATGGAAAATTGCATTATCACTCTCTTATAATATCTAAATTTAATACCAATGAAAAATGTTTTTTTGGTTTGCTTACGCTTTGTTCTTGAAAACCACACACAAAAACAAAAAAAAAAAAGACTATTATTTTTTGCTCTCAAAAACAAAAAATTAAGACCATCAAAACACCATTGTTTTCATATCATTTTTATTTTTATGTAAAAGAAGTTCCGAAAACTCAAAAAACACTATTAAGTTTGGTTTCAATTTCGTTTTTTGTGTGTTCAAAAACAAAAAATTTGAGAACATGAGCTTCGTTTTGTTATGTTGCAATTTCTGTTTTCTGTTTTGGTTTTCTGAAATTCGACCGAGCCGCATTTAGGAGATTGATTTCGGAAACTGTTTCTGTTGAAACCGCGTTTGATAAGTCGGTTTTGGAACTTGTTGTCGAAATTTTTTTCAAAAAACACCCCAGTTTTGGAAATCATTAAAATGTGTTTTTTAATTTTTCAGAACCGTTTTCATACAAAGATATGAAAACAATGGTGTTTTTGATGGTCCTATTTTGTTGTTTTCGAGAATAAGAAAAATGAGTAGTTTTTAAATTTTTTTTGTTCTGAAAACATGAAAACTGAAACCGAAACTAGAATTGAGACCGATACCAAACACAACCTTATTTTTCTTGTTCTTGAAAAAAAAAAAAAAGGAACCATCGAAGACACCACCATTTACATATCAATTTAATTTTCGAATGAAAACCGTTTTGAAGACTCAAAAAATATATTTTTATTAGTTTCTAAAAATAGGGTGTTTTTTAAAACTTTTTTCAAAAACAAGTTCTCGTACAAGTTTACCGAACACAATTTCAATTGAAAGAGTTTTCAGGATTAGAATGCCAAATACATTTCCTCGAATTTCAAAAAATAAAAACAAAAAGTTAAAAACAGAAACTGTAACCAAAGAGAATAGATTTTGAAATTAGTTTTTCAAACACTGTTTGAACTAATTTTAGAAAACAGAAAGGGCTATGTTACTTTACTTGTGAAGTTCACAGTGAACATAAGTTTTTATTGAAGATTAAAGCTACTGTTTTTTGTCCTACTATTATTTAATATAGAACAGAAAGAAACAAATAAAAGTTTTTCTTTTTCAAAAAATGCAGGCTGTTCCTTTGTTCTTGTCGGAGGTAGCACCAGTCCAACACAGAGGGGCCGTCAACATTCTCTTCCAACTCTTCGTAACCATCGGAATTCTCATCGCCGGACTTATAAACTACGGCGTTTCAAATCTCCATCCCTACGGATGGAGGGTAGCTTTAGGCCTAGCTGGCACGCCAGCTCTAGTCTTATTCTTCGGCTCACTAGTCATCACCGAAACTCCGGCGAGCCTCGTCGAGCGCGGCAAAGACGAAGCCGGGAGAGAAGCTCTGAGGAGAATCAGAGGCGTCGATGACGTGGACGCCGAATTTGAGCAAATCAAAGAGGCCTGCGAGCAAGCCAAGCTACTCAAGCACCCATTCAAGGAACTCATGAAGAGGCAAAGCATGCCGCCGCTGATTATAGGGATGTTGATGCAAGTTTTTCAGCAGTTTACGGGTATTAATGCAATTATGTTTTATGCGCCGGTGCTATTTCAGACGGTGGGGTTTAAGAGCAACGCTTCGTTGTTGTCGACGGTCATCACCGGACTTGTGAATGTTTTCAGTACTTTTGTTTCGATCTATGCTGTTGATAAGTTGGGAAGGAGGAAGTTGCTTCTCCAAGCTTGTGTCCAGATGTTCATCTGCCAGGTTCTTCATTGATTTCTCTTCTTTTCTCCCTCCCTTTTCTTGTTCTAGGTCAATATATGTATATATATATCCATATTTCGAGGCTCATAAAATTTTTTAAGAAATAAGTGTGAAGAGGGTAATATTATTCATTTTAAAACAAAATACTCATATTCATTAAGATGACTCTTAATTACGTAAATGTCACTGTTATATAATTTTAATGATATTTTTTGTATAATTTTTTTGAAAGAATAACATTTTTTTTGTGAGAAACATTTCCTTTTAAAAAATATTCAATGTCACGGTGACGTAGTATCATTAGCCAATCAAATTATGTCAGATGAACATATTGAAATTCTAATCATTATGACACATTATCAGTTAGTGAGTATTGAGAGAAAATTTCTCGATTTTAGATAATCAGAATAGATGTGCTTGGTATTACTGTTGGATTAATATTTTCTTGTTTTGTAGACGTTTTTGAAAATATAATTTAAAAAAATTTATCAAAACTTCTTAAAAAATGTCATAAAAACTTTTTAAAAGCTCGCTTATCATAATGTCTTGTATTTTTCATGCTCTTAATTTTTTTTTAACAATAATGTATAATTATTTTAATAAATTTCTATAGATATTGTATAGTATTAATGTTTACTTGATCATAAAAGTATTTCAATACTGTAAATTGATTTTTTTAAAGGTTATTAACAAATATTCTTATAAATATCTTATTTAAGTTTATATCACGGTTCCTATAATGGTTTTAGGTTACATTTCACTCATCTGTTTCTCATAATATTTTCCATTTGTGTTGAACGCCAATGCAGGTAGCAATAGGAGTTATTCTACAAGTTCACTTGAAAACCACAGGCACTCTAAATCCAGGCCTCGCGGCTGTGGTGGTGGTGCTCGTTTGCCTCTATGTTATGTGCTTTGCCTGGTCATGGGGACCTCTCGGCTGGTTGATACCAAGCGAAACTTTCCCCATGGAGACTAGAACTGCAGGCTTCGCCTTTGCTGTCAGCTCAAACATGCTCTTCACTTTCATCATAGCTCAGGCATTCCTCTCGATGCTGTGTCATATGCGAGCCTTCATATTCTTCTTCTTCTCGGCCTGGATTTTGGTCATGGGAATTTTCGTGGTGTTCCTATTGCCCGAGACAAAGGGTGTGCCTATAGATGTCATGAATGAGAGGGTCTGGAAGCAACATCCAGTTTGGAAGAAATTCATGGATGATGATGTGCCGAGAAACCGAGAGAAGGCCTGAACTATTATATACATATAAATTACTCTCAGTGAATAGATGATTTTGGGTTTTGTTTTTTACCATCTCCCCCTTCCTTGTGCGCGGGGGATTTTCTTTTCATGGAAGTAGTTGTTCATACAGAATCTTAGAAGTGTAATTCAGCACAAATTACCTCAAGGCTCCATGTATTGAGACGTTGGAAATTGAATTTTTGTATAAGTTGATATCAACTAGGTTGATGTATTACGAGATAATAGTGGTATTGCATGTCTAAATGGAGACTTCTGCCAGTTTTTCATTAATATACAGCAATCAACTACTTGCTCATGTTCTTATTTTACTCTAGGAGCATGCAAATCTAGGGGCCTTATTGTGCTTTCAAAGAAACTAAGCATCTTAATCAACAGATTTTTGAGGCTACACTGTCATGCTCTGTTTAGATCAAGAATTTGGTGATGGAAAAGAAAAGGAAAAGAAAAAGGAAAGGGAAAGAGAATAAAAATACTATTTTTTATAATAATTTTATTCTCTTTTCTTCCCATATTTTTTTTTATTTTTTTTATTTTTTCTTAATAAATTCTGGTTTCAAACACAAAATGAGAGTTTGAAAACGTATTTCTCAAGATCTATTAACTATAAGCATTTGCTTTGAAGAGAAAAATAATGCTCTGGAATACATCTTCCTTTGAGAATTCTGAAGTTTCCAACACTGTATGCTAGGGAAAATTTATAACTGCAGGTACATATGTGTAGCTACATCATTTTTGATCTATAGGAAACAAAAAAAATTTCTCCTAACATTTTTAGGAAAGAATTTACACATTTTTAATGTCTAAGCATTCACTTGAGGGTAAATACTAACAATATATATATATTGACAAGAAAACATTCTTATTATTATGTGAATAGTTTCAAAATTTTTTTATTCGGTCGGTTTCCTTTAATGGCGAATTTGTAGACTTGAAGTATCAGAGCTAATGGTGTGATTTTCGGATCATGTTGAGGTGAAGAAACTTAATTAACACAATGAATCTTTATGTTGCCATTGATTATTTTACCATGTACGCATATATGAACTTAACACTATCAATGCAACATATTTAAGAAAGAAGTTAAAAAAATTAAATTACATAAATGCCTTCAAGAATGAAGAGTCAGGAAAGAGACACCATTGAAGGGGAGAAATATGATGATGAAGAGGGGCGAGACGCCGATAAAATTGAGAATTGATTGATTGTAAAAATAGATGGAGCAACACAAAATACATGCAAGCGCATGACTTGCTTCTAAGTTGATTCGCATTCTAACACTATTTATTCTAAATAGTAGAGTTTTTTTTTTGGCCAAAATAACCTCATTTCTAAAAATTATTTCCAATCTAACACTTTCAAAAAATAATTCCCATTTTGACGTTCCTTTTGCCACATGTGCTTTTGTACTAGGAAATAATCGACATAAGCAATTCTCTCTCTCTCTCTCTCTCTCTCTCTCTCTCTCTCTCTCTCTCTCTCTCTCTCTCTCTCTCTCTCTCTCTCTCTCTCTCTCTCTCAGAGTTATGGAAACAAGTCCTCCAAGTTTATTGATACCTAAAAAGCACAGGCCATGAGGCCAAGGCTTCCATATGGAGTAGCTTACTGCAACCACTATCCTTCAAAACCTACAACCCTCTGCTGCTATGATAGCATGGCTAAACACTTTTACCTCTTTCCCATCTTTGACAGTCCAGTTAAGGTTTGACAAACTAATCTTGCAGCTTTTGAGTTTTGCCTCCTGGAAATATCGACAATAGAATAGAAGCGAGATAAAGTTGGAGGCTTGACGAGATTTGATTCTATCAATATGTGTAATCTTAAAAATTTTGTCAAATATTAAATTGATCTCTCTTGTAAAATTTTTCTAACGCTACAAACATTCATAAAATATGCACATGTAGTAGGACAAGGGAGCGATCTTGCAGTTAAAAGTCTAAGATAAGTTAGAAGAGTTCTATTTGTTTGTTTTTTTAGTCATAGAACAAGTTTGGGTAGATGGGCTAGTTTGTTTAATATGATATAAAATGATTGCCAAGTTTTGGGTCTTTTTTATTTTTATTTTTTATAAATAAAGCTAGAACCGAATCTTAATTTGACCATGGACAACTTGATCATTTTCCAGTTTCTTTGTATATGATTGTTGTTTGTATTTGATTGTTGAATTTTGTTACATTAGATAATGCAATTTGTTATATTGTACTTGTGTCATTGGAGCTAATCTGAAACAAAATAATGTCTTGGACCCATTTTACCAGAAACATTATGAACTAGACACGGTATTTTTGACGTGGTTTAATGGTGGTGTAATCTAGTTGTAGAAAGAAAGATAGAGAAAAGTTGGCTGAGAGTGTGGCTAATTGGTTCGGATGGTGATCTTATTTTGATTGGAAGATAGGGAGAGAGAAGAGTTAAAGAGCAATTCAAGATAGTGTAGAAAAGTAATAACTTAAAAAGAAAGTTAAACGAGCGAAGAAGTAGAATTAATGTTGAGCTTGGTTTTATTTCCAATCTTGTATGTATGACGTGGCAATCCATTTTTGTGGCATATGACTAGGAAGAGAGAGTATCAATTCAGGAATTAATTTATAGGGAGTGTTAGATTGGGAATATTTTTGAAAAAATATGCTACTTTTAGCAAAAACAATCACAAAAATAAAAGAATTTGATGCGAGTCACCCACCAATAAGTCTACAACTACAAAAAAAAAAAAAAAAAAAAGAAGAAAAGAAAAGATAAGCCTAAGACCGCATATTTTCTCCATGAGAAATTATTCGGAGTGACCGTCACACCACGTTATTATGCTTATATTGTGTGACTGTTTATTCATGTGTTTATTTTTATTTGAGAAATTGTAGCCATTATCATAACTGAATGATTAGGTTTACGTTTTAAATTTTTGCCATAAGAAAAAATTATAAATGTCATAATTTGAATAGAATGTCACACATAAGCATCATGATATAGTGTAGCTATCATTATGAATAATTTCTCCTTTTCTACATGCTCACTCCTCATTTCTATATTCTAGTTATCAAGAAACTCTCATTGGGAGGGAAAACTTGCTTGCTAAGAATGGAGAGAATACTCTCAAAATTTTAAATGAAAATTCTAAGAAATGTTACTGCCGCTAAACATAATTTAAATAAACTTATTAAAGACTCAAAAAAAAAAATATTGCAAAAATTTCTTAGAAATGTACTTCTAGATTTTTTTTTAGTATTTTTATGCTCTCAAATTTTAATTTTTAGCAATGATTTATAATTGTTCTAACTTTCTATAGATATTGTATAGTATTGGTATTTTAATTGGTAATGAAAGTATTCTGGTAATTTGTATTGCTATTTCTAAAGTCCTTAATAAATTCTGTTATAATATTTTATTCTGCAAGACTACTATTCATTGTCTTACTTCTTTTCTTAAATTAATCTCTTTGTTCAGAAAATTTACCGAAATCAAACTCTTGAAAATCTTCTTCTATTATTAGAAATCCAAGTATCATACTTTACAAAATAAAATCTTTAGATAATCATAAACCAAAAATCTTGCTTTAGAGAGAACAAATTTAAAATTTTTCCTTTCCTCAATTGTTTGATATTAAAATTTCTTTTCTCGATCAAAATCCGAAGATCTTACCTTGACTCTAAAATTACTTTTTGTGTTAGAGTTCACTCACCTCAAAATGTACAAGATTCTTTACCACTATCACAAAACCCGTGCCCTAAGTATACATAAGAGGATCAAAGTTTTAGAAGGGGAGAGTGGCTTGAATCCATAACCAGATGCATGGATGGGCGCTAATACCTTGGCTAACCTGTCTTCCAACTCTTATACTTGAAGACTAAAAATGTTCCATGAAAGGAAACCTAACAGATAACAAACTTTCAGATAAAATATTTTGAAACAGTGCACAACGTATAATAATAAGATTGTTTTCTTGTCAATATATGGATATACCCTCAGGCCGTGGTTAGATATTAAATTTTGCACAATCTTTGGAGAATTATTTGTTTCTTAAAGGAAACTATTCAGAATTCTTAAAGGAATATGGATTGAGTCATCTCATTCACTTGCTTCTATGATATGCTTCTGTCATGCACTAATCCTTAATGTTCCGTTTAGAACCTAAATTTTCGATAATAAAAGTAAAAAAAAAAAAAGAAAATATGAGAGCAAAGAGAACAAAACTACACTTTCATTTTGCTAACTTTTCCCTCACTTTTTTTTTTTTATTAAAAATTCGGATTTTAAACAAAGTGTAGGGCTCACAAAATATATGTTAAATGGTAAACCAGTTTTCGAATACAATCCTCACTTTCGCAAAGTGATGCAAGCGGAGAATCCTTGTATCAGTGGTACAAATCCACTTTTAAGCGGAGAAAAAAATAAAGTTATTACGGTTAACATCCATAAATTTTATATATAATCTCACTATCTAATAGATAGTTTCCGTCATATGGACAGTAACAAAGTTCTCATTCCAACTTGGTTGTAAGTATAAAGGTTCGGTTATTACAATCGTACAATAATGGATTGCACAAGAAATATCAACAATATATTCTACTACCTAAGGGGAGGGGGAATGAAGATAAGGTACAAGCCTTAAAGATGGGAAATGGAGATGGCAAGGCTCGAACCCGAAACACGAGCAGTTCCTCACTCCTCTAACATTCTCTATGAACATCATTTTACATATAAAAAGCATGAGTAATGCTATATAATCAGAAAATACATACAGAATTTATCACTAGAATGATGTAGCTAAGTTGTAGACCTATTGCTTTCAAATAAAAAATTCACTAAGATACTTGTTTATTATAAAATTGTCATCGTTACATTATTCTGATATAAAATTCTGTATAAAGATTTTGAAAGAATAACATTTTCCAAAAAACATAATGTTATTATACAATCTTTAAAGATGGGAAATGGAGATGGCAAGGCTCAAACCCGAAATACGATCAGTTCCTCACTCCTCTAACATTCTCTATGAACATCATTTTACATATAAAAAGCATAATGTTATTATACAATCTTCAAACAAAGCTTTGTCGATATTCAAGCCATCTCTCGACTCTTCGAACCATCGTCATCGAAGAACTTCTTCCATACCGGATGTTGCTTCCACACCCTCTCAACAATGGAATCGATCGGCACGCCCTTCGTCTCCGGCAACAGGAAGACCACAAAAACCCCCATGGCCAAAATCCAAGCGGAGAAGAAGAAGAATATGAAGGCTTTCATATGACACAGCATCGATAAGAATGCCTGGGCTATGAGGAAAGTCATGAGCATGTTGGAGCTAACAGCAAATGCGAAGCCTGCAGTTCTTGTCTCCATAGGGAACGTTTCGCTTGGTATCAACCAGCCAAGAGGTCCCCATGACCAAGCAAAGGACATAACAAAGAGGCAGACGAGCACCACCACGACAGCCGCGAGCCCTTTATCCATTGTGCCAGTGCTTTTCAAGTGAACCAGAAGGATCACACCGATTGATGTCTGTCATTGCATTCAATTAGTTAGAATAAGAACTTCAACATATTTCATCAGGCTACGTGAAATGGGATGAACACTTCTATAGCAAAGTTGATCAAATAAAGCCATAAAATTATGATCAATATGCAGATTGCATAGCTTTGGACTTCATCCTTAAATTGGAGTTGGGCAAAGCAAGTGGCCCCAAAATAGCATGACCATCTTGGAGTTGCTAGAAATTTGGTGAGTTCGTGAAAACTATCTTTAACCTAGTTAAATTTAGCTAAATTCTATCATCTCGATGATAAAATTTGTGTTTTAGTGTTTTTTCACCTTTTTAGAACAATTGGAGTTGGGCAAGGCAAGTGGCCCCAAAATAACGTGATCCTCTCGGAGTCGCTAGAAATTTGGTGAGTTCGTGAAAACTACATTTAAGCTAGTCAAATTTAGCCAAATTCTATCATCTCGATGATAAAATTTGTGTTTTAGTTTTTTTTTTTGCCTTTTTAGAACAATTTTATTTTATTTTTAATTTTATCTGGGTTTTTCTAGAATTTTATTTAACTTTCTATTCAAATTTGAGTTAACTAGACTTGCTATTTTTGGTAACTTTTTTTATTCTCCTAATTTGTGTTAAATTCGAGTGTGACTAGGTTTAGGATTTGTTTTCTGCTACAAATAAGATATAAGGGATTTGCTCTAAACAGATTTTGACGAATTAATAAAACTTCTATCCAGAGAATTAGTTTCTCTCTATGCACTGTGCTATTGTTCTGAGAATAATTTCACTTGTTTATGCTATCCCCTGTGTCACTTAATGATGGCAAAGAGAAGTGAAATTTAGTACCTGGGCAATGAACATCTGGACACAAGCTTGGAGAAGCAACTTCCTCCTTCCAACCTTATCAACAGCAAAGATTGAGACGAAAGTACTTGCCACATTCACAATCCCAGTAATAACTGCGGACAACAATGAAGCATCGTTCTTAAACCCCATGGTTTGAAACAGAACAGGTGCATAGAACATTATGGCATTAATCCCAGTAAACTGCTGAAATATTTGCAGCATAACGCCGACGAACAGCGGGGGCATGCCGGAGCGCTTCATGAGTTTCTTGAATGGGTGCTTGACTTGTTTAGCTATTTCACAGGCCTTCTTGATTTCATCATACTCGTGAACTACATCATTTTCATCCACGCCCCTGATCTTCTTCAGTGCTGCTTTCCCTTCTGTTTCCCTTCCTCGTTCGATCAGGCTGGCCGGTGTTTCTGTGAGGATCATTGAGCCGAAAAATAGGACAAGTCCCGGAACAGCCGCTAGACCTAATGACACTCTCCATCCATGTGGGTGCATCGTTGAAGTGGCATAGTTCACAAGACTAGCAATGAATATTCCAATTGTTACAAAGAGTTGGAAGAGGATGTTGACAGCCCCTCTATGTTGGACTGGTGCTATCTCTGACAAGAACAATGGAACAGCCTGCAGGGGCATTGAACATTTTCAGAAAAGAATAAATCAGTTTTCATCAGCTATATCATAATGACATATGTTGTCCTTTATGAAAATTTATACAAAAAAATCATATTCGAATGATGTACACATAACATTTTTGTAATTAAGAGTCAATATGATGAGTGTTTTATTTTATAATGAACTAGAGGGTAAGGTATACGCAATACTTATGCAATTCTTTTACAGCATGTTATAGAGACATGAGGAAAAGAATAAACTGACATGGAGTTGCATAAGGAATTCAAATTGTCAAAATTACTCTTAATTGTTTTAATTGATAAAGTGAAATAAATTTACAAACTTTAAAAATTTTAAGGACATTTTTGACAAATAAAAAAGACTTTTATATATCAAAATAGATGGCTCTCGTTCAATCACATTGTTTTATACCAAAAAAATTATGTAAAATTGTTTTGATTATATAACATTAACTGCTAAAATCTTGATTTTGACTTTGAAAGCAAAATAACCCAATTTCATTACTCAATCAAATAGTAATACCTCGTTGCCAAATCCTACTCCAATGCCAAAGAGGATCCTCCCAAGAATCAGCATCCATTTATGTTCAGCTCCGGCGCTGAAGCCGGCTCCGGCCAAGAAAAAGGACGACGCTAAAAGAATTGTCCGTTTCCGACCTAGTTTAGTGCAGGCCTTTGACGCACCAAAGCTTGCAACGAGAGCAGCAAGGTACAAGGAAGAGGTGAAGAGCTGAAGTAATTGATCGTCGTATTTGCAGTAGTTGTCTTCCTTGGCGTGAAGTTTTCTCTCATGAACTTTTGGGAAGAATTTGATCAAGAAATCATCCATGGCAGTCACTCCGCCTATATAAAGCCAACAGAATCAAATTAAAAACAAACATTCTATTAATTCTTGCAAAGTCACTGAACCTGCACGGAATTCATAAAAACATACCTGAAATTCCAATATCATAACCAAACATTAGGCCCCCAAAGGCTGCAAGAATCCAACATGCTAGCACGTAAACAGTGGTTTTCGATTTGTACACTTCTGGGTTTGTCATCTTTGCTTCTCCAAAACGACCAAGATTTTGATCTCCAAAATGTAAAACGTGCAAATGTAAAGTACGAATGTTATGAGAGAGAGAGAGAGAGAGATTGGTGTTTTTATATTGAAAATTTTACTAACTTGGGTGCCTTATTTTCTTAAATTTAGGAAATACTATTTAGAGATAAAGCCCACTATTATAGGTGTATTTTTAGACACTTTTTGAATTTGGATTGAATCATAAATTGTTTTCCAAAACGGAGAAGCAAGTCAAAAATTTTGACCTAACTATGGACGACTGGAGGACAAGAAAAATTATAATGGTATACCACATTATCGTTATAATATAGTACCACCAACTAATAAAATCCCGATAAAAATAGAGTTTTTATTTTAATAATTTAAAATTAAAAAGTTAGTTAAAATATTTTATCTCATCATATTATGTTTACAGGATTTTATTTATGTTCACAGGATTTTATTTAGAAGCAAAAGAATGTCTCTCAACCATTTAGGCATGGGGGTTATGAATGATGGGTCAGTAAGGGTTTTGTAATTAACGACCTGTTTGTAACTTGGGGAGTAAAGAGAAGGAAAGGAAAAAGAAATGAAAGAAAAAATATTTTTACTTCTTTGTTTTGTTTTGTAAAAAAAAATTAAAAGAAAAGTAAAAGAAAATGAGAGAGAAAAAGAAACAGTGTGATTTAAAAAAATTTCTCCCTCTTCCTCCCTTTTTCTTTCCCTTTCTCACTTAAATAAACTCAAACAAGGTTTCCTTCCCTTCCCTCTCTTCACTCTCTAAGTTCCAAACAGTCCATAAAAAGCATGTTGGTGGCTTCTTAATGTTGAACCCGTAAGTCTAAATTTAGTCGCATCATTAAGTGTACAATTTCTGTCATTTTTTTTTGACTTGTATAGCTTTACTTTTTTAGAAGGAAAATGCAATTCTTCCAAAATTTTTGTACAAAATTTTATACCAAAATGATGTGGCAATGACAATTTTGTAATAAACAAGCATCTTAGTGGGTTTTTTATTTTAAAATGATAGACTCACAATTTAGCCACATCATTTTGGTAATAAATTTTGTATAATTTTTCTAGTTGTATAGCATTATCCTTTTTAAAATTATGACGTTACAAACAGAAATTTGAAGACGAAAGTATGGATGTAAACTTGGCTCACCAACCCAGCTCGCTCTTGTCTTGGTTGGGCCTGGTTACACTAATTTTCGTCAGTCAGACCAATTTTACATCCCTAAGTTCAACCCACGACTAACATCATATATATATATATATATATATATTTTATTATTTTTAATTTCTTTTAAAAAATTTTAGTTTTTTGAACTTTAGGCCGAGCTAATCAAGTTGGGCTATCAGTCTGGGCTGGGTTACAGACCTAGGCCCACCAATGGGATTCGGCTCTATAGCTTACTCAGGCTGGGCTCGTACAGCGGGCCAATTTTTCATTAAGATACAGCAATCTAGCATCAACTACTCACTCAGATAATGATGCAGATTAATTTACAAATACTTGAAAGAGGCACATAAGATTAAGAAAAAAATGCACTATTCGACCAAACTTTTTCATTCAATGGCCTCAAAAGACACGAACATATCTTAGAAAGATAATGGTTATAGAGAAAGAGATGCCCATGAAATACAAAGATAGTTGGAATAAGGATGGAGTACAGCAAGAAAATATGGCATACTAGTCAAGGTAAGATCTTCGGATTTTAATTGAAAAAGAATTTTCAATTTCGAAAATAGAAGAAAGAGTTTAAATTCTAATCTTTAAAGCACGATTTTTTGTTTTATGAGTACCAAAAGATTTTATTTTCAAGTAGAGTAATGCTATATAAAATCTCATTTCTCAATCCCTTTTTGCACTTTGACATAAGGGTGTAGGACCCACATTAACAAATTTATGTAAGATCTATTCACTTGTGTCTAAGAGGTAAGAAAAGGAATTAAAAAAAAGAATTACATATAACATGTTCCTTTAAAGTATGAGATTTGGATATCTACTAATAGAAGAACATTTTCAGGAGTTTGATTTAGATAATTTTTCTGAATAAAGAGAGTAATTTATGGAAAGAAGTAAGATAATGAGTCTTGTAGAATAAAATTAGATATTATAAAAAAAAATTTGTTAAGAATCTTAACAAGCAGCCAATAATAGTATAAGGTTAACTAACAGAACTTTCTTAGTCAATAAATTATGAGCTAACTCAAAACACCCATTACTCAACCAACCATGTAAATTTTCTATCACTTACTCATGTTAACCTCACCCCTGTAACATCCTTTTTGAGTGTTAAAAACAAAGTCTAGGACATAATACATGTGAACAAATAAAAAAAAAGACCCCTGCTGATAAATAACCAATTTCTTTAAATTATGAGCTTCAACAACATCTTTGAAATAATTTTAGAATTTTTTCTTAAAATTTTATGATAATTTTGTATTTGTTCTGGAAATGAGTTTTCAAGGAAGAAGATGTGGAAGGATGCGAAGAGACGGCCTTAGGCCTTGCCTTTGTTTGGATCAGTTGTAGTCTTACTGGTGGGTAAATCGCATTAAATTCTTTTATTTGTGATTGTTCTACTATTTAAACAAAATAATGTTAAAATGCAAATTATTTTTGAGAGGGAATTATTTTCAAGAGAAGTGTAATGTTTATTCTTTTATTCACCACTTCATATGTACAAAAAATGATCGATACCAAGCTAATGAAAAAAATTCACACTTACACAATGTGATTAGATGTTACATCTATTAGTGAAGTAGAGTAGGTATAATATTTCAACTAACTTCTTAATTTAGGATGTTAGGATAAAAATTCTATTTTTGCTAAGATTTTATTGGTTGGTGGTGCAATTTCGTATGATGATGACGTGGAATCATTGTCACAATGAATCAAAAATTTTGACTTTCTTTTTTGGTAAATAATTTATGATTTTATCCAAAATCCATATTGAATCTAAAAATATACCTATAATTGTGGCTTTTATCTCTAAATTTTAACTTTATCTCTAATTGTCTTTCCTAATTTAAGAAAATGAGGCACCCAAAATTAGTATACTTTTCAGTATAAAAACAAGAATCACAAACTCATTCCCATAACACTGTCCTCATCTCATCTCCAACAATAAGGAAGATAGCAAAATAGAAAGAACTTATCTCTCTCTCTCTCTCTCTCTCTCTCTCTCTCTCATACACAACATATTTTGCATTTTGGACATCGTCTTGGTCGTTTTGGAGAAGCAAAGATGGCGAACACCGAAGTGTACAAATCGAAAACCACAGTTTACGTGCTAGCATGTTGGATTCTTGCAGCCTTCGGAGGCCTAATGTTTGGTTATGATATTGGAATTTCAGGTATGTTTTTTTAAATTCTGTGCAGGTGCATTGAAACTTTTCAAGAATAGAAACGTTTGTTTTAATTTGATTGCGTTGGTTTGATATAGGTGGAGTGACAGCCATGGACGACTTCTTGATCAAATTCTTCCCAAAAGTTCATGAGAGAAAGCTTCACGCCAAGGAAGACAACTACTGCAAATACGACGACCAGTTACTTCAGCTCTTCACCTCTTCCTTGTACCTTGCTGCTCTCGTTGCAAGCTTTGGTGCATCAAAGGCATGCACTAAACTAGGTCGCAAACGGACAATTCTTCTGGCATCGACCTTTTTCTTGGCCGGAGCCGGCTTTAGTGCCGGAGCTGAACAGAAATGGATGCTGATTCTTGGGAGGATCCTCTTTGGCATTGGAGTAGGATTTGGCAATGAGGTACTGCCACATTTTATTGACAAACATGTTACTCCTTGATTGATCATTGAAGTTGGGTTGTTTTCCTTTTAAAGTCGAAACCAAGATTCTAATATGGCAATACAAAATCCATACTCAATTTCTGCATAGAATGACTCATTTATTTTAACCCAAAACACCCATAATAATTTTTAATTATAAAAATATTATTACTACAACATTTTAGTGGGATTTTTTTGTATAATTTTTTTGGAACAATAGCATTTTCCCTTCTAATATAGGCAGGGGCAAATGTGAGAAGGGCTAATGATGTTAGTTGACCCTACTGACTTGGTAACTTTCACTACTTTTTGAAAAAAATTATGTGTATTTATATGATTCTATGTTGCAAATATGTATTTTGCTCCACTAAATTTACTAAACTTACATTTGCTCATCTCTAAATTTACTAACACTTACATTTGTCCCTCATTGGATATCACTAAATTGTTGCAAATATATATAATATATACATCATTAATCTTTCATTATTTGACTAAATAAATAAAACAATCCCCCTATCTATACTATATTAAAATAAATCGTTCTTACACCTCTAATTTTTCATTTATTTAACTATTATCTACCATGATTTTAAAAGTTAAAAAAAAAGACTCAAATCCCAAAATTTTTTGTATACATTTTTTAAATTGTATCCTTAAACGCTTGGTTATCCAAATTTCAAAACTTCTTCTCAAAATTTCGAAAGCTAACCAACCAAATTTAAATTAAGGTTTTTCATAGTTGTATAATTTTTTTGTATACGACTTTGGCAGTATCTCTTTTTTTGACATCTTTATTATAATTATCTCTTTATTTATCAAAAAAAATATTGCCAATTAGAAAACAATTTTGTGTACAAGTTTTGCCCCCATTGATAAAAAATCCTGGATCCACCCATGAATATAGGTGATGAAATCTGATTTTTTTATTCCCTCGAAAATGTTCAATGCCTGCAGGCTGTTCCATTGTTCTTGTCAGAGATAGCACCAGTCCAACACAGAGGGGCTGTCAACATCCTGTTCCAACTCTTTGTAACAATTGGAATATTCATTGCTAGTCTTGTTAACTATGCCACTTCAACGATGCACCCAAATGGATGGAGAGTGTCATTAGGGCTAGCGGCTGTTCCGGGACTTGTCCTATTTTTCGGCTCAATGATCCTCACAGAAACACCGGCCAGCCTGATCGAACGCGGAAGGGAAACAGAAGGGAAAGCAGCACTGAAGAAGATCAGAGGTGTAGATGATAATGATGTAGTTCACGAATATGATGAAATCAAGAAGGCTTGTGAAATAGCTAAAGAAGTCAAGCACCCATTCAAGAAACTCATGAGGCGCTCTGGTGTGCCGCCTCTGTTCGTCGGCGTTATGCTGCAAATATTTCAACAGTTTACTGGGATTAATGCCATAATGTTCTACGCACCGGTTCTGTTTCAGACCATGGGATTCAAGAACGATGCTTCACTGTTGTCTGCGGTTATTACTGGGATTGTGAATGTGGCAAGTACTTTCGTCTCAATCTTTGCTGTTGATAAGGTTGGAAGGAGGAAGTTGCTTCTCCAAGCTTGTGTCCAGATGTTCATTGCCCAGGTACTAAATTTCACTTCTCTTCACTATTCCCAGAATAGTAAGACTATACCAAAAGAAACAATTTTCTGAAGAAGTTCTATTAGTTTGTCAAAACTTGTTTAGGGCAAAGCCCTTACATGTTATTTATAAATAGAATTTAGGAAAATAGTAAATGTTACGAAAAATAGCTAGTTTGAGTCAACTCAAATTTGAAAATGAGAGACTTAAAAGAAACTTTCAAGAAAAACCTAAAAAATTAGAAAATAAAACATAAGTTTACTTAAAAAAAAAAAAACTAAAACACGAATTTATCCTCGATACCATGGGATTGGCTAAGTTGATTTTGATAGTGACAATGATATATCGATTTTGCTCAACATGTTGATTTCTACGGACCCATCAAATTTTGCGCGATTCCAAGACGATCATTTTTTTTTTCTCTACTTGCCCTTGCCCAAGTCCAATGGGATTTGGCTAAATTTTGGCAGGGATATCGATTTTTATGGACCACCAAATTTTGCGCTATTCTGAGATGATCATTCTGTTTTTATCCACTTACCCTGGCCCAAGCCTACTAATTTTTCCATGAAATTTAAAGCTATGCAATCTGCTATCACCTAACTAGGTTTGCAGTTTGATTCTGAACTCTGTACTAACTAATTGAATGCAATTGCAGACATCAATAGGTGTGATTCTACTGGTTCACTTGAAAACCACTGGTTCAATGGACAAAGGGCTCGCGGCTGTCGTGGTGGTGCTTGTTTGCCTCTTTGTTATGTCCTTTGCTTGGTCATGGGGACCTCTTGGCTGGTTGATACCAAGCGAAACGTTCCCTATGGAGACCAGAACTGCAGGCTTTGCATTTGCAGTTAGCTCCAACATGCTCATGACTTTCCTCATAGCTCAGGCATTCTTATCGATGCTGTGTCATATGCAAGCCTACATATTCTTCTTCTTCTCCGCTTGGATTTTGGCCATGGGGGTTTTTGTGGTCTTCCTGTTGCCGGAGACGAAGGGCGTGCCGATCGATTCCATCGTTGAGAGGGTGTGGAAGCAACATCCGGTGTGGAAGAAGTTCTTCGATGACGATGGTTCAAAGAGTCGAGAGATGGCCTGAATATATAGAAAGCTTTGTTTGGAGATGAGATTATCATCTTCTTATTTCCATTGCTCTGAAGAATGAAACAGTATGATTTTTACATGTAAACTAATGTTCATTCACAATGTTAGAAGTCTGCTTCTGGAGAAACTGATTCGAAAATGGACTAGGCTGGTGTGCTCTAGACAGTGGGCTTTTGAGGAGAGGTTGGTTTAGTGGTACTGGTGCTTCACCCATCCCATTATATCATTGATTTGACTCATTCGTATCCTCTATAGAACTTTGGTCCTCGAATGTATGCAAAAGAAAAAGAAAAAGTGATTTTTGATATATATAATGGAACAATAAATATTCAATTGGAGTATGAAATTATAATCATTAAGGGGCAGTTATGCAGATTATACCTCTTTGTGGATTAAACGAAAATTACATGACATTGTGATTCAAAAGCGAATACATAACATCTTTCTTGTTTGGAGTTTAAGGCAAAATTAATAAAAACTTTTACAACTGCGATTATATTATAGGAACATTTTTATCACTTCATCTCTCTAAAATGGACTCAAAATAAGAGACTGATTTTTGTACGAGCATTTTTATAATTTTGCCTAATATGTCATAGTCTTTTCCATTTTGTAAAAATGTCTAAATCACAAGATTATATGTTTGTTTTTGAACCAATTTTCGTTCAAATCACAATGAGACAAAACTTCAAATAATAATACCAATCAAAGATAAAATTACACTAGAATCAAAAATTGGGTTTACACTATGGGTGTGGCGCCTACATTTAGTAATTCAAACGATTGAACTGCACTGGTATTCACAGATTTGACAGATCAAAAACCAATGTCACTGATAAGTGTTTCCAACCTCTCTCATTCCAATAACAAAGAACTGGTATAAACTGTTATACAATTATTTGAACATTCTATGAAGTTTTGATACAAAATACATATCTGTATCTAAAATGTGAAATGCACAATCTGCCCTGACCCACTCCAAACCCCATCATATCCCAATTAACACAATAGACTACCCAAAATTACCATAAAACTGAACTCACAGACTCTCCCCAGATTAAGCAAAACCAGAAACAAAAGCCGCGAAAAAGGCCATAGAAAACCCGAGCTTGCCAAGAAGCCCCACCATGGCATATAATGGAGAAGTGCCGCTAGCAGAAGGTGCAGGAACAGTGGCAGTGGGAGCTGAAGGCAATGAGGTTACTGAAGGGGTTGGAGCCAATGAAGTTAAACGAGGCACGTTGATATCGACCTTCTGTCCAGATTGGCAGTGGCCGGGGACACCGCATAAGAAGAAGTGGTGGCCGCGAGTGGTGATGGTGATCGAGTCGTTGCCGGTGGTGTGGGTAGCGATTGGGGCAGAAGCATTGCATGATTGGTACTCGCGATGGGTCACTTGCATCACGTTGTGAAATTGAGGATTGTATTCGAAATCTGATTTTTTTTTGTACCATTTAACATAGATTTTGTTAGGCTAAAGATCAGTGCATGACAGAAGCATATCATAGAAGCAAGTGAATGAGATTCATGGTAATTAAACAGACGAGCATAGCATGACTAAGAAGGAAGAAAGAAAGAATCTTGCTCAACACCCAACCATCATATGTCCTTCTAGGAGCATACCCAAAAAATTTATTGAAAGGGGCCAAGGTAGAATTGTTTTGAAATTTGGAGGGTTAAGATAAAATTTTTAAATTTTAGTGAGTCAATATACTATTTACCTTATAAATACACAACTACATATGGAGCATAAAGAGAATTTTAAAATTCAAGGGCCGGGGCCCTTGGACCTGATGTAGGTCCACCGTTATGTCCTTCTCAGGGGTGGCCATGGGCCTAAGAGTCTAATAAGCCTGTCCAAGCCCATTAATAAATTATAAGGCCTGAAAATTTTTTTAAGCTCGATTAGTTTAATGGGCAGACTTGAGAATTGTCTTTGAAGCTCGGCCCGGCCTAGCCAAATATATATATATATATATAATATTTTAATATATATATATATATGTATAATAATAAATTTTATGTCATTCAATATTATTTATAGAGAGAAAATTTTATATATTAAATAAATTTTATGTCAAATGGGCAAGCTTGGACAGGTTTGATAATGCAATTGTTTTATTTGGGTGAGTTTGAGATTTGGTTTTGAGGTCGATAGAAATTTTTTTCTGTATAGGCCCGGCTCGAGCTTGCCCAATGTCCACTCCTAATCCTTTCTAGTCACATGGCATATGAGCTTGCAGCATCTAAAGAAATGTGATTATTCCTCAACTCCATAAATGGCCCAATCAATAAATATCTAATAATTTTGAGTCTAGGGGAAATTTTTTTAAAGCATTACAATCGCAAATCAGTAGTATTTTCTTCATTTTTTGCTTTTTTTTTTTTCTTTCTTTCTTGCCCCTTGGACCCATTTAAAGCATTACACAACCAACAGTGTCCAACATATATGTTTGACATGCATTTCTGTTTCCAAAGGGGAATTGTAAATAATTGGGTTCGAACCTCTATAATCACTCGATGGGTCTAAAATTACTCTTTAGTACCCAGTGAAATTTAAGTTTCTATCCCAATGTAGGTCCAGCGAGATTTCTAGCAAATGACTTTGTAGTGTGAAGGAGCAATGCTACGGCAGATGGGTCGAGGAGTCTTTGTTCTCTTGAGTTTATAGAAGACCATTTCACACCTACTATGACCAGCGCTCCCTCCAAGAATGAGGGTATTATAGGTATGGAAGTCTTTTTAATCAGGGTATGATGGGTATCCACAAAAATAGAAATAATAATTGCAAGAAAAGGCAATATGTATATTAGATATTAACTATCATGACAACTTGGCAATTAGACAAAAGACTCTTAAGGGATCCGTGTACTACAAAACAGTGTACTGCATTCGTAGTACATGAAGAATTGGGGATTTGGATAACAAGGTATTGAGGAATTGGCAATATGCTAAGCTAGCAACAATGGTGCCGATGATAGCTAGCCGAAGGTTGCCATCACCGATGAGGCATGGCGTCCCGAAGGGCTCCAATCTTAGAACCTGAAGTATAATTCTTGCTCATTCAGCTTGAAACTTGCCAGGCAGAGTCATGTTTCAGGATTCAGATCTAAGCAGAAACCAGATGAGATGTTTCAAGGTAGGACATCACAAATTTGCTAAAGATTTTTCCTCCATACTTCTCCTATATATATCTTGAAAGTTGGTTCAAACTTCAAACCCATAGAGTCATGTCTGAAGTTGAAACCAATTTGGGTTATGTACTAATTCATTGCCACAGCAGAGAATGCTTAAACAGTGAGAACTGAACATGTATCTATATTGTGGGTATTGTTCTTACAAGAAGGGAATTTATGACTGATCAGCTCTAGATGGCATGGTCAATGTTTTCTGAAAATGAGCATAGAGTCTCAAAGATTTCTTATTTAAACTTTTTGAATTTTTAGAGGTCAATATACAATATCTTATCAGAAATACCAAAATCTCTGAGACTTAAACATAATTTCGTCACAGTAGGGGGCTATGCCCCCCCTACTATTGAAGGGTGGTTCTGTGAATGTGGGTGTGTTTTACTTTGTTTCCTTTTCTACTTTTGGTTTGGGTTGAGACTTATTGAAGAAAGTCTAGCCTATACAAACTTTACTCAATGTTTGAGTAAACTATTACAACAATGAACTAAATGTTTAGCATTAATGGAACACCTTCAGCTTAAACAGATCATGTGTTATGTTGCAACAACGAGACAATGCTTATGCTTATAACCAAAGCCAAGCAATTCTAAGTCTGATCCCCACAGAAATTCTACTTAGGGTGAAATTTAAGCCCAAGCCCTGTCCAGCCCAGCCTGAATCATTCATCTGACAACCCAATTATGAACTTTTACCCTTTCTCTCTCTCTCTCTCTCTCTCTCTCTCTCTCTCTCTTTATGGTGGGCAAGTGCTGATTTATTCAAGCTCAAGCGTTGGCTGAGCTTGTGTCATACATCAGAGGCAAAAGCTTGTCAATGGCTTCCCTTGTTTTTGGGTTAATAGCTTGATTCAAACTCCGTTTGTCATATCATATCTCTGTGGAGTTACTTGAATAGCAATTCAATTCTTTTGTTTTTTGTTTTTTATTTTGGAAATTATTAATTGTCATGTCTAGTATGTTGTACCGTAGCGGCACGTCTTGGGTGGACGATTACTGCAATACAACATATGAGTGGTAGTTTGGCTTTTCAATGTGAAAGTAAGGGTTATCATAATTAAAGCAGTGATATGATAGGTGGGTGGCTGATGAATTTCTAGGTGGGGCCAACAAACACTCAAGTTGACAGCATGGCCCACCACATCATATCAAAAAAAGAATTGTGATTCCCAAGGGCAATTGACCGTTGATTTGTCCACGTGTCATCATGCTGGTACCAAACAACTAAGCCTACTTTGTCTGGGGACTGTGTTCCATAGTAGGGGTACCATTAGGTAGTGGCAGACTTTACAGATGAGGTATTCCAAAGTCTAAGCAAACAAACGGAGAAAACGGAGTGCCTGCCTCCTGTTGCAAACATATCTGAAACTGAACTGCAGAAGGAATTTCCCTCGAAAGGAGGACTTACATTGCCGTTTGGTGGCTCAGGAAATTGAGGAAAGGGAAAGAAAGTTTTTACATGTTTTGGTAGTCCAAAAGGTAAACCAAAAAAGAACTAATAAATGAAGAGGTATGATCTACCATGGGTTCCAAAACATCAAAAAAAGGACAAAAAAAAAATGATCTTTACTGTTTCTTTCTTTCTAGCCTTCTCTCAGGTGGAAATGAAGAACTTTGAATGGAGGGTAGGAATTCAGTAAGCCAATTACCCACAGACTACAAAGGAACAGTCATAGCAACCAGGAGATGTCACAAAAGTACATATATATATATATACACATATATATGATACATATAGGGATATATACACAATACATGTAGATATATAAAGAGAGGCAGCATGGAAGAGTACTTACGGATGACATCCCCAAGTTGAAAGGTTTTAGTAGCAGCCCACTGCTTGTAGTCAACATTGCCAATGGTGGTCCAACCAGCAGAGTCCCCTACCTTGTACACAGCTCCTATGGAAACCTGCAAGGTAGCCAAAATGGCTAACGACAGAGCTATAGCTCTACAATCCACAGCCAAGGCCATGGCTCGAAACTCTATTTTGTCTTTGAAGAGAATTTCAGAGGTCTCTGCCTTGTCGGTGAGGGGCTGAGCCTGGGAACTTGGGAGAGAGAATTGGAAGGGTCTTTGTGTTTTTGGCTGTTAATAAATATCTGGACTCAACCAGGAATAAAGGGCTTTGAACCATTATAAAATAAAGGTACATGCTCTTGATAATGACAGGCTCTTCAAGTGAAATGACCCTTGTGGCCCTCCTCCAAAAAGCCAATTCTTTTATAATTTTGTTTTCTAAAAGTTCCTTTCAAAAAAGTTTGATAGAGAGCACATGATTCATTGTCCTATATGCCTCTTTTTTTTTTTTTTTTGACTACATTTGTGAGTAAATCCTTTGAACTTTTAGATATTTTTGACATTATTGGGTTCCATGAAAATTTTCTCAGCATAATGTCTTTTAGATTCTTGAATTAATGCGAATACATATCGAATAGAACATTTCTTAAACATGGGTTGCTTTTGCAATTTAGTAAAAAAGTAATTACTTTCATTATTCAACAAAATTATTCCCAAATTGCATTTCATCGATTATAATCATCTATTAACGTATGACAACACATATTTTATGCGTTAGTTCCAAGTAGTTACTAACTATACTTAATTATTTTTCCTCCTTGGTGATCTCCCACGGCAAGTCTGTTGGGCAATGTACAACTAATCATTAAATAGATATACTATTTACATGAAATGTATCAAAATTTCCAACTACGTATGCCATTTCATCAATTAGGTTTAGGGCTGTCGTTGAAAGACTTGGAAGGAAAGAATGTTGGGGGGGTATATTGGAGGTTGGTGGCATACCAATGTTGTGTCTTCAAGAGAGAGAATTGGGTAGTGCCATGATGACATCTCCTACTATATTATTTTACTTTATTCTGGTCCAACCATGTTGCTTCATACATGGAAGAACTATGTATTTGTCATACACACGCTCTCGTGGATTTTGATGTGCAATGCATCAACTCGAGGAAATATTGCATAATGCTTTGGGTTAATTATATTGTGTATTTTTGTACTTTACATCAAATTTTACTTTAGAACCTTTACTTTTAATTATAACATTTAAGTCCTTAAACTTATAATATATTGCAATGTCAACCTTTTGTTTGAAAAATTAACAAAACATTCGTAGAAAATAATCATATGGCTTTTTTTAAGGGGTTAATATGTAAAATCTAACCATTTTTTATCCCAAAGACTCACATATATTGTACATGAGTACTATTTAAATTTTTTACATAAAGTCTAATTACATTATATACATAATAAAGTTGATTGCACTCATGATTTTGATTTTAGAGTGACTTAAGAAGAATTTGTGTAAAATTATTAAAAATATATATAATTTTACATATTTATCCCTTGTAATCGGTAATGTGTTGTCATATGTAAATTATTTATTTATTTTTTATGCGAAAGTTAATAGAAGATTGACATTGTAATAAATTAAAAATATAAATATTTAATTATTACAATTAAAAATAAAAATTAATACAAATTATAAAGATATAAAGTGTAATTAACTCTAATGCTTTTACTAGTAAAAGGTTCTTTGCACTTAACCTATATGTATATATAAATTCATTGCTTACAAAGGGCGCCAGCTATTCAAAATACAAAATATCTTCTTGGCACATGAGATAAGACTGTAAATATATATTTAATCCTCTTCAAATCTTGCAGTGGCGAGAACTCGAGTACTAGGCCGCCAATTAACCTTATAGTTTGCTAATTGTGTCTATTTAATGTCACGTTGGTGCGGTAAACCATCTTGTCGGTGCTAACAGCTGCAAAGAGAGACCATGAGACGAAGAAGTAGCCTCCAAGTTTGATTAAACATAAGCCGAAAGCAGCGGCTGCCCGGGCTCATCAACCAACCGGCCAGGCAATCAAATGCACTTTTTGGCCAACTCTTTTCGGGTTTTTTGTTTTTGGGCCTTTGGTTCAGTGGCCGGCGGATCAGGAATTTCACAATTTTTTTTTAGTAGCACCGACCACTCATATTTAAACTTTACGATGACTGGCTCATTGAATATGTTAAAAAATAAAAATCATAATAAAGTAGTATATAGTCATAACAAGGTAAAAATAGGGATGACAGTGGACCGAATCTCCTTCGTTTGGGGAGGTTATGGAGGATTTAAAACAGGGTTTGAGGTAGAGGTGAAGATGTTAAATTAAACCAATGCTGGCATGGAGAGGGGGATGGACCTAACTAGGTTTTTCTTGTCCCATTCTACCTATTAGGAGGCGGAGATGTACTTATACCTTTATATAATAAATTGTCATTTGAATACTTTAACTTGTACTTTGAGCTTTGAGTTTTTAATTTTGTTATTAATCTGTAATTACATATAAAATCAATTCATGTTGAAGATATGATGAGGGGAATAAAAGCTTTTAGAAGAAGAACCTTTTGTTAGATGATTAATTTGGAGATAAGAGCTTTAAATTGAGCTTGGTGGGTACGGCTCGAGGGTGGGGATGGCGGCGGGTGTGGGTGCAAAGGCGGGGGTGGATAGAGGTTTATACCCGTGGGGCGGGGATGAACTTAAAAAAAAATTTCCGAGAGGCTAGAATGGAAGTAAATTTTGTAGATGAAAGTAGAGATGGAGGTGAATTTTGTAGGTAGAGGCGGGAATGGAGGTGGCATCCCCCGCCCCGCCCTGATTTACTGCCATTCCTAGGTAAAATCATTTGCATTTAGTGGGACTAACATACTAATTTTTATAATAGACACTGAAAAATATCTAGAATCTAAGTAAAATTTTCTGAACTTTGAAGGGGCAAAATAACATTATTTGGATTTTAAGGGCCATGTCCAATGTTTTGATATTCCGAGTTCATGAAAAATTACAACATTGATTGGCTTGGTCAGGTTGGGTAATGTTCTGCATACAAAAAAAAAAAAAAATTATGCAGAATTCATGTACATACGATGGCTGGGTTAGATTGAGCATACCAAGGTCAAAACACTACTACGAGATTCATAGTCTCTGATGCATCAGAAAGATGCAGCCAAAACCCAATTCAGGCAACAAAAATGGACGAGTATGCAAATATATATCTCTACCTTAATGAGATTATTAGTACAAATTTTGCTGGCATTTGCATTCCAATTGAGCTCAAGACATATGGAGCCACTACAAGAGAAAAAAAAAAAACTTAAATGCTCTTGGAAACTAAATTTATACCATACATATATACAACAATATAACTTGTAAAATGTGGTCGTATCACTTGATTTATTCCACGTATCCCTTCTAGTGTAATAGCACAAAAAATTCCTCAGTAGCTTCAAATTCTACAACTGGGAAGCAGGATCAAATCCATTGATATGACCATTTTTGTTCGTACCACTGCCATCAATGCCAGTTTCTCCCTCCGCATAATCATCATCATCTATGAACCTCTTCCACAACCAGTGCTGCTTCCACACTTTCTCGGTCATCTCCTCAATCGGAACATTTTTTGTCTCCGGCACCAGAAACAGCACGAAAAACGACATGACGAATACCCAACCGGAGAAGAAGAGGAATATCCCAAACTTGAAGTGGCAAAGCATCGAGAGAAAGGCTTGAGCAATCACAAAGGTGAAGAGCAAATTGACACAAACCGTCACGCTCTGTCCGGCCGAGCGGGTCTCCAACGGAAAAGTCTCGCTAGGAATGAGCCATCCTAGCGGCCCCCAAGACCATGCAAAGGCAGAAACAAACGTACAAACCATAACCACCACTAGGATTGCGTAGCCGTTGTGAAGGCTGCTAGAGTTGTCCTTAACCTTTAAACCTAGTACAATGGCTATAACCAGTTGAGAGAAGAACATTTGGACGCCGGCTTCCAGCAAGAGAAAGCGACGGCCGACTTTATCGACTGAGTAGATGGAGACGACGGTGGAGACCACGTTGACAGCTCCTGTGATCACGGCCGAGTAGAGGGACGCGTCGCCTTTGAATCCCAACGTCTTAAAGAGCACCGGCGCGTAAAACATGATCGCGTTGATGCCTGTCAATTGCTGGAAGATCTGTCGAAAGCATTGGTTGAATCATGAGTCCATAACTGCATAGTATTTCGACTATAACTGGGATTAGGGACAGCAATCCCGACCCGCCCCGACCTTAATAGAAAGGACATGGTGGTTTACCAAAAAGATAAAGGATGCAGTACGAAAGAAAGAACAAAATTCAATCTCAGCCCGATTATATATTAAAATAACTAAAATATTTTTATTATATTATAATAATATATAAATATTATGTATAAAAATATTATATAACACAGTAGTGCTCACCTCTTATCATATAAATTAAGTATTGTGTTTCAAAATTTTTCAAGATTAAAAAAAAATTGTTTATATGCTAAAAAAAAATGAGGGTTAATTGAATTCGATTTAAACATAAAAAGATATGAAATTATAGAATTTAACCTATAACGAGTATGAAACAAAGTGTGGGAGAGGATTTTTTTATTAGGGTGCGAATAGAATTTAGACAAATCCGTTCTGGACCTGACCGTTGTCATCTCTAAGTGGGATATATGCTAAAGAATTGTGGGAAGAACTAACCTGTAAGGCCACGGCAATGATCAGTTGAGGCCGGTTCCTCCTCCGGAGGAGATTCCTGAAGGGGTGCTTGACTTGTTTAGCTACCCGGCTGGCCTCCACAAGCTCCAAGTACTCCGGTTCAATCTTGTCTGTGCCGCGTATCTTTCTGAGCACTTCTTTGCCTTTTTCCAAGTGACCACGCTCAATCAGGCTGTTGGGGGTGTCTACCACCAAGAGGGACCCCAAGGTTAAGAGGACTGCCGGAAATCCTGCCAACCCTAGTGAGAGCCTCCAACCCCATCCTCCTTGGATCCTGTGGTTGTAAGTTAAACAAGAATTAGGATTAGCAACAAAGCCTAGCTTAGAAAAATATCAGAAATTACTTGCAACTTATTGTCCCACCTAACCCCAACCAAATAACACATTTGTAGGGCTAGAAGTCTAAAATTAACTTTTTAATGACGTGGAAGAACCTGTACGAAGCAGAGATTCAGACCATTCCTAGCGAGTAAACTTTTCCGAGAGTAACTAGCACAAGGGTTTATCTGCCCTTGTGTACTAGACACCACCCACATACATGTATGATATTGTCTAATTCTAGCGTTACGTTTTTCAAACTGGTGGACCAGGCCACCATGACTTTTGAGGTATTGAAGCATTGAAGATGAACCCCATGTCACCACCCAACCTTGGAAGAATATGCCAAGGGTGATAAGTCAACACAAATCTAAGTATTCGAACTAAAAATTGTTTGTTTCCTACCAACAATTGCTAACTTCATTTTATAAACGAGTGACAGTGTCTATGGAGCACGTGTACGGTCATTAACTAATCAATTTGAAGATCAGATATTATAGTACTGCCATTTTAAGCTATAAAACAATGTCAAAATCAGATGGGGAAGAGAGTATATGAGTTCATTTTCAAACGAAGAACTTACTTTGCAGTGCCGTAGTTGACAAGGTTGGCAAAAAGAATGCCTATGGTTACGTTAAGTTGGAATAATATGTTGAGTCCTCCACGTATCCTCGTCGGTGCTATCTCTGAGAGGAACAGCGGAACTGCCTGAAATTCACCAAAAAATATACATTAGAATATCCTTAAATCTAAATGACAAATGAAAGATGATCAGCTGTTGTTAGACAAACGAGTTGGCCGACTAGTGTCCAGCATCAGCATCAGCTATTGATGCCAGACTTTTTTATTGGACAATTGAAAGGTTGGCATCAAAGTGGTAAAGTTAATAACAGGACTATAGATTTTTCAAATGGATAATGATTTTAAAAGAAGGCATCGATCACAAGATTCATAGCCCCTGATCATTGCCCGAGAATAAAGTATACAAGATCTTAAAGCAAGGTGGACAAAGAGATGTTACTTTTTTGTTTTTCTCTACGAAGGAAGATGCATGGAAATTGAATTTGGAGGACTTTTCCAGACAAAAAAACAAGTGAAATCTTGGCCATAACTTTCATCTTTGTTTGGTTCTATAATGGTCTTAGTCACTTGTCCAAATCTGAAATATTGAAAGTAGGTAAAGGGGTGGGCAAAACTTGTGGGTGATTAACACGCACGAGTAAGCTAGCAATAAGGAGTTGAATTCTAAGATGAACTGTGAATTCGATCATTTTGAATTCAACTTTAACTAGTAACTTTCGAGCTTAACCAATACCTATAATTGTAATTATCGATTAATATTCTAGATTTATTCTACTGGGATGGGTCTGGTGTGATCTTTCCTAAGAGTAGTTTCTTGGCATAAAATAAAAAAATAAAAAGCCTAGGTGAGCAAAAAAAAAAAAGAAAGACAAATGCATCGTGCGACCGACTATCATTCAATTCTATCTATTAGCAGGCAGGCCTCCTGTGTGTGTGGTGGGCACTAATTCCTAGATGATGTGTCCCCATTATAAGCAGATTTGGACCCACCAAAGAGGGCCACATCTCCCAACTATCAATCCAAATATGAAGGAATCCCAGCCTGTCATGAAATTAGGTATCAACCAAACATTGGAGATTACACCATGGGATATTGCAAAGATGCCCTCAACTAACATAGAATAAGCAACAATTTGGCAAAAAAGAAATCCAAAGAGTAGTCAAATTAGGTAATAAACCTGGTTAGCAAAGCCAACTCCACAGCCAAGTAAGATCCTTCCAATTATGAGCATTTCAATATTCATAGCTGCAGCATTTAGTACTACACCAATTAAGAAGAAAACACCAGCAATCAACATGGTATGCTTTCGCCCGAGTCTCCTCGTCGTGTAGGAAGCAAAGAAAGTTGCAGTCAACCCGGCTAAATATAGAGATGATGTAAATAATTGCAGGCCTTGATTATCATATTTGCAGTAATTACTGTCTCCTCCCTCCTTAGACTTTCGATAAACCACGGGGAAGAATTTTTGCAAGAAAGGATCCATTGAAGTAACCCCTCCTGTAATGTATGATAGAGTAGCATAATTAAAAATCCATGAATCATATCTTGTGTGTGTTAGTCCAACAAACATGACTAGAAAAGTAAAATTACTGAGGTAATTTGACAATTCAGCACTAGATGTAGGAAAAAATTATAGTGATGTTTGAATTAACAAATACTAACTGAACAACAACCAAACCCCAGTACGAAATATCATATAATTTCTCCAACCAAAAAAAGAAAATGAAATCTCACCATTATTAATATAAAAAGGAAAATGAAATCTATTGAATTCTCCAAATTACAGCTTTCCATAGGAATGCATGAGTGATATTTTGGTAACTCTACACTGCAATGATCTCCTATTTGCTTGGAACCCCACTTGATGGGAGAGAATAAGCATCTTGTGGTCTTTATGGTGATGGGCCTTTCTGGGTTTTTCCCTTTTTATATCTTTTAAAGGATTTAGAAACCAAAAAACTTCTAGAAACGGATGCTGAACATATTTTCAGATCATCAACAACATATATAAGTCTCCAAATGGATGTAATAAATGATGAATCTCAAATATAAATATTGACGTATATAAATACATATGTCTCATTTGCTGTTAAAAAAGAAAAAAGAAAAAAGGGAAATCTCATTTATCACTTTCTTAAAGTATTCATTGATAGGGGAGAGAGAGAGAGAGAGAGAGAGAGAGAGATGAGTACTAGTATACACAACAAGCAAAAACAGTTCCATCAACATGAAAAAAGTACATCTACCAACAGCGTGTGAATATCATATATGTATAAATACATACATGTGCTCATGTACATATAATGGGGGAGAGAGAGTTGAACGATCAAGAAGAAAAAGTTGATCAAACATAAACGAAAGTTGAAACGCACCAATTAAGATTTTTAAGATCTCAAAAATGACTAGTAAATATGTATAACCTGAAACGCCGACGTCGTAACCGAACATGAGGCCACCTGTAGCGGCCATGATGCAAGAGATGATGACGATGGGGGTGATCTTGGCCTCAAACTGGGTTCCTCCGGCCGCCGGGGCCGCAAATCCTCCCCCTGCCATGATTGTTGCTACCAGCAATGATACCGAGAGAGAGAGAGAGAGAATGGAACAAAAGGTTATTAATGTCTTCTCTTATACTTCTAAGGAAGAAGAAGAGACTGAGTGATATGTGCAATGAAGAGAGATGAAAAGAGTAAGTCTGGTTAGAGGGGTATATATAGATCCGAGGGAGAGAGAGCATGAGGTATAAATGGATGAGGTGTTGTGGGTACCACCACTGGGATCTCTCCACGTGTTGTTGACTATTCTGTTCTTCCTTGACGGCTAGCTAGTCAACCAACGTCTCTCTCTCTCTGTTTGTGTGTTGTGTGTGAAAACATTGAAGCCCTGGGTTTGGAAATCAAAGTTACCTGATTGGCTTTTGGTCCCATGAGGAACTAGTTTATAAAAGAATCTAATATTTTAGTCCAGTGATTTGATGCAATGTTGGCGTGACATGAATGTTTCCATAGCCGACGTCCGTGGGTTATTCTTCAATTGGTAGATTAGATTCTATCAGTCGATGGTAGAATCAAGTGATGTGAGTGAATAGTAGTTCCCTTTTAAAATTTTAGAAATAGAAAGAAAAAACGAGGGATCAAGAGTGAAATTATAATAAAAATCTTTGAAAAGCCCGGATATTTGAACTTAGATATATGAGTAAGGTAATATCATAATATGTCATTGCCAAATGTCTCTCTCGTAGACGCATATGATGACCTAATATCAGGTGGGTGATGCTTTCGCTTCCCAAGATTAGTGAACTACTGCCAATTTGTCAGATTCAAATTAAAAGACATGGTTAGCCATTCCTCCTCCTCCTCCTTTGGATCTGATCTTGGTATCAAAATCCTTCTCCTTAGAAACAGGAAAAGGATTTCACAACTTTCATTTTGGTCCAAACCCATCACCATCTACCGTACACAATCGAAACTGAAGATGTAAAATTGATTTTGATCATTCATGTTTTGGTTTTTCTACCTTTACAGTGAAATTAGATACAGGTGTCTAGTTTATCAGGGTTTCAATAATTTGTCAACGGCTAAGAAAAGTCTTCCTAAGACAAACACACACACACACAGACACGTATATATATATATGTAAAGGGTTTCACAACTTTCACTTTGGTCCAACCCATTATCATCTACCATACAGGATCACACACACAACATATATATGTGTGTATATATATATATATATTTAAGGAAGTAGTGTCACTTGTGTGAGAAGTTAGAACCAACATATAGCCACATAACCCTCCTTGACTGCTGGGTTGAATTTTTTTTTTTTTTTTTTTTTTAAGGTTTGTTTGTTTGTATGTTTTTTTGCGGGTTGATGGGGAGGTTATCAAGTAATGTTGAAGCCTCATCTGGGGACTTTGGAGTTGATGGTTTCTTTGGTAAAATAACTAATCATTTAGATAATCAAATTACATATAATAATATAGATGAAGATATATAACAGGTCAGCGAATCATGCCTTGTCATTACCTACAATATTAAAACAAAGGAAACAAATTAATACCCATTGTGATTGATATCTTAATGAAATGACAAGTGGCTAAATTCTTATGAATAAGAACAACAGGTTGAAGTTTGATTATTATCTCACTAATCACCAGGTATCTTCTCCCTAATCATTTTTAAAAAAATAAAGATTATTATCCCATCAGACACTTCCTTTTCTTTTTCTTTTTTTTTTTGGGTCACTCATTCAAATTGAAGTTTCGAAGTCATGTATTTCTTGGCATTTAGATGCAATTTACAAGTCGTAAGTACGAGCTAATTGCCTGACGATGGAAAGAAAACCGCCTATATTTTTCTATAACCATTTTTGTGAAGCACATTGAATTACATTTTCGGAAACTTAAAACAAAAAGTGGTACCCCAGTAGCAGTTAATCGTTGATTAGTCTAACGGGTTAAAAACTAATATCGCTATCAGTCCATTTTGAAAGACATGGAAACTAATATAATGTTCACCGTGTGACGCTAAGCCTTAAGCAACTGTAGAAGTTGGATTATGACAGATTGAAAAGGGTGTTAGATTTTTATTTGATCTTTATTTTTTTCACATGATTTGTGTGGTTGTTTGAGGACTAGAAGTCCAATAAATAGAAGTATGGAATACATGTGGTCTATAATCTCTTTGATGGCTGCGTTAGAGATTGGAAGATTGCATTGAAACATTGACCCTACTATACAAAGCACATCCTCATGATATTGTTTGGAAGATTTAGTAAGATCATATCACATATATATATATATATATATACATTCCGAAAACACTTGTGTCTACTAAAGAAAATAGAAAGAAAAATGGTAGGAAATTACTAATATTCACTATTTCAGGAGCGACCATTTGACTTACTATATATATAATTAGCCAAAGTACAACGTTTAATTTACATTGATACATGCCTTGCAATTAGAATAATAGTTATTATTGTTATCATCATTGTGGTTGTAGATGATCTTGTTCTTATTTTGTTGTCGTTGTGCTAGTTGTTGCATGATTATAATACATCGGCTTTAAATAATAACCATGATTACATTAATAATGTATTTTACATTCACATTACTTTTAAAAATACGAATAATTTGTGTTCTTGATCATATACAATTGACATCAACTATGATTGCTACCCTATATAACTAATGTTGAGATGTTAACTTATTGTACCTTTTAGTAAATTATGTTAGAAAAAACATGGGTGTAAACTCATTATTTTATTGATCTTTGAGTCAATATAAATTTGGGACTCATATATTCTTTATGTTGGGTCATTGGTGCGTTGGATTCACCTCCGAGAGAATATGAATCTAGACTATTTACTTACTCAAATCTGTGTAGGATTGATGAGTTATTGGCCTCTAAAATCACCCCCTTTAATATGGGTTATGTAATTGAAAGCGGGTTATCCCACATTGATTTCTTATAGGAAACATATTGTGCATATATAATCCAAGTTTGGAGTAAGGTTTGGGCCCAAAGGGGCACCCCACTTTTGTGGAAAGAGGAGGACTTATGAAACCTATAGGTTGACCCAATACTCTACACACGCGCACCGCAGCCGAGGACCAGATCGGTGGGCGTGGGTTCGGTTTAACTCTTATCTTTTTTGGGCCAAGGTCGGAGTTAAATTAATTAATTAATTTTATATTAATTAATTTTACTTCCGTTGACCGAATAGATGTGTCCCTTCGATAAGGAACTGTTTGGCTGTTGTTACCTGTTTGAACAGGCACCTGGGCTCTATAAAAAGGGCAGCATTCTAGCATTCATAATAATCCGAATTTTGTTGCATACATATTATTCTTCTTCATCTTCCGATATTTTCCTGAGAGAGTGTAGATCATCTTATGAAGTCGCCGAGCAGTCTTTATTGAAGTGCTGTCTAAAGACTGCTGAGATCGTTTCATCATGGGAGTCAGATGCCCATTATCCCGTGAGCACCAACTGTGGGAGGCGAATCTGTCTTGAAAGAGAAAGTGTGCAACACTTGACTCGGTCAAATTTTTAACTTTTACATTTTCTGTTTTACGAATGATTATCGGTTAAGTCGTTAAGATTTAGTTTATTGTATTTCTAATTCTAATTGTCGCCTAGTTAAAAACTGATTTTAGTTAATAACTAGATACATTTATGTTGTTTTATTATTATTGATCACTAATGATACACATAGCATTTAAATAGGAATTATTTTTTCATCAAATTACTCAAACAAAGCATTATCAATATTCACTCAAGTAAACATATAAACGAAATTTTGGTGCAATTTCTTATACGAAAATTGCAGAAATTACTTGCACAAAATTTGGTGCAACTCCTTGTATACATGGAGGCTGTGGAAATTACTTACATTTAGCACCTTGAATATTTCAACACTTCCATAGCTTCCATCGTCTATAAGTCACTGGAGTTGAATTTGTGAACTTAACAACTTGCATTAAAAAAACACAAAAAAAAAGAAAGTTCGATGCATACCGTTACCGTACTGTAGAATTTGGAAAGAATTAGATACATGCAGTCTCGTTCTAACATTAGCAAGACAATTTTCATGTTATGAACCCTCAGTACTCAGGTTGCAAGGATTTTTTTTAATCTGTTTCGAAGGGTTACATCACTTTGTGCTGTAGAGAGAGAGAGAGAGAGACGTACGGTCATGAATGTATGGTATTTGTCACCAAATTTGACTGTGTTTCTTGAAGTCCCAAACAATGGAAACATTTTGGGGAAATTTGGGTTGCAGTTCAAAGTAGCTTTTTTTTGTGGATAAGAAAGAAGAGAGATAAGATCATGTAAAGAATTTGGACCGACGCCTTTTGGGTATTTCATTCCCACGAGCACGAGAAAAGGCAAGCCGTGGGCACAGCACAAAGCAAAGCGAACCACGGATCCATGGATCGATATATATATATATATATACATTCTCTCGGGTGAAGTCAGCCCTCTGGCTTTTTTAAGGGGTCCTACTCCTACCCTACCCTTCCCTTAAAAACTCAGGTGACAGACTATGAAGGTGCCTTAGAAATAAAGTCTTAGTCTTAGAGAGAGAGAGAGAGAGAGAGAGAGAGATGCCATTTTTTGAAACACTATAAAGAAGCCAAGTGTTTAAAGAGACTTTAATCTCTCAGTCCCTCCTCTGAAAGCATAACATAAGAGCTTTGTACTATGCTGCGTGCACATGAACTTGGAGGTTTCGGTAAAGTACCATTAGGAGACATAACTCAGCAAATGGTGAACCATTAGGTAGAACTGAGCATGTGTTTTTACATTTTTGCCCTTCCTCATTTATTACATTTCCTTAAATGTTTATAAGATTAATTTTTAATTTAATTTTGTAAAACAAGGACAAATTTATAATATTACAACTTTAAGGAGATCACCTCATCAGCATTTTCCATACAGTATTTTAACGGGCACAGAGGTAACGTTTTACCATTTTAGAAAGTACTTGTTTTTCATTATGATTCAACATTTTTCAATCTATTCAAGAGTTTGATTTTTTTTATTTTTTATTATAGGGTGCTGAGGCCTTTGACTAATTTAAAATGGCAAAAAAAAAAACATAATTCTTTTTAATTCATAATATGAAGTGGGTTGTGACGGGCCACCACCATTTAATTAATTAGTAGTTGATGTAATCACATTTATAATTAAGTACATTGCTTTTTATCCGTATTATTAATTTATTAAAAAGCAAAAGTGACCTTGTCATCATGTCTCGCAATAAGGAATAAATCGAAGTTGTGGGTTCCAATTCAAATAAATAAATAAATAAAAGGTTAAACATGGATAAGGTTAGAGCAACTCCCCATTAATTCATCAGCATTCACAAGATATAATTGCAGATAATCCTCGTTTTGCAATTGCAAGTTTTCTTCTAAGGTTCGAATCATGTTCTAATACATGATTCATTATGCATATATATATATATATATATATTCAAAATCTCCTAGTAATCATGCGCTTTAACGACGCAGAAAAGTGGCTTGAACCACTTCAGAAAAATGCTTTGTCATCATTAGATTAGCCAACCTCTAGAAGAAATTTTGTTGTTGAACACTGTAACAAAAGTAGGTAAACACAACTTCATCCTTTACTTTTTCCATTTGGCTAGTGAGAAAATTAAATGTTGGCCATGCACAAAAAGGGGTCGGGTATATCCCATACATCAAATTGAATAATCTTCAAAGTATGATAAGCAATTCAGGCGGTTCGGATTTTGATGTTAATTTAAGCTCCGTTTGAAACTCGAATTTTCGATGAGAAAAAAAAAAATGTAAAGAAAAAAAGAACAAAATAAAAGAATATTTTTGTTCTTTTTTCCCTTCCATTTTCCTTTTCTTTTATTTTTTCAACCGAAAATTTAAATTCCAAACAAAGCATTAATATCCGAGGTTCCTTATCCACTCATTCCATCTAGCCAAACAAGCATTCGGTTTACAAAATTAATTTTCTGTGTGTCCTCAAGACCATTAACTTGTAGCTTCTCCCTTTACAAGAGCCCTCTTTTTTGAGTCCGGAAGTGCCTTCCATGAGCCGGGAGAGGGTAGCTGAATATTTGGTACGGCCAAAAGGCCTACATCTCGGCCCATTCTGGCCAACACAATTCAATTCTTTAAGAGGCCCATTAAAAAATTTCTCTGTTGCTCATGTTGCCAACCTTTTGCTTATATGAAATAAGGAATGTTAAGCATAATCTTATTTCTCACAATATTTTATGACTCCTAGACAAGCAGGGGTGAATTCGGAATTTTTGTTCAAAGGGGATGAAATTTGCATAGAATTATATACAAATTTTTGTTTAGGGTTGAAACTTAAAATCCTACACATAAGTGTTTCTTAATTGACAATCTTTTTTCTTTGATAAATAGATAAATAATTATATTAAAGATGTCAACAAAAGGGGTCACCTTTGTAAAAAATTTATACCCCTCACCAAAATTAAGATAACCAATAAAGTAAAAAAAAAAAAAAACTCCATAATTACCACACAACCTCACAACTGTAATATTATAATACAAGATTGGGTTTGTGCACTTTATTTGGCCAAATAACAAGGGAAATTCAATTCGAACAAATGTTAGCATTAGTAGATTCAGTGGGGGAAAACAAAAGTATTATAAATTTAGTGGGGGCGATACATTACATGTGCACCCTAAAATCAACAGAATACAAAAAAATAAATTTAAAAAAAATAGTAGAAGTTGTCAAGTTTAATGGGAGTAGCTGCCCCCACTTGGCCTTTGGTAGATCCGCCCATGTAGACGAGTGAATGAGTGAGTCTAGCTACAAGCATTTGTTAATCTGGATCTCACTACCCTTGCGTTCAGAAGAAAAAATATATAGTGAAAAATTAAATTATGTATAGCATTACTAATGAAATAAAAGGTAGTAAGAATTATGCACTACCATATTTAGAGTAAGAAAATGCGATAAGAAAAACATATAGATATAGCATTTTTCCTTCAAATATAATTACCAATGGCAATTCTTGCATCATGTAATAACACCTATCAACAATCATATGGAAATATAAATGAAACTCTTAAAAATCAAGTTGTAAAACTTCTATTGACAACCTATGACAATTGGCAGTAGCCCTCCTCTTGCCCACAAATACATCCAACTTGCATGATGAAAAATTGATTGTTTGTCTTTGATTTCTCTAACGAGATAATATGCACAAGTGAGTACCCTGTCAGTGCTTAATGTTTTTATTTTCTCCCTCTAGATGGTAAGGAAACTGTTATTTTTCAAAAAAATTTGAAGAGAAAATCCAAATCCTATTAGAATGACGCGGCGGTGGTATTTTTATAATAAAAAAAGTGAATGACGCTCCTTTAACCATATTATTTTAGTAGTAAATTCTGAATAAATTTTTTTGTTGTAAAGCATTAAACCTAGATGTTTAATGGTTTACTTATTTTACTTGAGCCCACCAATTAATGACAACCAATGGACTACTCGGGCATAATCAAAACCTAGCAATTGGCAGCGACTGTAACTACTATTTATATGTTGTACCATTGAACCCATTTCATTTCTATTTCTTAAGAACATTTTCAACAAAGCAAACACAACAATCAGTAGTTTTGATATTTAGCTTTCCTATTGATATATATATACAAATACATATCATGCAATGGCAACCAGTCAATTCATGCATGTTTAGCTTGCAGCGTTGAGAAAACATAAGAGATTACTTGCATTAAAATTTTCTAAGAAACAAAGAGACCCAATGTGAAAGGATCGGAAAGATAGAAGATCATTTTCTTCCTGTTTTTTTCTTCATGCGCGTTGAACAAGTTTGATTGCTTTCAAGTTCAAATAGTTAGTGTGTTAGAAAGTACAGTTCCCAGCCAAATAATCAAGAGAAAACAAGGGTTTTCAGGTAGACACATAATAGGCCCATCATCTTCACAAGGAATAGCATGAATTTCATGTGTCTAATTAACTTATAATGTAGCTTTTAGTTAATAGATAAGTGCATTGAACTTTTCCTCAACATATATATTGAATTACTAATGCAATTTTGTTTAAGATAGCCACTTATTAATTTTGTCTTTTTACTCTTAGGCATAACGGCATATCACAGCGAACCCACCTTAATAAATGCACGTGAAATTTACTCGATTATGTTTAGAAGTACTAAAATGTGCTGAGAAAAGGGATTGTGTAATGTTTTTAGGTAAAAATTTCAAGTGAGAAGGAATTACCCTGCTTGTTAAGTTCTACTTCTATTATAATTTTTCTATTTTGTGATTGTACGGGTCCATTTTCAACCTAAGTAATAATAGTTTGATATTATCGTACTGCTAAAAATTTGTCTAAGGATGGTCGGTAAATGGATTTACAGAGAACTTTGGTACAATCAATACTTCCATCCCAACTTTGAGTCTAATGTTTAAACCAAAAACAAAAACATAAAGCATAAAAAGAATGATAAAAACAAAAAAAAGGTTTGAGGCCATTGGGGAAGCCCATTATTGAGTTCCATTAGGACACACTAAGCTTTGTTGACAATTGACACAGCTTAAATAGTAAAGAAAAAGGAAAATGCACAGAAATGATATAGGAAGGAAGTCATTTTCAAGCATTTTCCTTTTTTCTTTTCCAAGTTGATTTTAAAATCCAACTTTTGATAAATAAAAAAAAAACACATAAATAACCTCCAAGTCCGGAAACTAAAATGTTATATATAATTTCATTTCTTATAGTATTTTATCACGAATTCTAATCATCTGTATTGTTTGTTGTCGCTTTATCTGTTTTCTTATTTTGTTAGTCCACGTCAATGCTGGTGATAAATTCAAAAACATGTGAGAAAGAAAGTTTCCTTTGTAATTAATTTTATATTTGTCACAAGCAAAGATGTGAATCAATAATATTAAGGGACATAGAAGGAGGCACACTACGGAAGTAGAGGATTTAGATTCTTTTCTCACTCTACACTTAAGTGAAAAAGATCCGCATGCGTTTATTACCGTGAGTCTCATTGTATTATGTCTAGAAGTGAGAGCCTTATCTGCCATTGTGGAAGAGCATTAATTAGACAGTCAACACTAACCTATGTGCATCAGGCTTCATCACTGCTGGTGTACTTAAGACCTAATTTACAGCATCTAACAGCAAGTCCAAGTTTACAAGGTTGTTGCCTGAACTTTAGCCTTGACTGGTTTTAAATGCTTCTTTTTTTTTTTATTTCTCCAATATTGGTGTCTTTGAAATAGAGAGGAGGTCCTCTAATAATAGCCTAAACCTACTTCAATTTAAAAGTCAAATGGAAACTAGCCCCTCTTTGGAAAACTTGATCCCACAGTTAATTTGCATTGGGTTGGGATACTTTGACAAGTAAATATTGAATATAATTATTGTACCACGTCATCATGTTAATATGGTGCAACATGTCAATATCATTAATTATCAATTACATATCGTAGAGGATCCATGCACGTGATTTAATCCAAGAAAGCGAGAGCCTAATTACGATTAATTTGAAATGTCAAGATAACCTAAGTAAACTTTCCTGCTTGTTAGGGATGCTTTTTTCTTTACTCAGTAATTGAAATTAACAGCAGCCTTCTCCTTCAAGAAAATCTTTGAATAGTGAAAGAATAGAAAACTGTGGTGCCTAATTACCTGCCTACCCCAAGAGAAAACCAATCTGCCATGCCTAAGAGATCTTCTTGGTCAAACTTTAACTATATATGTGTGTGTATATATTAACCTATTCCATTTAATAGCTATGTTAAAATAGTAACTTACAGATTGAACAGTTCTGATTCCTCTAAAAGTCAGGGTGTTCTACCTAGTTATTTCAGTTGAATATGTAGGTATTTTAAATTGCAATAACTTAAAGGCAAAGCACAAGATTTTACTTGGGTATATGATTTGAGTGCTGAGTAGGGGATTAATCAAATGTTGTCACCAGTTGCTAACCTAGATTGTGATGTTGAAACCCTGTGTGCAGACTTTTAGTGCCATCATCCTAACACATTACCTAAGATAATTGATCTAATTGGAGTTTCTATAAATCAATGTTTTGCAAACAAGTACAATGCTTTTAATAATTACAATAACTAATGAAATTACCTTATGAAGTATGTAGAGTAGGAAAATGAAAAAAATTCATATAAACTGGATAACAAGAACTTCCTGTTACCTGAGTGAGTGGCAATTTCTGATACTCCATATGTAAAAAGTTATTCAAAAAACGGTAATAAAAATTTAAAAAAAATACCTTTTGCAATTAATATTGACGGAAACATAGTGGTTGAAGAACTAATATCACATGAAAACTCCTGCAACTTATACTACAGGAAATCCTTTTATGTAGGAAAATTAATCAACCTCAATAGGAAAGAAATTTCAATGTAACAAGCATTATTACTTTAGAGACAGATTTGTCAGCTAGAACATAGGCATAATAACCTTCTCCTCTCTAGTGGTTTGCTAAATGCCCAATTAAGATTAGACAAGCAAAGGAAAGTGTCTACTACTAAAGAAAATAAAACTCAAATTCTCAAAGAAGCAAAATTATTGCATGTATTCACTTTAAGTCTAAATAATCTATGAATGCTTGAGATAGCCAATGATGGTTTAAGAGGGCTGCAAACAACAATGTAACACACAAGCAGTTTCTTGTTGGTGTGGGTTCCACCAGAAAAAAAAGAAGTTCCAAAAAAAAAAAAAAAATTGGATATACAATAGATTAATTCAGTTTAGTTTTCAGAGTTCCAATTTTGGACTTTCTGATCAATGTCTTACTAGTTTGTGTAGAATCTACATTTCAATCAACTAAAGGCTCAGGAAAATGTTAGAGGGATAAAAGTCAAACGTTACACTTAGATCTTGAATTTGTTAAAGGAAAAAAAAAAAATTAACAATGAATTTTTTTTCAGCAAACACTTATCCTTTTTTTTTTTCTCAATTTATCAATTCAATAACAAATAAATAACTTCAGCTTCTTTAACTTTATTTTTTTTCTTATATTTTCATTTTCCTTTCGCTCAACGAATTCAAAATATAAACATAAAATTAAGGTTTTAGTTATTTATCAAACTTTTTATTTTATAATCTAGATATTAGAAAACTATTTTAGCTGCATTAATTTCACTAGTCTATCAATCACTTTGTTGTGTAGATAGATATCAATCAATGTGGTATGGAAGCATTGCTTTAATAAATTCAATAATAGCAGTCACTCAAATAGTTAACTGAATAATGTATTCTCTTTGAGAAACTTAGTTGGATGGAACCTCCTTGGATGCCTTGCACCAAATTTTTGCAAACCCTCTTAGATAAGGCAGGCAATTTGGTTCCTAGCTAGCTTCAACACTAGCTTACAAAGGACATTGTCATTAGTTTACTAATAACAATTGAAACATACAAATCTCAATGCTGTTTAAAATGTCTTACTTGTTGATTTTGCAGTAATTCTAAATATATCTACTAAATCTGTTCCCTTTTGTATTGGAGAATCCGTAAAAATTATTTAAACAAGAAATAAAGGATCCGTAAAAATCAATTACACAAGCAATAATATAATCCGTAATACATTACGAAACAATAAGAAGATGAAGATTAGTGAAACTTCTCAGGTACAAACAAGAAAGTTGAGACCAAAAGGTTAAGATCGTATTTAACAGGAATAATGCTCTCTCTTTCATTACATATCCTCATATTAACATGCGTATTACGGTATTCATTTATGATTAAATAAGTATAAATAATTCAAAATGAATGGCCAAGAGATGAAGCTTACCTTGGAGAACTCTAAAGATGTAAAGTAATGCAAACAACTGCTAAGCAAAAACAAATTTTAAAGAATAAATTGAACAGATAAACAATATGGCTGTTCTTTAAGGTGAGACAAAGATATATCACTTTCCATCATGCATTTCTGAATTGGAAAGACACATAATTAAAAATATCTATCCAAAGTTTATATAATTTGTGTGGATTGTAGTCTTACACGAGCTCGAATAAGTAGACAAGTAAAGACCTGAATGCCCTATAATAATAAAAATTATTCATGCTGACGGAACTCAGACAACTCCCCAAGACATTCAAACCTTTTAACACTTTTACTACTTAGGTTTTTTAAAATTATTTTATACATCATTATCTATTTTTAACTTCGCAGCAAATCAACAGCGTAATGAGAAATAGTTTTGTGTTAAATTTCCAATTTTCCATCATTAAATCAGGTGTTTTTCGAAACAATGCTCTTCTTATCTTTTATAATCTGGATATATAATTAATTTTCTAGTAATGAAGACTTCTTTAGTGAAGAAAAAAAAAACTTGGTATTTTGGACGATAAATAATATATTTGATATCGTAATGAAAATAATGGTTATTAACTGGAAATAGTTTAGGAAAATTTGTGCGTATCATTATTTGTTTTAGAGTGAAAATTCGGGAATTATCTGAAAACATATATGATAATTCATCATGTACAAGTCAATTACGTAAGCCAAAGCAATAATGATACTTCATCATGGAAGGACAATTATTTATGGGAAAAGTAGGAGGTTGGAAGAGAATATGGAAAAAGGTTAATTAAGCATCCAGAACACATTATATGAACAATTTACTTTACTGCTATTCGTAAATACCTATTTAGTCATATTGCAAAATCTTAATTAGATTAAAATATTTCTAATATTCATCCACTTTAATGTATGTGTCCAAGTAAAATTCACATTCCCTCCTAGCATGTAAAACTTTTGCAAATAAAGGAAAGGCAGCAATTAATGAAAATTACATTTTTTTTATGTGGTCACAAAGAATTTATAAAATTATTGAAAACAGAGTAACCCTAATTGCCATTTTTAATAAGAATAAAATTCTTCTTCTTCTTCTTCTTTTCATTTTGGAGACCAGCTTGCAATGTCTTTACTTTTAGAGCATCATGTGGCCCTCTCCTGCTCCTCTTTTCACAATTGTGAATGACAATTTAATCTGAAAAACTCAAATTCTACTTTGTCTCACCCTTAATAATAAAGGTTTGGCGTATGAATAAATGAATTAAGAACAAAGTATGAGAAAGAAAATACAACATGGCACGGGTTTAGGATGAGTAAGGTTTAGGTTATCCCATCCTAAGAGAATTACTAAGGACAGTCATGGCTATCCGCCACCTTAGTTGGGTTTCACCTATTGCAGGTGGGACTCAGTTAAGATGGCGGATAACTAGTGTAGGTGGGACCCATTTGAGGTGGTAGACAGCCGCAACTTTTCTTAGCACACCTCCCTATCCTAATTATATTATGAAATTCATAAATAGTCTTATTATATTTCAATAATACACTATATCTTTGATATATATAAGTAAATGTTAGGTTTTAATGTTCTTTCTTATTCTTGGGATTTGGCTTCTTTTTTTTTTTCTTCTCAGTTTTAGTGTTTATATAATTTTCATTATTTTTATTTTGAGATTGTATACGGGTTTAACCCTTGTTAAACCAAATCTCGATCAACTTGAATGGGACAGAAACATGACAGAAAAATTCACCTCATCGCAAATTTGGAACAAGATGTAGGGTGAAACTTTTTCTATCCGGAGTAGGACATAATTGAGTTTAACTCATACTAAACCTACTCTGTTACCATCCCTAATCACACCACATTAGGTATCTCTTGCTTAGATGGGTTTAGAACCAGCTACATTGTTAGAAGATGAGGATTTGTGATGTGGTGTGGTGCTGAATAATTTTTCTTTTGAAACACAAATGGACCAGTATCCACGTGGCATATTAAAGTTCATACCCTCTTTACATTTCTTCAAGAAAAAAGTATTTTATTAAATTACCAATCTATTGCCCATATAAGCTTGAATCTTGTGATTTAAATACAAGATTATTATGTTTCTTTCCTTCTTGTTCTTTAAAAAATAATAGGGGCATGAGTGAACTTGTCGTGTACCACTACCAAATAAAATATTTTTTTAACCCTAAAATATGAGTAATCGTGGTTAGGTTAGGTCAAAATAATACAAGTCTCAATTGAATAAACAAAGACATAATATAGTTTTAATATTCAATTCTTTTCTTTGCATATTATTTAACATATTTCCCCTATTGAAAGCAAAGTTAGGCCCCTCCCTTAAGATCACAAATGAACCCCTAGCTAATTGTGGTTAATTAATGTCTCCTATTTATGAAAACATATAAAATACATGGAGGTGCAAAACTCACTGTATGTTACTACATGCTTTGTCCCACTTCATGGAATTTTTTTCTATTTTTCAATGAGAAAATACTATATATAGAAGGATTTTTATCCCTACCAATTAAAATATATTTTCAAAATTTTGAAAGTGTTGGTCATTAATTTTCTAAATATTTTGCTATAGTGAATAATGAATTATTCCATCTGTATTTTTTTTTGGTTCATCAGAAGGAATTATAGAGAAAGAGGGTTCGAACTTTTGATCTTAGACCTCTGGCTAACTGAGCTAGCCCCTCTTAGTTAATTCTTCCCTCTGCATAATTAATGCGGCCTACATAACTTAGCTTGCCAGACATACATAAATACACACAAAATTATATCTCTAAATGAAATTGAAGATAGAGCACAACTATATCTCTATATACAACTGAAGATTTTTAATCTAGTGTATGAAATTGCAACTCATGATTCAAATTCAAAATCAATAGTTTGTAAATTACCATATCATTATCAGTTTAAAATTTTTAATTCGTTATTACAAAAATATATTATGATATATTGCATCTTTCGTCTAGAAATCTCTGATTCCTACCTATATATTAACGAGGTGCTATGCTTGACTAGGGTCCTACTTTGATTTCTCTTATAATATTTAACACCAAAGGCCACACATAATTGTGCTTATGAAATACATCCCACCTGATATTTAATATTTAATTTTCGAGATAACGACTACCAAGTTTCCATTTTATAAAATAATTCCAACATGGTATTTTTCTACTACAAGGAAATATATTGAATTAAGAAAGTATTTAATAATTATTTATGAGGTTTCCTGTGAAGTAATTGGTGGTGGTGTTGTTGTTGACGGCTAGGTTTTCATTGTCTACGGTAACGGAGGTGGCCACGTCGGCGTGATGACGTAGCACGATGGTTGTACGCGTGGCAGTGCATTGGGATTTCACGATAGCGAGGGTGTGAAAGAACTCACAAGCGACAAAAGCAAAAGCAGAGGGATCCTTTGTGGGGTGGTGTCATCCCATTCAAGTGGGCCCGGATGTCCGACGTGGCACAGCGGTCTCATTAAAATCAGTTCTTTTAATTGAAGTTCCTCTACTGCGACACGTCTGTGTCACACTGTCAAATTGGATAGGGCACGTTGCTCATATATCACTGTTAAATACGTCAATTACAACAAAATATAAACGACTCGTGTTCAAATTGTTGAAATTTAATTGGTATGTAAATAAATAAACAAATTTTAAAAATATTTTAAAGCTCAATTTGAATTTAAGTTTAATTTAATAAACTTACATATATTTATTATTTTTATTTCACAGAAGAATATCTACTAATTATCATAAGTATATATTCCTCAATTAAAAATATATTTAAACTTACTATAAAAATTTTATTATAAAAACAAAATATTTACTTATCATCAGCTTAAAAAATAATTAAAATTAAATTTAAATATATTTTAAAATTTATTAATTTACTTGATTTGTAGTCCTCAATTGGAACTTTCGTTATTGACTTATCACGTAACCGCAGGGAAGTGTCTGTCGTTTTTTAAACAAAACAGACAGGTGGTTCTATCTTTGTCGTAATTAACAATTGACATTTACTGGCGAGTAAAATTGAAAAAGTCGGACGACTCGTTGATTGGTCAATCAGATGTTGACACGTAACGAAAACGACGGTGCCACGTCGGACTGCAGGTTTGGTACTTTAAAAATGTGAACTCGTGAACAAAAAGCGAATATTTTCCACTGTGCTGTAAAAAAATTGACCGTGCAAAGTGTGGCCCAAAACAGGTAAGCCTATTGCCACGTGTACACATAGGGACAAATAGGACAACGCGGGGCAACAACAAAAATAAAATGTGGGGCCCACACCCTCTCGGAAGTTCCGTGACCGTGACTGGAGTTTTCTCCTCCCAAACCAGCTGCTCCGCCAATCCACACCGTTCGATTAATTCACCTCCGACGGACCAGATATGTCACGCAGCTCCACAACCGCCCGAACCTATCCCGGCTCGGTGCCAGCTCGGACTGATTGGAATCTTGGGCTTTAAATAATGTTATCGCCATGTCAGATTTAAATCTGACGGCTAGCATAGTTCCCTTCTGGAACTAGAGACATCACGTCCGTCCGTCGCATTCGTTTAGTACAGTCATGTGGGCCCGAAGGGTGTTTTTGGAAACATAGACAACACTATGCCCCCGTAATTATTAATATTTAATTAAGGTAAAACCGTGGAACCGAAATAATGAAATTTGACCGGTTGGGAACGATATTTTCTGCGGTCACCTAGATCGCTTGTGATCGTCAGGTCGCTTTTACCAAGGTCTCTCGCTCACCGTCTATAGCCGGTCACCCACACACCTCTTGAGGAGAAGAAAGTGATCTGCTTGTTTGAATCTGGGAAAAAGGTGCCTCAGGATTAGAATAATAAATATATTTTATTATATTTTATATTTATAGCAGATCGGTAGTGAGTTAATATGGAAGCTTGTGGGGGAAGCAAAAAACGGACACGTGTTTGTAACGAGGCGGAATGAGTGAAGCGCAGTTGATCGGACGGTGCACATTTTGCCATGATGGAAATTTTTGGGGTGTCGGGCCGTTGGATGTGTCGCGAAATGAAGGGCTGAGATCGAAGTATGTGTCAAAAGCAATGAATCTGAGCCTTCCACGAGAGTTTGGAGTGGGTTTCGCTGAGTGTGAAATACCGAAAAGGTGATGAGATAGAGAGCAGAAAAAGAGGGGAGAGAGGGAGAGAGAGAGAGAGAGAAGGGGGCAGAAGAGGACTGGAGGAGCACACAGAGGTAGAGAGAGATCTTTGAAAGTTTTTCGCTTTGAGAAAGATCTTTTGATCGAACCATTTGGGTGTTCGGCGGAGACAATTTGAATCTGCAATTCCCGTCGAGTCGGCCATGACCTCCGGCGAATTATAAGATTCTACACCTTCATCTGGGTGTAGCTGTTTTCCCTTTTTTTTTTTTTTCTTTTATTTTCTAGAAAAGATCAAAGTAGCTATGGACAGGAATAGAGAAGCCAGAAGAGCTAGTATGGTGCCCTCAGCGAACGGTTTGCCGAGACGAAGACATAGAACTAACAGCTTGAGGGATTCACCAGGTTCGGTCCTTGCTCAGATCTAATTGTATCTATCCATATTTGCATGGATTTGATTGAAGTTTTTGACTTTTTTGTTTTCTGATTCGGGGTTTTGATAATCTGCAGAGGAAGATGGACCCGTGGAGTTGCAAGAACCAGCGAGGTTGCGAGACAGAGGAGTGAAGAAGGATCGAGATCGGGACCGGGATCGCGATCGAGACCGGGACCGGTCAAGTCGGAGCAAGAGGAGAAGAGGTGATAGGTTGATGCACGGGAGTAATAGAGAGGACGGCGGGGAGGACAGTTCGGAGGAGAGCGTGAATGATGAGGAGGACGATGACGATGACGAGGTCGGCGGTGGAGCGGTGCGGATGTTGCCGCCCAATCCGGTGGTGTCGATGGCTTCATTGTCGAACCATCACCACCAGCACCGGAAGAGCTTTCCACCCTCTGCCACTGCAAAAGTCTTCAGACCGGCACCGGGTTGGAAACCTGCAGACGAAATGATAGGCTTTTCAGTTCCAAGGAAAGCTCGCTCAGGTAGAGACCGGTCTGAGTAATTGGTTTGTTTATATTGAGAGATTGAGAAAGATTGCTAATTTGTTGGTTTTGTGGTTTCAGCGTCGACGAAGAGGTCGCACGAATGCTGGATTTCTGGTAGTGGAGTTGGAGGAGAGCAAATTCACCGGCAAGCTTCGACATCGCCAGTCAGACCGAACCTGGCTTCAACGTCTACCCCTTCGCCGGCTCCAATCTCCCCGTCTTCTTCCAATGTTTCACTTCGGAAGAAGATGGTCAGTCCCCTTTTTTTCTTCAACCCCTTTTCTCTTCAACTCGAGCTGTTTCATAGATTGTTCAATTGACTAACACTACCTTCTGCTGTTGTAGAAGGCCAATGGATCCAAGCCACGACCACCAAAATCATCATCGAAGTCGTCTTCTTCAAATCCGGAGGAGCTCGAGATAGAGATTGCCGAGGTACTATATGGCCTGATGACACAATCGCAAGGGCCTTCGAAGAAAGATATCATGGCGAACGATTCGGCCAAGTTCGATTCTAGAGAGTTGAATAAATCGAGCAGCGATGCGAAATCGAGAGTTTCATCTCCGATCTCAAACTCGACCTTGACAGCACCGCATTCGTCGTCTGTGTTGCCGCAAAATTCGGGCTCTTCTGCCACTCCTCTCTCAGCTGTTGGTCCGTTTCTTGAGTATTTACAGTTCAATCGGTTCATTTCTGTGTATGCCTTATCTACTTCTGCTTATCTTTCAGCAATTGGGTGATGTGAACTTTTCGTTTTTTGGGTTTAATCCGCAGCACCGAAGAGGAAAAGGCCGCGGCAAGTGTCAGACAATCTGGGTAGTTTTAGTGTTCGGAATAGCCCCATTTCTTCAACGACCACGGCGACAATGAAGGTCGAGATCGATCAGACACCGAAGAATGAAATTTCCTCTCCCAATTTGGAGAAGAACCAGGGATCGACAGCTGAAAATGGCAGCGTTCAACAGGATTTCGCCGGTTCTCAGGCGGTTCCACCATCATCGGAGCCGCCACCGCCGGAGTCAGGTAGGCTGGAAACCGGCAGTGTCATCTTGGAGTCCAAGCATGAGATGGAAGAATTCAGGGAAAGCCGACATGTGGGTCCGGCCAAGGATGCGGCGGTCACATCTCCGAAGAAGGAATCGCCTGCGTTCAGACCAGAGGATGATCGCGAGGACACCATAGCGCCCAAAGCGTGAGCATCTCAAAGTTTTATGCTTTTATCCATTTTCTCTTCCTCTGTTTTGTTCATGAAAAATCTAAAGGTTTCTATGTGATGTTTGATTTTATGCAGGAATTCAACAGTTTCTGAGATTGAATACCAACGGGAAGAAAAATTCCAGATAGATCTGATGGTGAGGATGAAAATAAAAATAAAAATACAATCTTTTAGCGTTTGACTTAATTCGTGGGAATTCTAAATTTTTTATTTGGTTTTTTCCCTCTTTTTATAGGCTCCACCTCCTCAGTCCAGATCGTCGCCGGATAGGGAACGCGAGGCCGATTTTGTGGCGGTAGCGGAACATAAACCGGCGGCACCTGATGCGGATGCCGTGAGTTGGCTGGCCTTTTCGTTTGCTGAATCAAACTTGTGTGGTTCGATTTTTCTGTGTGACTAAGTCAAAGTGAAAATTGGGTTGTTGAATCTTGCAGGAGATGATATCGATGAATAAGGATAAGGAAGAGGACGAGGAGGAGGAGAAGGCGGTGAAAAGTGAAAGAGACGGGGCGGTGAATGTGGAGCCTGAGATGAAAAAGGCGAAAGCGACAGCAGAAGATGCTGAATCTCATAAACCTGTTGTGTGTAAGGAGAGGAACATTGATCTTCAGCTTGATTTGGAGAAACCCGAAAGAGAGAGCGGCACCGGCTCCGGCGCCGGAGGCTTAAGTGGCAAAAAATTACACCAACATGTTCAGCAACAGAAAGCTACAAGAGTTGAACCGCTACATGCAGAGAAAACAGGTTACTGTCAATTGGATCTCTTATTTCTTTATTTGGAAACAAATCTGTTTTGGGTTCTGAGTTGTATTGGGTAAGTGGTTTTTTTTTTTTTTTGTTTTTTGTTTTTGGCTGATTGAGTTGGTGTTTTCACCTGTTTTTACTCACAGCTCAATCAAGCTCTTTGCCTTTGCCAATGTCTGTGGCTAGCTGGCCTGCTGGGCTTCCTCCGATGGGGTATGGTCGGATTGATTTGTTGTGCTTTGATTCAATGCTCATTTGACAAGTAACAATTGGGAAATAACTGTCTTCTCTTCAGCAGATATATGGCACCTTTACAAGGGGTTGTGTCTATGGATGGGAGCCCAGTTCCTTCTACGCCAATACAGGTATTATATATATATATATATATATATGTATCTATGTTTCTTGGCCGCTATTTTTATCTTAATGCTGTTGAATTTTTAGTTGCTTCCTCAAGTCTCTGAAGTGATCGTAATCTTATTTTCTTCTCCAATTGTGCAGCCGCTGTTTTCTCAACCCCGGCCTAAAAGGTGTGCGACACATTGCTACATTGCTCGGAACATTCACTGTTTCCAGCAATTCATGAAGATGAACCCTTTCTGGCAAGCTGCAGCTGGTTCTGCACCATTGTTTGGGGCCAAGCCCTGCAATCTCAATGTTGTGCCCTCTGCGGAATTGCATGGAAATATTGCTGGGAGGGGCGTGAACTCGGTGCAGGACAAGGGTCTGGCTCTGCCGATCTTCCCCGGTCATCCTGGGAAAGACAAAGGTTCTCAAGCTGCCAACATTGCTGATGCACAGAGAAAGCAACAGATTTTGCTTCAGCAAGCTTTGCCCCCTGGAGCACCACCTAGTAATATACTGGTATGTTTCTTCCTACAAACCACATTGTATGCAAATTAGGTGACTCCTTTATATGGGTGTTAATTTGTTTCTCTCTCTCTCTCTCTCTCTCTCTCTCTCTCTCTCTCTCAGCATGGACCTGCTTTCATCTTCCCCTTGAACCAGCAGCAGGCGGCAGCTGCTGCTTCTGTTCGACCGGGATCTGCGAAGTCTCCTACTTCTGCAGGGAGTGTAGCTTCAACTAGTGCATCTAATTCTGTTTCTGTGAATGGTTCAGCAACAGCTGCCCCTGGAGTGAACTTCAATTACCCAAATATGCCTGCCAGTGACACACAATATTTGGCTATATTGCAGAACAATGCATACCCTTTTCCAATTCCAGGACCAACATATAGAGGAACCCATGCTCAAGCCATACCATACTATAATGGTTCTTTCTATTCCTCTCAGATGATCCATCCATTGCAGCTTCAGCCACAGCAACAGCCTCCAAATCAGCCGCAGCAATTGCAACAGGGCCATCAGAACGCCGCCATTTCCAGTGGTTCCTCATCATCTCAGAAGCATTTGCAGAGCCAGCAGCAGAGACCACAAAGCAGTAGCACCAATGGTGGGAATGGAAGTGGGAACTTGCATAGCTTTCCTGCCCCAAAAAACCGGTCATCACAGGCATCACAGCAGCAGCAGCAGCAACAAAATCAGCATCTGCCAACGTCACATCAAGGTCGCCAGCTTGAAACTGAGGTCGGTGGTGAAGATAGCCCATCAAAAGCTGATGCTCGAGTTTCTCGTGCTACAATGAGTGTCTATGGTCAGAATTTTGCAGTGCCAATTCACCACCAGAACTTTGCTTTGATGACCCCTCCTTCGGTGTTAGCTGGTGCCAGTGGTGGTGGCAATCAAAGTGAAAAGAAACAACAGCAACAACCACCACAACAGCAGGGCTTGAAGGCTGGAGTTGACTCTATACCCCCTCAAACTTTTGCCATGTCGTTTGCTTCCATGAATGGTGCTACCCCAGCTCCTGGTTTTGACATTTCATCTGTGGCACAAAATCATGCGGTTCTTCAGAGTCTTCCAGAGGCTGCTAGGCATAATTATCAGATTATGGCAGCTGCAGCTGCTGCCCAAGCAGCACAGCAGAAAAAGAATTTTCGGGTCTCTGAAGAAGGCAAAACTGGAGGTGGTGATTCCTCTAGTGTGGATGAAGAAAAAAAGGGCTTAGCAGTGAAGGGTTCGGCTACTGTTGGGCAGTCCATTGCTTTTTCAAGACCAGACTTAACTGACGCATCAGGCTCCACTATCCCAGGCAGCACTGTTATTGATAGCTCAGCTCGGGCTCTGAACCTTGTATCTGCTCCTTCCCGGACCTCCCGTTCTGCTATGCCAAATGCCATGGGCACTGTGAGCAGTCCTAATTCTCAGTTGCAACTGCAATATCAGCAACAACAGATGATGCAGTACCATAAGCAACAGCAACAGCAACAGCAGCAGCAGCAACAGCAGCAGCAGCAGCAGCAGCAGCAGCAACAGCAGCAACAGCAGCAGCTAATGACCGCTGCTGCAGCACGGAATAAGGCATCAGCCACAAGTAATGGGAGTGTTTACAGTGACCATTTGAATTCCTCATCTCCTGCTGCCACCAAGTTTCCAAATTCTCTCTCTGCTTTTCCACAAAATCTTGTGCAAAGTAGCAGCAACAGCGGGGGCAGCCCATCTCAGTCTCCTCAGTGGAAGAATTCTGCAAGAACTAACTCACCAGTTCCATCTTCGTTAGCCTCATCAACCACATCATCGCTGAAAAACCTTCCACAACAGCAGGCTAGAACCCAGCAAAATCACACTCGGATATCTTTTGGGGCTAGCCAAAAATCAACAACACCACAAGGAGGACAACAAGCTCCAAATAGCCACCAGTCTCCCTCTCCTCCAATGGTGGTTGGCTCGCCCACAACTTCTTCCTTCTCCAAGGGTGCTGGTGGAAGCCCAAGGACAGCGACGTCCTCTTCACAAGGTAATAAACCTGCTCAACCTTCTGCACTGTCAACTCAGCAGTCCAAGAACTCAGCATCAGTACCCAGCCGGAAGTCTTCTCCGGTTGGTGGAAGAAATGTTCAATCAATACTTGGAAACCCTCATATTTCCTCATCAAGCACTGGATCAAAGACTCAAATGCAGCAGCAACAGCAGCAGCAGTTACCGAAACAGGCAATGCAGCAACAACAGCACCTATTCTTCTCTCCTGCTTACATTCCAACAGCTCAAGCCCCTCATTCTACTGGTGTGAGTTCCACGGCTTCGCCTACTGGTGGGTATTATCTTCATCAAAGGCGACGTTCTGAACAACAGCATCAGTCTCAGCAGCCGCAAGGCACATCTGCAACATCTTCAAATGGAATGTTGTCACTGGCTAATGCAAGCACTTCTGATGCAAAAGCCGTTGCTGCTGCTGCTGTCGCTGCAGCCGCTGCTGCAAGCAATATGAAGGGTGGTGGCTTACCCCCACAGGGTGTTCACCATCATGGGCAGTTCACAGCACAGTCCTCTCTTATGCCTACAGGCTTCCCTTATGGTCACACCTTACCTGCTGCAGTTCAGGTTAAACCAGCCGAGCAGAAACAACCTGCTGGTGAGTAGTTTCATCTCTTTCTGTAGTTCTATATTACATTGAATCCCCCATTTTTAGGGAAGTAAAAATCTATAAGTCAATGAAGAATTTAGATTAGATGGGGATTGTAAATTTATCAAGGGAACCCCGATTTCTTGACCAGGAAATGACAATTTGCATACGTGCTGGGAGCCTGAGAAGAAATGAAGGACGGTTCCACAACTTACCAGTAATTCAATGGGGCATGCTACCAGCAAGAACTTTTGGCAATGAGCAGCCCACAATTTTGTAAAGAATTTTAAATGGGATGGGCAAAAGGCCGTTCTTCATCGAATTTTATGAACACAAGGGGATCTACCTCTGTACACTCAGTGTCTATAATTTGACAGGGTAGGTCTCGAAGTATCTATTTAATTTGATTGGTTTTTGAGGTTGAATGGATGGCTATGGAAGGAAAAGAAGTAGGTCAATGTTTTGTATGGCTAGAGAGGAAAGTTTGGCAAAAGACTTGAGGAAGGCAAAAGAATGAAAGGCCAAGCTTTCTTTTTGTTTTTGGGTAGGTATGGAGGTTCCTTTGTCTATTTTTCTTACTCTTTCCTTTTACCTTTTCTTTGGAGGTTTAATTTTCATGAAATAGCAGTTTAAAACAGTATCTTTTGACATATATATCTATCTATATATATGTTGTAATGGAGGCTGTATATGTATATGTCTGGCACATATAAGGCTAGCCCTCAATTTTTTTATTTAATCTGTGTACCCATATGATGTCTTGATCATGTTGATGACTTTGATGTGTCTATTTTCTTGCGTGTCTGAACTCTGAAGCTGAGAAACAGAGAGGAAGAGGGAGAGTAGAGTAGTAGTGCTTAAAAAATATTTGGGAGAAATTGTGGTGATGCAGCAGAGTCCTTTTGTTTGTTGGGATACAGCCCAGAATGGGGCTTGGGAGGCTGAGGTGCCTTGTCTTCTTGGCTCACGTCAATTTTAAAATTGCTATCATTGTCATTATAAGCTGAGCACTATGGTTTATTATATGATAAACTAATAAAGACATGGGAAGAAGCAGGAGAGAGCTTGGTTTTGTGATAAAGAGGTAGATGTGTCACCCACAGAGAGAGAGAGAGAGAGAGAGAGATGCTTGCAGGAATTCTCCCTTTTTTGTTGGAGACAGGTATTGGGACCATATTACTTAGGTGTACATTTGGCCTCTATGAATCAATTTAGTTTGGGTAAGTTATGAAAACCAATTTGGTTTGGGTAAGTTTTGTTTGAATCTAAACAGCAAGTCAGAGTTTCTAGTTTTTGTTTTTGTTTTCTGAAATTTTTTAGATGTGCATCTTGCCAGTTAGTTTGAGAACTTGTTTCAGAGATTTTTTTTTTTTTTTTTTAAAAAGGCTCAGTTTTGAGAACTAATAAAAAAAATTTTTTTTGGGTGTCTTAAATCTTAAACCATTGTTATTCAAAAATAAAAATGAAGGTATTTGTATGAATTTTTTTTTTTTGGCTTATGAGAACATGAAAAATATGAATTTTTATTTTTTTGGTTTTTAAGAACATAAGAAACAAAACGGATTTAAGTTTTAAAATTACTAAACAGAGCTCTAAATTTAGCATTTCGGAACTAAACCGAATCATATTACCCTCCCTCTATTGGGTGTATGTACAGACAAGAATAATAATTAATTAATTAATTAAATAGTAATAAATAAATCCTCTGATTTGAAAAATATTAAAAACCAAAAATGTTGGTTGACAAAAGTACGTTGTTGAAAAAGGCGCGGCTCTTTCATTGTCGGTATCTTACACGTGGCTTGTGTCTATTTCACCGATTTGATCAACTTTATCTTTTCCTACCCCCATATATTTGAATATTATATTCTGAAATTATTATTTTATTCATTATTGACATGATTAAATAATAGTATCTTTTGCTTTCGTCACTGAAAGAAAGAAATAGAAGATATGATATTTATTTTTAACTTGCCAATTTTACCCTTCTCTTTGGTGGGTCCCATTGGAAATACAATTTTTTGGGCAATGGACCCCACATTGCATTAAACTCTCAAGAGGTTGAGTTTGGGGTTCTGGATTTTGCCTTTGGCTTCCAGAAGGGTAAACTGTTGGGCACATGTGGGGAGATATCCTGCCCTGAAAGGATAGATTCTTTTAAAACTTCTCTCATCTGTACACGTGTCCCCATTTACTTTCTTTGTTTTTTTGCTCTCTTAAATTATACTCTTTTTATTTTTGGAGTGTTTGGCCGTGGAGCTGGGTATTTGGACTGATATGGTTGGCCTTTTTTGAATGGTGTGGAAAATAATTTTAGTGCTTCTAATACAAGTATAAACTTATTTTGAAATTATAGAAAAACATTTTGAAGTATTTGAGAAATATTTTAAAAAATTCTTGAAAAACTAAAAAATACTAAAAATTATTTAAAAAATTAAAAGTATTAATTTTTATACATTTTTTCTTAAATTTTAACTAAGTATTTGTTGAATTATTTATATTGGTTACCAATAAATTTTTTAAAAGTTTCGACTAAGTTTTTTTTAGTTTTACAAAAGCTTTTTATTAAGTTTTTTAATTAATTCTTAATAATTTTTCTGCTTTCATTTTTTTTGTATTTTTTAATCTTATTTTTTGCTTTTATTTTTTCTAACCCATCCCACTTTCACTTTTAATTTTGATAATTACGATCGAAATGCATACCTATCCATTTAATGAAAAAGCAAAGATGCTGAACCATAGGCCTCACACTTTTACGCATTGACAAAACCCATTTATTACCTGTGGAGGAGAAAGCAAGGAAGAAAAAGGAAGTGAGAGAATTTTATAGGGTGATGGTTCGTTTTTTGGTTTTATTTTGCAAAGAATATGGAAAGGAAAAAATAAATTTTTTATTTGAAATTCAAAGAAAAGAGAAAAGAAAATAGAAGAAAATAGGAAAAGAAACTCTTTTTTTCTTGTTTTTCTTTGGAATTTTCTCTCTTTTATTTTAAATACTAAAAACCAAACACAAAAAGAAGAAGAAATATTATTTTTTTTTTTTCTTTTCTTTTCATTTCGGAGTGAGAGTGTTTATACAATGTATATATAAGAATATTACTTACCCACCTCGTGAAAACTTTTAGAGTAAGTATAAATTAATATTTTATTATCCAACTCTGGTTTAAAATATTACATAAGTCAGATATTCTTTTGTTTTCCATCTACTTGATATTTGACAATCACCATGGTTATGAAAAAAAAATTACCCAATAATCAAATTTAAAAAATGGACACCCCAGAAAAATGTCTTAAAGTGTAATAAAGCACAAGAGGATACTAGACCCATAAAGGCATCCAATGTAGCCATGCTGGATATTAGAAAAACCTGAGAAAGACCTGATATTTTTTTTTCCTTTTCTTTTTGCCAAGCAGCCCCCCCACAAAGGGAATCAATTAATATAAAGAGCAACCCATCATTAATTTAATAAAACAATTGAGAAATTGAAAGATTTAGATTATCCTATCAAAGTCCAGACTCCAGACCCCACAATCTTCCATGTAAGAGAGAGAGAGAGAGAGTACAATTAAAAAAGATTATTAATGTGAATGAACTAAAAGTGCATGTGAGGTTGGGCGTGATGTCAACACTGCACTGGGGGAAATTGAAAGTCTTTCACTAATTGTGGCCCCTTTCTTTTCCTTTCGTATAAAAACAATACGAAGTTGGAATTTGCTACCTACGGCGCGCTCGCTGGGCAGCGTGATTAATGAGTGACAAATCAGTCCGGTCTTACCACTAAGTTTGATTTGTTACCCATTAACGGGCTCCTATTAAGCAAGCACGGCTGTAAATAGCGTTTTCTTACAAAGTTGTGTCTAATCATCAATCAATTTTCATTAAGTATACCTATAATCATCAACCAATACAAGAAGAGTTATGCTACCATCAGTCGTCAGTCACTAACTAACAACACTATGTTCATTGATAGCAGCATGTTCAGCTAACGTTCACTGGCAAGTAGGAGGTCCTAACTAAGCTAGTTTCTATTAATCAGTGATTGATCATTAGTCGTAACTTATGGTAGTATACTTCCCAATACAATTAAGAGTGTGCAATTCACTCCTTTCTTTTTCCTTGATGCACCCTTTCATGTCTTATGAGGGACTAAATTGTACTAATGGGAGAGTGCAAGTATTTGGGCTTTTTTTTATACTACAAGATGTCTAAGCCTTCGATTAATTATTTTCTCAAGCTTATGTATGACTACCATCTACATAAACTCATATATGATAGTTTACCTTAAAAAGACATAAACCTGAATTAAACTTAAGATCTCGTGTTTAGTAAAAAGACTACCAAACGGGATCACCCTTGGTTTGCAAGTACTAGTTGTTGACAGTGTGAACAAAAAAACAAACACAAACTTTGCTTTAAACAAAGATTTGGACATCATCACCATTGTTTCTTATTAATAGAAGCCAACGGCCCAACACAACTAAGTGTTAGTATTTTTCACAAGTGTATGTTACATATGCTTGTCAATGGTGGTCCAGGAATAGACGCTACAAAAGATATTATTTCCAAAGTTTTCATGAAAGTCATGGCTCAACAAAAATATTAATGTAAACATACATAATCAACACAAGTATAAAGACCAGAGTTTGAGCAATGTAGGGCATGGAAAACAATGAATCCACTTTTAATAATTGTTGCCCTTCTTTCTTCAAGAAATAAGACTACCCTTGAACTTGCCCTCGGTTAGATTTGTAATCATGAGACAACATTTCGGTATTCTTTTGTCCTGCTTATCCATAGCGCAAAGCAAACTTAAAGCCTATTTGTGTGTGTATATATATAGATATAGATTAAAAATATTTTGAAATTATTTACCTCACTTATCCCATTCCACAAAATAAACTTGGCTCATGTATGTATATATACATACTTGAGGTTTCTATTTGCCATAGTTATCAGAACTGAATCGGACATCAAATTGGTAAGGCTACTGGTTCACGATTTACTAGTTCAATCAGTTGTTCAATCGGTTCAACCAGTGTTATAAATTAAATATATTTTATTATTCATATATATATTTTACCTTAAATATAATTTATATTGCAAATTAAAACACAAATAATCAAGTAGAACAGCGATAAGTGTTACTTAATTCTACACTTAGTTTTCAAGTTCAACTCTCGAAAGCTACAAATACATCAAAATTTTGAAAAAAGAAAAAAAGTCAAATTTAGTCAATGATTTTTCAGTTGAACCGGCCAATTGGTTCACCCACTTTTCAAAAAAATCAACCAATTCATTCGGTTCATATGTATTTTCGATAAATTAATTAAATCATACCATTCATAATTGAGTTCTGATTCAACCGGCAGGTCCAATTCTGTTCTAATAATTATGTTATTTACCAATCCCAAATTCATCCATTCAAACTATCTGAAATAAAGTTTTTTTTTGGTTATTCATGTCCGAGCTAACTTACATGTATCATGACTAATTCCTTTTCGATACAAATTATTCATGCCAAAATTAAAGAATTCATAAAAAATAACGACGTCTGGATGTAAGGTATAGTTTTTCAACAAAGAGTCGCTACTCTTTTTTATATATTAAAAAAACAATTTTTGTAACCAGTCATGAGTATAATTGGTTGCTATTCTGCAGCATGCAGACTTTTTATTTTTTTTAATTCACTAACTACCCTGGTGGCTTATACAACTTTAAAATATTTTTATTGAATTAGGCAGCTTTGACCTTTTAACCCCGTTAACTCTCTTGGGAGCAGGCTATAAAAAATATATTTCTTCCGAATTTTTTAGTTTTAGAGTGAATAGTTATCGTTTGACCCAATCAAGAAAGAAATTAGTAGAATTGTATGTAAGTTGATTTGAATACCTTGACTGCATAATAAAAATAAAAAAAACCTAACCCTTACTCTGTATAAAGAGAATACTACTTTAATCAATAACTAAATTATACATATAAAATTTTTCGAAGGCCCTAAAATTTTTAAAATTTTTACAAACTATAATTAAAACCCTGTATAGATTCTACATTTTGTTTAAAAAAAATCTCCAGTCTATATGAGGAAAAAAAGCCTTACAAAAGAAGACTAAAAATCTACTACAATAGTTAATTTTAAAGAAAAAAATACACCAGTTCAGCCTAGAAAATAAATTGTACAAAATATTTTTGAAGGTCCCAACATTTTTAAAGTGTTATGTTATAGTTAAGGTCCTATATGGCTTTTACATTATTTTTTTTTAAAAAAAAGGATGCCGTCCAAATGAAATAAAAAGTTTAAAAAATCAACAAACTAGTTAATTTTTTTTTTAAATAAAAAAGTATTTAACCTTACAATTTTTTACATCAAATTAAAAAATGTAAAATTGTCGTCTTAATTCTTGAATTGCCTTGAACCAGTCCTAATATGACACATTAACACTTTGATTGGAGAAGTTTTTTAGTATTTTTGGAGTGACATGTGTCCTTCCTCGTTCTTTCACATAAAAGTGGATCTCTTACTTGTTAAATAAAATATTTGACTCTACTTAACATGAGAATTTTAGGTAGAATAAAGAGGATATGGTGCTCCAGAACCACTGAACCCATATAGGCAAATGGGCCGGTTATGGGATGGAGATGACGGGGCTTGCCCCGCTATCGAGTGGACTCGGATACGTCGGGCTCCAATAGTCTAAACAAGAGGAAAAAGAAAACCCACTTTGTGGGTGAGCCCTAGACATGGACACAGGCAGGTGACTGAAGCTCCTACCAGCAGGGAAAAGGTTTGGTGGGACCCATTGTTGTTTAACCTGTGTGTGCAGTCCAGATCACAGATCAGACAGCAATGGTACAAATAAAAAGATAACAACCAGAAAATCAGGGGGAAATGGGCCCCATCAAACCGAGAGAGAGAGAGAGAGAGAGAGAGAGAGAGGGGGTAATGGATTTATTATTAAGAGAGAGGATGTGTAGTCAGTAAATATTCATATTATTTATATATAATATCTGTATGTATAAAGATTTGAAATTTAATAAAAAATATGTGTTTCTTTAGTTAAACTGTATACTTCATGTATTAAAGGTTTTAGGTATTATATTTTTTAAAAAATTAGATATAATTTAATATAAAGTTAGAAAATTATTAATTTCACATTTAATAAATAATTATAATTGTACAATTGTTGACTATTAAACTTATTTGATTTTATCAATTGTAGAAAAAAATTATATAACTCATAATTTGTGTTTCTTTATTAGCATCATGTCATATAAATTTGTGATATTTTTATAATACTTGAGATATTTAAATTATTAAACATATTTTTTTATAACTTCCTATTAATATTGAAAATATTAAAGTATAAATTAATCCATTCTTATATCAAGCATTCAAATAAAAAAATAAAATTTATTTATTCATCACTTTAAATTTTATCTATCACTTTAATTTGGTTGTTTGTTAATAATATGTCTTAAAAAAATTGATATGTATGAGATAAAAATACTATCTACTAACATATATTAGAAGAAATTACTTATAAATATTACAGTATTTATTGTCCTAACTTTTTGATTAATATTCATATGATACCCGAATAATTATATATTCATATTTTTAATGTTTTCATATTTTTATGCCGATTTTATTATCGTATTTTTAAGAAAAAATATTAAACCCATGTATATTATTTTTCATTATTTTACCATCCTGTATTTTAGTAACTATGGCGTAGTAGTGTTTGAAAACCGAAATGCGCCGCCCCGCCCCACCATTCAGTTGGCGGTCCCCGCCACTTGTAGCGGCGCCCCAGCTAGACTTTCTCGCCGTGGGGTACACACCACATTTGCTTTCAACCTTTTCGAATGAAGTTACATGAACAAAAAAACAATTGGAAAGCAGTAACATCATTCACATATACTACGTAAAAGAAAGGAAAAAACAAAACAACAAGATTAGAGAATGTGAGGCGGGTTGTTTAAATTTCTTTTGATAATTTTAATAATTTTTAAATTTTGTTTATTTTTATTTCTTTTAATTTTTGAGTTTATTTTAAATAAATTTTATTCGAGCAGAGCTCAAGTAGTTTCATTTTTTTTAATGCATTTAAGCTCATTGAAACGAATTTGAACTCAGTTCAAAAAAAAATTCAGCCTTAAAGATTCAAGTTTAGTTTATTTACATAACGAACCGATTTTAAATAAACTTTTAACTAGCCAAATAAAAGTTAGGCTCGAATAACATGATTCTTTTTATAGCGCTCGAGAGGAGAATGGTTAGGAATTTGGGCTTTGCTAAATGAAGTTGGTACAAATTGGGTTAGAGGCAAATTTGAAATCGAACCTACTTTAGTTTCTTAATTTTTAGATCAAGAATCCAACCGATTCAAGCAGCCCAACCTAAGAAAGTTTGGTTTGGACCTGCAAGTTTTACTACTGTGTATGAAGATTCGTCTTGCTCATTAAAATTTTTATCTATAACTATACATAATGCTAAGTGACAATAAGTTCTTAGACCATAAACTTGTGTATAAGTGTCTTCCCATAGTCATAATTAATAAAATCGAGACATTTTAAATGATTATAGAATTTATAAAAATCTGTAAAACAAATGTATAAAGGGTTAGTTTTCAGATCAGTTAATTTGGTTTTGGTTACTCAATCACTAACTAAGAATGGAACTGATTGGTCGATTTTGAGATTTTTGGATCCAGAATCTAATCGAACTAAGCCTTCACTATAACCGAATCAATAGAATCCATGAAGGCAAAGTTGGTTAGGCTCCAGGGTTATTCGGTTCTTTTGTGCACTCATGAAGCCAAGTCATGGATCTTATGAATTTAATCATTCAATTTAAATAGTTTTATGGGATAAAATAAATTAGATATATTTAACTCAATCAAACTTCTCTTACAATTTAACAAAAATTATTATTAAAAATACAAAATTCAACTTTTCAAGAAAAAAAATGTCATTATTTCGGGTCCATTTCTTCTAATTGAGCCACATGCAAAGTGTGTCCCATAGTACAACATTATCTATATAGCAATGGTGGACCATGCTTTGAATTTTTCAAAAAATAGCATAATTCCACCCTCACTTGATTACATCACATATAAATACAATCTTTGCTCCTTTTTTCTATTCTTCTTCCCCACGCCTTCCCCTCCCCCCCAACTTTGGTCCATAAAAGCATACAAGCATTATTTTGATGTTCTTCATCTAAGTTTGACTAAAGTAGTGTAGTTAGGTAAGAGGTTGAATTATGAGTACTATTGTATTGTTGTGAGAGCAGCACCAATTGTATCAAATGAGTCCAACATTTCCTAACTGAAAATGAGGTATGGGTTTTCACGACTTTGAAGGGCTCGTTTGTTTTGTCGGATAAGGTAACGAGATTGAATTAATATTCTCTAGGTTTTATTCTGCATTTGATTGCATAAGAAGAGGTCCGAATAAGCAAATCAAACGTAGTATAAGACCTTTACTCTTGCTCTTTTGGAGAAACAAGGATAGATACTGGTTTAAAACCCATAAGAGTGCATTAAAAGAAACATGACAGGATAATAAACACATGGTAGGAGAATTAAGTGATGGTTTGAAGAAGCCACTACCATGTAGTTTAGAGCAAAGTGCACAAGTAAAACATAGGACTTGTGTTGTCTAACAATTGTAACATTGCATAAGCATAAAACCATAATATCTCACTTGATTTGGGGTTTAGTTCTGTCAAAAGTTTGTTTAGTCCTCCCTTTGTTTCAGAGCATTTTTGGAACTTGAGAAAAAAAAGGGAAAATAATTGTTTTTTTTTTTCTTTGTTTGGTTTCTAACTTAAGTGGAAAGGAAAAAAAATTTTAAAGAAAGAAAACTTAAATTGTTTTCCCTCCCTTTCCCTTTTCTTTTTCCCTCAAGTTCCAAACAAGTTGCTAAGCTTTTTCTTTTCTTCACCGTTCTCGCAATTTGTGACAATATTACTAAATAAGAAGATATATAGCATATAAGTTCATTGTCATTGCATTATTACAAATTGGTGTTTCACAAGAGGTAGAGCTCAAATTTATTAAAGGGGGGGCCTAGGTGCAGCAATATGGTTGTTTCATTGCAATACGGGTATTAAGAATTTGAAACACGAAAAATATTCTCTTCACACGGTGTAAGATTGTGTATGTCTAACCCTTTCCAAATTTTGCAGTGGAGAGTCTTATGCACTAAATTACCCATTAACAAAAATTTATAACAATTTCTAATACTCCAATGATAAGTTCAATATCACATGAATAAGTTTATCTCAAAAAAGGAGAACATCTTGTACAAATCATTATGCATGTGGACAGTCTTTCTTAATGTTGAAGAATCATTTGAAACAATGAAATTTAGTGCTAGTTTAATGAGTTAGCAAAGAAGGAAGGACTCAATATTATATGTACCATTGAGACAAGTTATTCTGATTTTGTTTATTCAAATCCCCAACACACTCCTAGGCATTGTCTTTATCCCTTGCAAGGCATTTCAACTCAATCTAATAAAATTTCCATTATTCTAATTCAAGAAATAACCTGTACAAACAAACTATAATGTGTTGGAGTGACCTATAAATTAGGATTAGGGTTTTTACACTAATTTTAAAATATCATTATTCAACTCAAATCCTACTGCATTATACTTAAATGAATGTATTAGGTCAAATCATGTTCTTATCTCAAATTTCGGTAAAAATTGGCATACTTTGCGTCTAATTTGAATTTCTTAATCATTCTTAGGATCTAGTCAAACAATGATCTAAAAGTGCAGTAATTATCTACAACAACAATGAAATAAATGTAATTTAACCCATACACCCCATTTTAAAGCCCTTATGCTTAAAATTTCGCTCATTGAAACTGGTGTTAGAGTGTTATTCCGGAGGAAGCTCACAGCAGGATCAGAAGCTCAAAATCATCTTCACTCATTTTCTTTGCATTTGGTTAGTGATAGAAAGATTTTAGCTAATTTGCATTATTTCACATTGTAACATGAGCTTAGTTTTGGCAATAACTTAGGGAAGGAATTCAAAGAATTCAACACCTAAATGTTATTGAAAATTATTAGGTATCCCTGCAGTGTAGCTTGACTGGTAAAACTTCTAGCTCCACACCAGAGATTCCCAATTCGAGTCTCGAGGCCACCTGCCCAAGACACAAGCCTTGGACTTAATCGATTCACGTGGTTCGCGGAGTATTGCGTGAGCCCTAAAAACCGGGATGGTTCCACCGCATCACGTAAAAAAAAAAAAAAAAATTATTACGTAAAACTATCATGTTGAAATTTTGAAGATCCAATAAAAATAAGAAAAATTAAATTGAAATCGGTGGATTGGGCTCAAAGCTTTAGCTATAAATTTCTTATTTACTTTCATGGTGAAACCATGGGTGTGAAGTATAATAATAAATTGATGTGTTCTATTGAAAGAATAAATAAATAAAGCACATTGGCAGACCTTAATTATGCTGTCTAAGACTCATAAGTTGGATCTCTCGCTCAGACAAAACTAGTGCGTCCTGACAATGCAATCATCCACCCTCATTTTAACGACTTAGGTATTGGACACCCATCAACAGATCGAACTCTTTTGATTATTTATATCAAGGTGAAGTTAATATATTGAGAAAAGAATATTTTAAAAGTACACCCCACCCTTAATTTATTCATTGATTGAACAAATATTTTAAGTGGTACTCTCTCTCTCTCTCTCTCTCTCTGTGTACATATATATATATATACAAATATACATACAACACAACACATCCTCTCTCTATATCTATATAGGTTAAGATGTTGGTATTCTATTGAGAAGAGAATATATTTAAAAGTACAACACACACTTAATTTATTCGTTGATTGAACAACTATTTTAAGTGCTCCCTCCCTCTCTCTCTCTGTATATATGTGTATATATATACACGTATTTGTATGAATATATGTTTACATATCCACTTCTCTTGAAATTGGAGTCAAAATGTTTCTTTAAGATAGTAGTTTGATTATTTAAATAAGGTGTTTGGGTCATAAGAGCCTTGAAAATTGCAAGTGACCCCATTTAATATAAGAAAATGGGTCATCAAGTGGTTACACTTAGTTTCAAGATTTCTTCAAATAATTTTTTTAATGATATGGGGATGTCATCTCTAGGATATATCTTAAGGGAAACAATTAAATAAACTTATTTTGTCATAAAAAATAAGAATCATCTAACCTGGTGGGGGACACAAACCTAGCTTTGCATTAGGAGAGTACTTAATAGTTAATACAAAGATCAGAATCATAAGATGATCTATGCCACATGGACACGAATTTCGAAGCATGATGAAGACTAGATTATCCTTCAAAATTTAGTATCTGGGGTTTGATTAGTGGCTCAAATCAATATAATAACTACTGATGATTAATTATCATACTCTAATCACCATATTGATTTCCCATCTCAAAGCATAGAGGATTTAGAAGCTAATAATCCTGTCCAGATGCCCATTATGCATCCACTAACCCCACCTCTGAATTGGGAATCATTGACGACTTACCATTGTTTAGAAACTACTTTCTAGATTAGTTCTCAGTGCTCAGGGCTGATTTAGGATCTCCTTATCAAATAGTTCTCAAGAGAAGGTGAACTGATAGTGCATGTAGAGAGAGAGAGAGAGAGACAGATGTTTAAGCTGTTCCTTGTATCATAATTACCTCTTCACAGGTCCAAAACACAAGGTACAAAGATGAGCAAGCAAATGATTTTGTCTTGCATTGCCAAAGAATATTAGTTTCTAATCTCCCCAATCCCAGTAGTAGCTAACAAGGGCACATAAATTGTCCCCCATAACAATCCTTCCCCACTTAGAGGATAAATGAACCAGAAACTTCTGACCTTCCTACACAAGTCTCTGAAAGGGACTTCTGATGCAGAGAGAGTTTTTGGAGTGGCTTCAATGGTGAATTATCAAAGGGCCATTGCTCGACCTCTACTTGCAACGATGAAAACAAGAAAAAGAAGAAAAAAAAGAGCATATAAAGTTTCTTCGTGAGTTCATCAAGAGAAATGATCAGACTCATTTGACTGCTTTGATGCCAACTCCTTTTCGTGCTGTTTCTTAAGATACCGCTGTGCAGTCGAGTTCACAATCTTAACGAAAAAGTTCATAATCATGAGCCACACAATGGTGTTCCAAATTGAAGTGAATGAAAGATCCCACTTCTTTACCTGAGAAGGATATGAAAATAAATGTGAGGAAACATATAAGAATCCAACTTTATGAAGTCAAAAAATCAGAGGAAAATCTGTCTCCAACTGTGGGACTCCCCAGTCAAATCCCATGCAGATAATAGATGGATTCCCTATCTAACACGAACTTGTAAAAATGGTTCTTATACCAAAATAAAAAGATTGGCGGAAAAAAGAAATCAAAGATGGAGTACCTTGACATTTGAGGGCATAGGGGCCGGGGCCATATACTTGGCTCTCATTGCGTGCAATTTTGAGATGACGTTAGGCAGGACAGTAGAAAAACCAGGAACAAAGCTAAGCATCCAAATCAACTCATTTTCTATCCAGTCAAGAAGCTGATTATTGCAAACTGCTATAATGAACACTGTCTGCTCAAGAGTAACCAACCAAAAATCTAATCAGAAGCCAACCAGTTTTAAGATTCAAACAAGCTTTATAGCTTCATAACAACAGCAGAATGAGTGTTAGTCATTCAGTATCCATTTCATTGCAGTCCTATCATTTTTTGTCATCAAACAAAAAACAAAGCACATATTTACATGGCAAAATCATGAATGAACACAAACACAGCAAAAACTAGATAAATAACACTGGGTCAAAAATGTCTTGATATATTGAGAGTTTAAGCATAAGAGCTTCACAAACCTGTATGTGAGTTTTAATAATTGCCTTTCCGATTAATGTCGCAAAAAAAAACTTCCAAAAAGGAATCCCAAATTGTCCGCACATAATGCCAGCAAGGTCAAATAGAGGATTTGGCACCTGAAAGATACTTCAGTTAATCCACAGAGTACATATTAATAATCAATGAATAAGTTGAGGCAGAACCCATAGATAAACTCCGGTTTCCAAACTTCCCATGAGAACACCGGTGTAGGGAGGAATCATCAGAAAATAATAAAATGTTTACAGCAGACATTAACTACTACTTCAAACATGGGTATCTTAGGAGCCATGTATTAGAAAGCATAAATTTGACAAGATGTTCTATGATGAAGTGATGCTTGAAATGGGCGAGGGAATCAAAACTAACCGAAGCAAGCACTAAAATTGTAACGAAGTTCAAATATTGTGACTGCAATAGGAACCAACGCTTGATCTTATTTAGACGAGTAGCTATGATTCCATTATCTTTAGTTGAGGAAGCACCCAATTCTTCCATGGCATCCAATTTGCTACCTGACTGAGCTGCATAAAAAAAGTAGAACTATATCAGACAATTAGATTGAAATGGTCCATTTACCCTTGTTCCATGACAAGGAAAAGGTCTATTCATAAATTAAGACATGATGTGGCCCTACTCGTGCCAAAAAAATCTTGAAAAGTGCAGGCAATACCAAGAAGCTGCATTGTCAAATAAAATCTAAAAACCATCTGACCCAGACAGAGAGAAATAACAATGCAATTAAATATATACAATTTCACAAATGCAGACAAACATCAGGAGCTAGTAATGAATGAACTAAAAATGCACCATTGATCACTTATTCATGCATAAGCAGGCTCTAACCTTTCCAGTTCTACAAAATAATATGATTTTGACAACAACAACAGAATTGTCAACATAAAATTAGCTCCAGACATCAAAAGAGCCAATAGCCAAACCTAGGGATGGGTAACTCCAGCAGGAATGCAGATTATAGGAATCATGGGATCTACGCATTCATCAATTCAAACCATCTCCCGGGTTTACATGTAAGATATCTAAAACCATAAACAAATATTCTTTCTTAATCCTCAAAAGTCTTTCAAATGGCTCCCTAATACTTTGGGAAAGGGTTACAGGCTAACCTCTATGTTTGCTTACATGGTTAAACCATAGTTACCAAAATAAGAAACGGAAAGGGGAAACAATAGGGACGCGGAAACAGGAAACGATAGAGGAAGTAGAAGCGGGAAATGTGGCCAAAAAATATAGGGGTAACAGAATTGGGGAAACGATCAAGAATCGAATGGGAAACTGATAGGAATAAAGAAACTTTTGCAAACAAAATGAAAACCTTGAGAAAACTAAGTGGATATATATGAATACTTCAATGAAGTACAATGAATGCTTAACTGGAGTTTTAGGAAAACCATGTTTAAAAATAAATCGTTAAGTTTCTATATAGTTCCTTACCAGTTTCCCCTTGTTTTCTTTGGGATTTTCCTTAAATATCCCAAGAATATCCAAAATGTTTCCCAAAAGTGTTCAAACATTTCTTCAAAAGAGCCAATAGCCAAACCTAGGGATGGGTAACTCCAGCAGGAATGCAGATTATAGGAATCATGGAATCTATGCACACATCAATTCAAACCGTCTCCTAGGTTTACATGTAAGATATCTAAAACCATAAACACATACTCTTTCTTCATCCTCAAAGGTCTTTCAAATGGCTCCCCAATACTTTGGGAAAGGGTTACAGGCTAACCTCTATGTTTGCTTACATGGTTAAACCATAGTTACCAAAATAGGAAATGGAAGTGGAAAACAATAGGGACGCAGAAACAGGAAACGATAGAGGAAGTAGAAGCAGGAAATGTGGCCAAAAAATATAGGGGAAACAGAATCCGAGAAACAATCAAGAATTGAATGGGAAACTTGATAGGAATCTTAGTAAGAAACTTTTGCAAACAAAATGAAAACCTTTAGAAAACTAACTGGACATGTATGAATACTTCAATGAAGTACAATGAATGCTTAATTGGAGTTTTAGGAAAACCACATTTAAAAATAAATCCTTAAGTTTTTATATAGTTCCTTACCAGTTTCCCCTTGTTTTCTTTGGGATTTTCCTTAAATATCCCAAGAATATCCAAAATGTTTCCCGAAAGTGTTCAAACGTTTCTTCAAAATTTCCAAAAGAGTTATGTAGAAACAAACTTCAGTGGAAGCATGTTTCCCCACTCCAACAGAGTTTCCTGGTAACTATGGGTTGAACAGAAACCCAAATCACTACATGACTCTGGGCCTGCCCTTTTGCTAGCTTTTTCATTATGCTGGTTGGATTCTGTCAAAGACATACATGCTTTCATGATTTACAAGTGGGAACATTCAAGGGGATTAAAGAAAAGAGCAGCATACCAGGTATTGGCTCTTTGGGAACATTCAAAAAAATGCTTTTGAGAACTATTATTTGAAAACTACACCAAACAGGCCTTTGGCATATGAAGAAATAAAAAATAACTTGTACAAATACCTGCACTGGAAATAAAATAGGGAGGAAGCTCCCCAAGTGCAGTCCCAATGCCCCATAGGATAGCCTCCATCTGGACCTGAGGCAATATGCTGCTTAATGGAACTCGCGAACCATGTAAAGATGAAAACAATGGAGGCCCAAATTCTGAGCAATGCTTGTCTAGCCATGAAGGGCCTCTCTTCAATTGTATTGTATCATATGGAGCACTTTTGATATCAACTCGGCCACATTGCATAGATTTTATTGTGAACAAGGCAATATGAGGACCCAGATAAAGAACGAAAGTGTGCAAGCCAGATCCTGCACAAAATGAAATAACAGAACAAGATTAAAGATTACAGAATCATCATCTGCACGTTAAGCAAGAATGGTCGATGCATATTAATGAACATGTTGGCAGACACAAGAGACAGATACTCCATCCCTCTCTCCATCCGTCAGTGCATGCCAGTTTCCAATGTAACAAATAACTCCATCCCTCTCTCTCCCCCTCTGTGTCCACACCTCAGGACAATTGCATGCCAGTTTCTATATGAAACAGTTGCCTAGCTAAACCTAGGTCTACTATTTATGCATATATAACACTGATGGGAAATAAACTATCATTCGCCCACCAAAAGTTTTAGGCTTTTAGCTCAGATTTAAATTTCCACACCAAAACAGCAATATCAACCACCAAAAAAAGCTCCACCATCAGAAAGGTACTTGTCCAGGTAATAGAACTCATAACGTATGCTTGGATTAATTGGCTCACCAAGACCAATAGAAGATGCAATGCCAAGAGCCACCCACCACAATCCAAACTGCAAATATTGGTGAAGCTCCTCAACATGCTGCAAAACATGTCAAGAAGACATTTTGGTCATTCAAAAGATCCAAAGAACATTGATAAAATGTATGCCTACAGTTAAATGAATACTTGTAAAACAAAATGTATGTGGCAAAGAAATCTCAGCTCAACAGTTGGCTGAGAGACCAAAGGAACCACCATAACCTTATTGACATGAAGATCACAGTAAAATCAGGCAGAGAGTAGTTCAAATTCTTATTTGAATAATGAGTAGATATTTGAAAGTGGTTGTTAAGTTTATTAAAAATTCCAACATACAAAGATTTTCTGTGTTTGCCCCCACAAATAAACAATGGGAATGATTCGAATAAACAAAGTACCTTTTCATGAGGACCATCAATGGTAAAAAGCAGTATTCCAAGAAGCACCACGATAGTGCACAAAACCATGAGCCAACCACCGTGTGCCAAAAGATATAATACTGATCTCTGAAGATACTGAATAACAGCCAAAATAAAAAACTTCAATGTTTTGAAAGGTTGTGTGGTTAGCGTCAAATTTTCTAGTTCCTGTTGATGCTTTGCACGGAGTCCTGCAAAAGGTAGTAATTCTATCAGATGATGGTAAGCAATAAGATCTAAAAGAAAATCCTTCAATTTAAGCATGAAATTTTTGCTGTGTACACTTCAATTTTTCCCCCTTTTGGTACTGGCCATAAAGAAAGAGCATTACGTAGGGACTACTAGTGCAAGATCATGTTGCAACTCTGTTATCACAGAATGCATATGCATGTGAACAATTTTGCAAGGAAGCAAATAATGCTTGAATATGAAACCAAATCAGAAAGAGCACATTGATTATTCCTCTCTATATTGATTTACAAGCCACTGGTCAATATAAAAAGGTTTATCCTCTGTTATGGTGGATAAATATGAGAAGGCCTATCTAATAAAAAAATTCAAAGCATTATGATTGGCACACAGTTGATAGCTAACTACAGTAATCATTTATAATATCAGCAAACATGATTCTAAACCATGTTGTATTGAAAGGGTTTGGCCATTTCCTTGCCACCAATACTGTGTGTAACACTATCCAAATCATCAAGTACCTTAGTCAATCAAATCTGAATATTGCACAATCTTCCTCTCTCTCTCTCTATATATATATATAGATATATATAATTTTAAAGCTTAGATAATGATTGAATGAAAGAAATAGGAACACAGCAAAACTACCATCAGATGCATTCTCCTACTTATCTTGCTCCCCATACCCTCATTTACTTACCAATAATTTATCCATTTTTCCAGAAGCACCACTTGAACATGCATAAAAATGAGTGTTGAGTTTGCTTCTCTATTGGAACAAACTTCAGCAATTTTACATTACAACTTATAGGAATATGGCGGCAGGTTTTTGACTTTGCTTCTAGAGTGAGTCTTAAAGTGCAGCAACTTGGTAAGCTTTTTTTAATTTTAGGTTAAACTTATCTTCGCATAAATTCATCAGAACAGGTCTTGAGTACATAATCTCACTCACACTCCAATCACCATTGCTTCATTGGGGTCATTATAAATCAAGTTGTACTATGTAATTGGAGATCCTTCTAAATTTGTAAAATACCCGTGCCAAATACTCGACACTTGGACAAAGGTATGGGATGTGTGTCCGATATGGCTAGTTGATTATGCATCCAAGAAGCCATATATATGTGATTGAATTTACAGTAGAACTGTACACGAGACTACTATTTTAAGTATAAAATGCTACATTTTAGTTTGTAAATACCATTTTACCTTAAATAGATAAAAGAAGTATTTAAAAAAATATAAAATCTAATTGTGTCCGAGTGTATCCTTGAACATGAGATTTAGATGGATCCGACACTTAGACACATACCCAAACCTCACACCAGTACCTAAGTCCAGGTAACATAGTTGCAAGATAAAAATATATCCAAGTTGCACACGAAACAGAAAAAGAGTCGAATCGGAAACACCAATCCTCAATGAAGAGGTTTTAAAAGAAAAAAAAAAAAAAAAAGAACGCAAAAGGGACTACTCTAGAACACTTCTGAGCTTTATGAAAATCTTTCAGGAAAATTCCCTTGCACTCAACTATAGAAAAGCACGTCACGTTAACACACAAACCAGATAGAATTCCACAGTTTTGGCCAGAGTCCAACTCATCAAAAAAATGTTCTGCTTCTTTTTCTCTATGGTTGTCTAAAATTTATTTTTAACACAAAGGAATCTTCCATGAAAAACAGCCTTCGGCGTATTAAACTTGACAGAAGCATCAATCAAAAAGCTGGACGAGAAGGGATAGCATAAACTAAGAAGGCATCAAATAACAAGTATCATGCTAGGATGACTAGTTTGACCAGTTCTGTCACCCTCAAAGTGCACGCCCTAATTCAAGATCAATAACATCAAAATATTGTCCAAAACTTAACTTTCTCCTTTGCCCCTAGGATTTGCCCAAACTCTGCCCACTGAAGCCCTATTTCCCAATTGTTGTGTTAATATCTAAACTACATTGTCAAGTATAGGTTCCCTTTTTATGTTTGAGAACAATTATGAATGTTTTGATTCTATTCTTGCTGCCTCCCTTTACAACTCGCATTGTTTAGCAGTGATATATACAAATGGAAAACACAAAAACACATATTGTCTTCAGATTTCCAAGTGGAAAATGTTGAAAACCTGTAAACCCAGCCTCGATGGCAAGTTTTTACCATACTTGATAAATCATTGCAGATCATTACTCCAACAACAATTCCCATTTGACTGAACATTCCGTAATCCACCCAAAATCACCCATGGCATCAATATGTTGTCATTTAACTACAGGAAACACAGTCTACATAGTCATCTATCATCCGGCATGAACCCACTAAGACCCAAGATATATTAAGCAAAATGAGATGGTGCGAATGTTCATTGCTCCCCTCATTCATAATCCAAAAACAGGGCTTTGAATCAAAATATTTATATTCAGATTTACGATTATTAAGGTAATGACTCAATACTCTAACTAATCCATACTCTACTAATCCATAATAAATCCACCCCCCCCCCCCCCCCCCCCCCCCAAAACAAACACCAATCAAATAAACAGCTAGTACTTCACTACAGGCCCCAAAGTTTTCAGACCAAATTTTCAAACTTCGCTGGTTCATTTCAAGCTATCTACCAATCAACAAGAAATGTAATTCCAACACGATATAGACCCCCAAAACTAAATTCAGGGATTCAAAAATTCACAAACGCAACAAACAAAAATAAAAAATTTACTAAAAAAAAAATAAAGAAAAACGTGAAACTTGCCTTGGATCGACATATCTGTGTCTTCAGAAGCAGAACGAGAAGAAGATTAATGGGAAGTAGCTTTCTTCTTGGAAACCATTTGATGTTCCGTCACATGCTATACATACATGCTATATAGAATAGATATATATATCTGAATATTTGTCGGGGCGGAGACGAATCTTCAACTCTCGGTGTTCGAGGTAATAGATGAATATGGCGATATTAGAGAGACATCGGGAAGTGTGGAGGTCATGAGATCGACCTGTTTGAATCAGTGAATGATTGGTCGAAGAAAACTAAAATTCGAAGAGATTTTCAGAGGTTTTTAGGTCGAATCTTCAGATCTATTTGAAACCCCCACAGCCAGACCCACCACGAAGTCGAAGACGAAACTCAGTTTGCGTGCAGATCCACTGTTTGAGCTTCTCTCTCCCCCCACCCCCCTCTCTCTCATAAACATATATATAGTTATATACACACTTAAATGGAGGTTAAAAATTAATAACAATTATGTAATTACCAAAGTACCCTTGTCATTTTCTCTACTAATAAAAAATTAGGATAATTACACTTTACCATCTTATAATTTGAGTCAAAATCATATCATTTAAAAATAAACACATGGCGTCCTATGTTTTGGACATATTTACAAAATCTATAAAAACCGTTATATCTAACGAAAATTATGTCATAAAAATATTTTCGTAATGATTAAAATATCCTTATGATAAAATTTTCGTTAAATCTTATTGTTTCTATCCATTTTGTAAATAAGTCCAAACAATAAAGGGTCATGTGTTCACTTTTAAACTATAAGAAATAATTTGATTTTGGCTCAAACTACAAAAGAAAAAGTGTAATTACTTTTAAAATTAATTACTCACCTATGTAAATATTTTTGTTCATTAAATTTTTATAAGAGCATAAAAATTAAATACGTATTTTGCTGAGACAATTATTGAACATGTGCCACCTTGGAATGTGATTGGGTTTGCTAATTTATTTAGGAGATTGAATTTTGGCATAAAGATGCCCCTGCTATATAAGAATATTCCTAAGTGCTAATGGAATATTTAAAAGTAATCAATGAAGTATAAATGAAATTCTTAAATGTTTAAACGAGAATATATTGAAGTGTTGTCTGCATATTATGGGCTGTTTGGTACCTTTTTTTAACTTTTTTTATTTTTATTTTTTTTGGCTTATAAGTATAAAAGTTTAATTTTTTTCTTTTATCAGTTATAACTAGCAAAAAAATTATTAAAAAAATTATTATTTTTTTTTACTTATAAGCCAAGCTAAAAAAACTTGAAATAAACCTTACCAAACAGATCCATATATATGTATATAGACCTATTTGACGTGTGTGTTTGTGTGTGCGTATTTTGAAAAAATTCTATTTTATACAACCTTAGGTAAAATAACGTGATTGTGACGTTTTTTGTAAGTAAAAATTACCCTTATAACTACCCTGTTTTTAACTAATATGTCCCAATTCTATCGTATCATTTTACATAAACTTCTGTATATAATTTTTATACTTGGTATCTATATGTATGCATGGATTTGTGTAAAGAAGAATAGCCTTAATTTCAGGTTCCTGCATTAATGAAACTTAATGTTTTAGCCTTCATCTGGTTGATAGAAATTAATGGACATCTAAAGCCTAAAGTCCTTACTCATAAGGCATACAATGAATGAATCCAGTGGTAGATTTTAGTTTAACTGATAGGTAATAAAAGTCAAAAGATTGTTGTGACAAAATATTTGTAAGGATTGGTTGATTTTATGGTTGTTTATTTGACTATATCTTACAAAATTTGACAAAAAATAAAATCTAATAAACATGTAGTATCAGTGACTTTTAGGTACTTCTTTCTTTATGATTTTTTTTCTTATCACCATGCTTGTCATACAAGGTATGATAAGTGCTAAGAATTCTTGGGATTACAATTCTATTGTAGGGTAATTTTGTAATTTGGACGATCCAAATTCTCGATCCATTACATATGCAACAAACTTTTTTAGGAGAGGTCCCCGTTTTGGTACCTGATTATATCTCGAAGGAGTAGTCTTGGGTCAAATTTTAAAATAGCCAGCCTGAAAATACCTTGAGAAACTAAAAAATAATGGGTATCGTTCAAATTAAAATATCCAATTATACTACTGTATTTACTGATGGGAACCGTCCAATAAAATATTGAGTTCACCTATTTTAAAATTAAAAAAAAAACCATTAAGGAAATATAGTAGTGCAAAATCGTGATTATCCTCCTGTTACCGGCCTGTTTGGAACTTGGGGTATGAAAGGAAAAGAGAAAAAGTTTTCTTTCACTTGATTTTGTAAAGAAAATGAAACAAAAATGAAAGGAAAGGAGAGAGAGAGAGTGCTTGATATTTTTCCTTTACATTTTTCTCCATTTTCCTCATTTTCCTTTCTTTTTCACTCTTAGATAAAATCAAACAGAAAAAGAGAATTTTTTTAGAATTTTTTCTTCCTTTCCCTTACCTTCTGTTCTCTCTCCAAAGTTCCAAACAAGCTATCAATAATTTTTTTGCAATATTGTTACTTAGTATATACATTTATATATGTATATATATAGCTTTCAATTAATGTTATTGTTAGAATTATTATTTTCGCTATATAACGAGATGGGTTTAGCTCAAGTGAATCTTTATGAACTTTTTATTTTTTAATTTTAATTTTTATGGACTTTTGACTTTTGACCTTTTTTTACTATTTTTCAGTTAAAAGTTAGTAAGCTGAAATTGAAAGCTCATAAAAAATAAAAACAAAAAAACTGCATCCAAATAAATTTTTACGGAATAAAAAAATGACTAATCTCAAACCAATCTGATATAATAACACAAAGTTTTGCTCTGATCATGAGCTCAATCATGTCTTTAAAATCTCAACAAGATCACATCTCACGCAATAGCTCAAGACTTGGTCACGAGATTGGCTACAATCTAAGAAAACATATAGATAGGTATATTCTCACTAAATCCTTGCCTTGCACAAACAAATTAAGCATGACGTACAAGGAAAATAAAAAACTTGTATACGTCATTGTCCTCGTTCTCGTCCTCGTCCTTGTCCTCATCACCGTCATCATAAGTTGCCAACTCAAAACAAATACAAATGGCTAATGTGGAAAAACAAAAAATACGGGTAATCACTTTTTACCTCTTTTTGTAATTTAAGCGAAAATTAAGTATTTTTTTGTTGATAAACACATAATCTTTTATGGTGTTGATTTTTTTTTGTAAAATAGATAAAATCTTAATAGATTTGATGAAATGATAAAAATATCATGCAAAAGATAACTTTTTATTTTAATATAAAAGGATAAAATTATCTTTTTAATGTTTCATTTTGAAGAGATAAAAAGATAAAAATATCTATGTGACAGAATTGTCGTTAATTTGAATAGTTTCCATCTGTTTTTTTATAGTTAAGTCTAAACAACAAGAGATTTTGTGTTTACTTTTAAAGCATACTAGATGTCAACCTGTGCAATGCACGGGGAGTAAAAGTTTGTTCAAATCATAAATAGTTAATCTAAAATTCACAATAATTAATTATACAATCTATGGTATCTCTAAAATGTAAATAGATATTGATATATATACATACATACATACATATATATATATATGTTATTTTATTTAATTATAATCACATTGTTTTAGATATTAAATTTAGAAAAAGTCAAGACAATTTGATATTATATATATATCTTATCATTCTACAAAACTAATTTTATCTTATATATATATATCTCTTACAAAACTAATACATCGCATCGTGTCTCTAAAATGTAAATAGATATTAATATATATATATATATATATATATATATATGATATTTTATTTAATTATAATAACTTTTTTTTAGATATTAAGTTTAGAAAAAATCTTAACAATATGATATTATATATATATGTATCTTATCTATATTACAAAACTAATCTTATCTTATATATATATATCTTATATAGAATAAATTCAATAGTTATCTAATTAATTACCCCTGTGACGTGGCATTTTAAAAGTATCTGAACATTTAGAGCATCACGTAAAATAGAGACAAAATATAAAGACAAACACAACTTTTATATATATATATATATATGAGGTCACGAGATTTTTGTTCAAACAATATTATGATAGGACCTATAAAAATTTTCTTCTCTTTATCTTGATTGCAAGTTTTTGAGCTGATCAATTTCTTTGATATGTTCTGAGATACTCGATAATTAATTTAGACAAATACAAAAAATAGCGTAAATGACTGGGCACATTTTAGAAGCCTGTTGTGTGACAAAAGAAAGAAATGTGGTGGCCCATGGGCTGGGTTGGTTACCCAATGTTTGGACAAGCCCGTCGTTGATCATACCATAGCAGTCAAGCCCTTACTAACTGTTTGGAGCTTGAGCAAGAGAAAGACAGCGGGCGGGAGAGAAATTATAAGAAAATTGATTTGAATTTCCTTTCATTGAATTTTATTTTCCTATTTTTCTCCTAAACTAGAAGTCAAATAGAGGGAGGAAAGAAGAAAAATTATTATTTTTTTATTTTCCCATACTTTCCTCAAGTTCCAAACATATTAGTCATAGTAATAAGCGACCAATCTCGCCAGCACATAATTGTTAATATAGGAAATAGAAGCGAGAAGCAAGATGGAGAAACGTGTAAAGTGGGCTAAGAATATTATGAAATGCCTAAAGAACTAGCTTATATAAATTAAATAGAGTATTTTATAGGAAAATTTATTAAGAAGTTTAAAAATAACAATATGAAGTATTATAATGTTTTCATGGTCAATTAAAATACAGATTTTATGCAATATTTATACAAATTTATTAGAATAATATATTATTATTAAAAAAATAAGATTTTAGAATACAAAAAATACTAAAACTTATAAGAAGCGCTTTTCTATAGAATTTTCACAATATTTTAAGAGTTTCTAATAATTTTCTCTAAATTATGTTAAAGTTTCCTAAACTTTTTCTCCGAGTTCACTTTCAAACTCCATGAGAGCTCTGCTTCTGATGTTCTTGAAAGCGAGCTATGGGCCAGCAAACCACAACAGGCCTGAAACTGTACTTTAGATACCTGTTAGAGACTTGGGCTTGGACTCTCGTGTTAAGTGGGTCATGATGCTTATAAACGTATGATTAACACCCAACCCATACTAAAAAACAGGGAAAAAAAAATAGAAGAGAAAAAAATCACTTTGAAGTTTTTAACATTAAGTTTTTTTTTTTTTGGTTTAAGCCTTTGACCAACTAGTCCATCGAGCACGTGTAGGGCCATCAGTGATACGAACTGTAAAAACTTCATGAATTGTATGAATGAGTAATTATTAAAATACCCCATATACTATGATTCAGTATCACTGAACCTTTGAAAACTCTAAAACGTGATATATAAATCCTGTAAACTACCAATTTGTATCAATTAACACATTATGTTAGCAAGATGTTTGCATTCTATTAAGAGTGTGGATGGATAATTGTCATGTGAATTGCACGGTTTTACAAAAGTATAATTTTATACATAGATTGACTTTCTTTTTTTTGTAATAATTGTCTAATATCTGAAATGCTCATTGGACTTTCATTATATTTATACTACATTTCAAGCGGCATTTTAGTTATCAGATAATTATTATAACAGGAAAATATCAATTTAGATATAAAATCATATTTTTGTGAATATTTGCAAGTCATTTGATAAATTTTCATCTACTTTTTTACCGAATTACTAATAGAAGATGTTGATTGACACGAATTGATAATTCAAAGGGACATTATGTTACATTTTAAAGTTTAGAGAAATTTTAAAATATTGAGTCATAGTTTATGAAATGTTTTTGTAATCACTCCTTGTATGAATAATGGCTAGCGACACCAGGGAGGGCATGATACTATTCAATGGCACACATATATGCAATTATATTTAAAAAATCCAATAATAATCCAATGTACTAATATCCAACTCTTCACCATTGGACTAATTCATTGTGCCAAAGCAGATGGTGCATTTGCTTTGACCTATGAATTATTGGTAGACCAAAGCTACACAACGATGGACCACCACAGCACATGAGGGCAGACAGCAAACCAAATCCGCCGAGAAGAATGTCCCGTTTGCAGGGATAGCAGCCATGAATTGTTTTGTGAAGGGTCCACAAAACATGGAATTTATACATGCTGAGGCAATGTATATAAATATTCATGCACTTGCACATGCGCACACACCTAAATTTACTTGGATTGATTTGAATATAATCACGAGGGCGGCTCCTGGTGTAATCTTGTTTCAGAGCGACTTTAGGGTAATATATGGCAACAGCATGTCTGTACGTTGCATAAGATTTTGTATATTTAATATATTATAATTACAGGAGTTTTGCGCATTGGACTGCCTTTATTTGAATATAATCATATGTTTCATTAAACAAGGAAATATATACACTTCCATATATGTTATCAATGGTGGTGGTAAAATATGAGAAATTTGAAGTTTGAGATCAAAAAAATTAACTATTTTTACTCCGAAACACTAATATATCAGCCTCCTCCTTTTCATTGAACAAGGAAACATGTACACTTCCATAGATGCATCAATAGTGGTGGTAAAGTATGAGAAATTTGAAGTTTGAGATCAAAAATATTAACTGTTTTTACTCCGAAACACTAATATATCAGCCTCCTCCTTTTCATTGAACAAGGAAACATATACACTTCCATAGATGTCATTAATGGTGGTGGTAAAGTATGAGGAATTTGAAGTTTGGATAAAAAAAATTAACTGTTTTTACTCCGGACGCTAATATATCAACCTCCTCCTTTTGAGTACGATTAGTCGTATGATGACTACTATGATCGTAGTAGTTATGGTTGTGGAAATAATTAAATTATTTTTGTTAGTTAGGTAAGTATGACAATCACATGCAATGTTTTTTCATTTGTATGGAATAGTAGAGGATGGCTGCTCCACGTTTTTTTTGATAGCCATCATTTACATTTGTATTATTATTAAAAGATGGTACCTCACTTGGTTTGTCGAAATTTTATCAATTTTTTTTCTTTTTGTGTTCTCACAATAATCCCCAACCGTTAATTAACTCAAAAATTATATTACGAGTTTGGATGTAAAATCAACATGCTTTTTAGTTTTATGAAAATCTTGGAAACCCAAATCTGCCCGTGCTATGCCGCGTATAGATTTCGGCAGTAATCATGCTTGGATGTGCGTGTACACGGGCATAGTGTAGCTAAAATTAGTTTCTGCTTTTTTGGAAAGGAAACAAAAAAGGAAAAAAAGAAAGGGATCATGGATTATGGATAACAATTCCTTGCTTACCGATATTTCTCCGATGGTGAGAGCTTTATGGCCGACTTGCCATGGGGATAATGTTGGTGTTGAAGGGGATCGAGCACAAGGAACATTGTCTTGCTTTTCATTTACACCTTTTTCCATTTCTTTTTTTGTCTTTTTCTTCTTCATTCGTTTGTCATATTTAGCCATTATTTCTTCACTCACACATTCAAGAAATGCATTAATTAACTAGCATGCTTTTACTCGCATGCACCGTCCTCCAAAATACATTTGTCAAGAATAGAATATAATCTGATATCTGCTTCAAGTAAGGAACAAAACCCAGAAAAAAGTCTCATCTCCCCTTTGAAGAAAGTCTCATCTCCCCTTTGATTAATCCTTCCAAGTTCCTCCTTTCTCTATTCTTTCGAGGAAGAAAAGGGAAAGGAGGGCTCATCCTCTTCAATGCTTCTTTCGGTCTGAGGTTCAGTCTTCCTCATTCTTTCCATGACTTTATGTGAAATGATCTTCAATTTTCACTTTCTGTATGGTTGATTCCTGCCATGAGAGGCAAGCAAAGGATAGTATCTAATAGAATGAATCAAAGACTGATTTCATAAAGTGAAAAATGACCACGAGACTTGTTCTCTCTTGCCTCTTGTTTATATATAGGAAAATGCTACTCTTTTAAAAAATTTATATAAAATTCTCTCAAGAATAATATCATCATTATGCTATGTATAAAATATATGATTACATGACAACTTGGTAAGTTGTAACGTACGCAGGTAGTAAAAATTCTTACAGTTCAAGTTGGAGAAAATCTTTATATTTTTTCAAATTATGAGCAAAATGAGGGTTGCTTTGATTTTTGAGAGTTGCTTTGATTTAAAATAAAAAGATCACAAATAATCACATTCATTCTATATGTAAATTTTATATAAAAATATTGTATGTATAATATTAGTCTAATGTATATGTATACAAGTTGATGAAATAAAAAGGTGGGTTAGGTACCATATGCAATAATAAATCTAATGTACTTCAAAAAATGTAAACACTGATAAGTCTGATGGCCCCACCAAAGCATGTGATAAGATTCAGATACGAGTACTTTGACTCAACTTTTGCGGCCTTGTTTGGATCACTTTATTAGAGAGTTTTGTTTGTTAGACTGTCTTATAGTTATGGGTAGATCCCACAATTTTTATTGCTTGCCTCATGGTCCGCATTAGTCATGACCCTATAGGCAAGGACAAATAGAAATGCCAAGTGAAAACGAATTGGTAGTTGGCTGATTAATAGGCTATTGTCCTTGCCCCAAATCCTAATTAATAGCTAGGCTATTTAATCAAAGAGAATATCGATCAGCCAAAGCTATTCTCTTTAGTAGGCCAATTAATTAATAGGCTTTTTGACTTGTGATCATTAAAGAAAATGGAACTACTGATGAAAAAATTATCCAGATGGGTAGACCTATGTGAGATCCATATAGATTTGAGTATTTATAAAAATATGTAGAACCTATTATCACGAATGATAAAATTACAGTGTGACGATTGCATAAAATAATTTCTTCTTATCAGAAACAAAAGAACCTTGAAAATTTTCGAATGCCTAGGTTTGCAATTCTTAACTTCGGTGAAAGTAAATTAGGATGACATTTAAATTACATGAACAACCTTGTTATAGCAAAAGTTACAAATTTACAGAAAATGGAGATGTCTTTTTTGTGTTTGTTTTCTGTCTTTTTTAGTAGTGATCGATTATTAAAAATCTGAAAGTGAACGATTGTTGACATTTCATTGAAGTGCCAATTTCATTGCCTCCCATTAGAGTGGCCTCAAATCTTTAAGTGGACCATGCTATCTCTTCTCTGTGACTTTTTGCAACTTCAATCATGTCTCAAAAATAAACAACGTTGTAAATGCATTATTCTTTTTTTAATTTTATCAAAGGTGGGGTCCCCTCCTAATGGCTTCTGGTATAATTTTTACAGCCATTTTAGCCTCTTCTGCATTAGTATCAAGCTCACGTACTTTGTCTCCATAATAAAAAGAATAGTATCAAGCCTGTATCTATATGTTAGCATCTTGGGTTTGTCAAGAAAAATAAAAGCGAACTGAAATTATTTATACATATTTATATTTTTATGTAGATTTAATTCAACATTTTGTTTGTTCGTGTTTGATTGTGCCATAACTCTATAATTCAGGTTAGATTTATAGTTGCGTAAATTGCATATTGCTAATATTAACATAAAAAGAAATGTAGGGCACAACTAATCCTTGTCGTCCAATCATTGCATTTTAAAATTGATCTATGGTGATCATTAGGGCCTCCTAGAAGGATCTACTAAATTCATAGAGTTGTAATTCAACCAAATAACAAAAAAAAAAAAAAAAATTAAGTTCTCTGACTTCATTTCCTTTACCTCTTTTTTTTTTTTTTAACAAATTTAAAATCTAAACATAGCGTTAAGCTTATTAATGTAGTAGTCGACCAAGGTATTTCCTTGGATTTAAACTAACCTAAACCCTTTAATAAATAGAGCATTGTCCTCTCAAGTTATAACTAATTAATGGAGAAGCAGTGTTAGGTCCTTATATTGAAGTATAGGTACAAAATTACTTTGAACCATATAATGTACTATATTTTGTCTATACAATATGCTATATTTTCTCCCATTTTTATTCAAAAGTATATTAAATGACAACCAACTCTTTTCCAAAACAGAAGAACTTGGTCCGAAAGGAAAGTTATTTCAATGCAGAAGTTGACAATTCAAAATGCTGATGTTGAATGCTATTGTCACCTCGCTGATGCCAATGCTGATGGTGGGCCACCAGTAATGTTAACCAGAGAGATGGTGATAGATTTTCTAGAGAATATGTAACCCCAAATTCTTTTGAAATTTATTCAATACAAGGGCCATCAAGATTTAAAATAAAAAATTAGAACAAGACCATGTGGAAGCTCTTACAGAAGGCAAAGTTCATATAACGACCTGTTTGGAAGTTGAGGAAATAAATTTTTTTAGCTTAGAAGAGAAAAGAAAGAAAATTAAAGAAATAATTTAATATCATTCTTTTGCTCGAGTTCCGAACAGGGTCTAAGTTGATTGCTTCTTATGTGGGAGGACTGTTAATATATGTGTTTACAACTTCTGCAAGAACAGTATCTAGATGGTGTGGCTAACTCTCCCACCGAGTGTGGAGATCTACCCTTCTCATACCTGAAGGGCAAAAGAATGTCAACAATTGGTCCGTCAGTTACTTTTCTTTCCAGGTAAGAAAATTCCCCACAGAATGTTTGGCTCTTTCTGGGTAAAACACTTTGTGTCAGTATCAGGTCACCAACAGCAGAAGAAGACTTGTCATTTGATAAAACAAACAATATCTCAATCTGTCTTTCATTATAATAAAAATTGCCTTCAATTTTTGTCTTTATTCCTTATGATGAATACTTTGATTATGATCACTTTATTCGTTATTGCTTTGGTAAACCCAAATTTGATTAGGTCATAACCTTGCATAACCCCTTCACATTATATAAATATCTATATAAACAAATAAATATCTATATCTATAAATATCTATATATATATATAGAGAGAGAGAGAGAGAGCAAAACGGTAGTCTGCAGCAGTGAAACTGTTTCAAGGCAACAGCTTTTAATGCCCCCAATGGACAGGACCATTGCTATGGAAAGGTGAGAAAGAACTGGAAGACCATGAACAATTCATTTAATTTTATATTATATTATGACAAACATGGTATGTCAGCTGAGAAGAGAATCAATGTTTTACCTGGAGAAAACAATAATAACAAAACACAAAGCATATGCATAAATGTTTGTATATGTTTATTGTATATACTATATGATTAGATTAAATACAAAATACACTCACTTTTAAATAATAAAAATTTGCCACGTGGAATTGGATGGCAAGGGAATCGGGTTCTTAAATTTTTTCTCAAGATTGAAAATTCTCTTTTGAGGACCCCACCATGAAATTGCAATACATATATATGTATATAAATATACAAACACTGACACACATGAAATACCCAGGTCCTCACAAGTCAAGAAACAATGCTGCTCCGGTAGTAAAACTATTGTCTCCCCTAAAAAAAAACCAGTGAAAGCTTCTCTCTTTCAAAACCCCTCCTTCAAGATTTCAATCCAAATCAGAAATCTGTGTGTTTGCTCTGATAAGATATTGTTCAAATGGGGAATTGTTCATCTACTCCAGAGGTGTTTGGGAAAATACTGGAATTTTTTTGTGGAAAGAAGCAAAGCAAGTCCATAGAAAATAACAGTGGCGCCGGAAAGAAGATCAAAGGCAAAGTGGTTTTGATGAAGAAGAATGTTCTGGACTTGAATGATTTTGGGGCGTCGTTTCTTGATCGAGTTCATGAGTTTTTGGGCAAAGGTGTTTCATTACAGCTCATCAGTGCTGATCATGGTGACCCAGGTCAGCCCCTCGCTCTCTCAAGTCAATTTCCTCATGTTCTCATTGCGAAAATTTAAGTATTGAATTTCCTCACATTTTCTCAGCAACCAAACAGCACCTGTTAGTTTTCTTATTCGAAAGAAATCCTTTTGTCTCCTTCTGCATCCTTCCAGGAACCACAGTGACGGCCCTTTCTTTCTCTTGCTTTCATATTAAGAAAGTTGTCTAATGTCCACATTATGAAAATTCAAGCACTGATATTTCTCACACATTCTCACATTTTTCAGCAACCAGAAGCCTAGTATTTTTCTTGATTCGCAAAGAGAAATAGTTGCAGTGACAGAATTGATGTCCTGTTCTAAGGAGGTTATTTGGTCTCGTTCCAAGGCCCAAAATGACAAGGCTTTCTTAATCTCAATTCAAGGAAGTTTGAGAGAGAGAGAGAGAGAGAGAGAGAGAGAGAGAGAGAGAGAGAGAGAGAGAGAGAGAGAACACATCTAGCCCACATTTTCTTTTATTTGCTCTGTTCCTCTGTTTTAGAAAGCAGATTTGTTGAACTTGAATTAATCAACTTTAAAACTTCCAATTAGAGAAGACTATTGCATTTATCAAAAAATAAATCATTTGGGATACCATTAACACCCACACCCAATCTTGAAGCACAATTGGATACTCTTTTCGACAATACTGAATCAGATTGGACTCTGTTTCCCCTACATGTTTCAGATAATGGAAAGCGAGGGAAGCTTGGAAAAGCAGCTTATCTCGAAAAGTGGATTACAACAATCACCTCAGCGACGGCGGGCGGCGATTCCTCCTTCAACATTACATTTGACTGGGATGAGGCCATGGGTGTCCCCGGTGCTTTTATAGTCAAAAACCACCACCACAGCCAGTTCTACCTCAAGACAGTGACCTTAGAGGGTCTGCCTGGGCATGGCCATGGAACCCATTTCGTTTGCAATTCTTGGGTTTACCCAGCTCATCGATATAAATACGATCGTGTCTTCTTTGCCAACAAGGTGATTCTCTCTCTCTCTCTCTCTCTCTCTCTCTCTCTCTCTCTCTCTCTCTCTCTCTCTCTCTCTAGAATTATGATTATGGCTGGTCCATTGGCCTTGTGAATCTTTTGAAAGGGGACAGGAGGCTTTTATGGTCATGTGGTGATGATCAAAATAGAGAGGAGATTGAAAAACTAGCAAGAATGGCAGTCCATATTGGTACTGCTTTCTATCATAGTGTTCCCTTTTAACCTCAATAATTGAAACCTCACTATTATGCTGCCTTTTGTGTAGCAAATTATAATCTACTCTTTATATCAAATCAGATGTAGCCTTTTTCTTCACACTATCTTGGTAGGAAAAAAGGTAGTCATGAAGGGTCACTCGTGCACATTGTTACTTTCCTCTTCCCAGAGGAAGCTATTTCAATGTTTCGAATTCTGTAACGCCTAAGTCAAATGTTACCATTGTGCTTAGAGCTAAGCTTGATTGGGTTCTATGGTTCAGTCAAGGGAAGAGTGGAGTTATTGGAATGTTGGATGACGTTAGGATTTTTTGTTTTGGTTATGTAGTTTTGGGTGTCTGAATCAGATTTTACGCATTTCAACTAATTTCTTTTTCGGTCTGATCAAAGTGAATGCACTAACCTGTAGCTGTATGATTTTGTTATCAGACCTACCTACCGAGCAATACACCAGAGCCACTTCGCCATTATAGGGATCAAGAACTCACTAATCTTCGTGGAAACGGATCAGGCATGCTGAAGGAGTGGGACAGAGTATATGACTATGCATACTACAATGATCTGGGACTGCCAGACAAGGGCCCAGAATATGCACGTCCGGTGCTTGGCGGATCGAAGGAGTATCCATATCCCCGAAGAGGAAGAACTGGCAGGGCACCAACAAAATCTGGTTAGAAGCTTATCTATCTAGCTTTCATTTGTTTAAGTGCCAATGAAAATTCGCCAAAACCCGTGTGGTAAACTTGTTTTTCAAAATTTTTTCAGAGTGCATCCCAGTTCTAGGAATCAAGTAAAAAATATTTTCTTTTTGTAGTTTCTGAAACTGTTTTTATGGAAAATGATGGCGTTTTCAATTATTCTATTTTTTTTTTTTGTTTCCGAGAACAAGAAAACGAGAAATTCTTGATTTTTTATTTTTGAGAACATGAACGAAGATGAAAATGGAACCGTAATTGTAACCAAACAAGCTTTAGTTTCAGTGTTTGGAATGGGATAGACCATGTTAGTAGTGTAACTAGTATTATTATTTTAGCAGCATTCAGTTTTGATCATCTTCATGATCTGCTTTTCAGTTTCTTGGTATCTTCTTTGCAGATCCTAACACCGAAAGCAGATTGCCACTTCTGAGTTTAGACATCTATGTTCCAAGAGACGAACGATTCAGTCAAGTGAAGATGTCAGATTTCCTTGCCTATGCACTGAAATCCATCGGACAGGTACTGGTTCCAGAAATTGCGTCCTTATTCGACAAAACTCCTAACGAATTTGACACTTTCCAAGACGTGCTGGACCTATACGAAGACGGGTTTAAACTGCCAAAAGGGCTGCCGCTATGTAAAATCAGGGAGTGCATCCCATGGGAGATGCTGAAGGAGCTCATCCGTTCTGACGGCGAGCGGTTCCTCAAATTCCCAATGCCTGATGTAATCAAAGGTAAACTCTTGGCTTCCAATTCTCTAGAAACTTCAGATCATTCTTCTAGATTTAGTCATAAAAATTTTCATGGTATCATATTTCAGCGGATAAGTCTGCCTGGAGAACAGATGAGGAATTTGGACGAGAAATGCTTGCCGGGGTGAACCCTGTTTGCATCCGTCGCCTCGAAGTAAAATATTATTCTTTCCATTTGATAAATTTTCTGTTATTGGTTTATGGTGCTATGGCTAGAATATGTATTGAATTTTCTTTTTTTTATTTTTTTACACCTCAGGAGTTTCCACCTGCTAGCAAGCTAGACCCTGAAGTATATGGTAATCAAAACAGTTCAATGACCAGAGAGCAAATTGAGAAGAACATGAATGGGCTAACAGTAGATGAAGTACACTATATATATATATATCCTCCCTCATTTACCTGATTTCTTGTTTAGATGATCAAATTTCTAATTGTAATTTATTTTTGATAAAACTATAGGCAATTGAGAATAACAAGCTGTTCATATTGGACCATCACGATGCGCTAATGCCATACTTGAGACGGATAAACACCACCACCACGAAGACCTACGCCAGCAGAACGCTTCTCGTACTGCAAGATGACGGAACATTGAAGCCATTGGCGATTGAGCTGAGCTTACCCCATCCGCAAGGGGACCGGCATGGTGCCACCAGCCAAGTCTTCACTCCCGCAGAAGTTGGCATTGAAGGTTCGGTCTGGCAGCTGGCTAAAGCCTATGCTGCTGTAAATGATTCGGGCTACCATCAGCTCGTTAGCCACTGGTAAATGGGCAAAATTGAAATAAATTTCTCTAGTTTGCAATGTGTACCTGAAAAGCTTTGATTTTCTGGTGCAGGTTGAACACTCATGCGGTCATAGAGCCATTTGTCATGGCGACAAACAGGCAATTGAGCGTGCTTCACCCGATATATAAGCTCTTGCATCCCCATTTCCGCGATACTATGTTTATAAACGCGTTGGCTCGACAGATCCTCATCAATGCCGGTGGGGTGCTTGAGATGACAGTCTTTCCGGCTAAATACGCCATGGAAATGTCTGCTGTGATTTACAAGGACTGGAATTTCACCGAGCAGGGACTTCCGGCCGATCTACTTAAAAGGTCAGTCACAAAGCTTTAAATGATTGTATTTTTCATAGAGTTTGAATGTCTGTCTCCTTTTGCTTCATTGCAGAGGGGTGGCGGTTCTGGACTCAAGCCGGCCTTATGGCCTCAGGCTTCTGATAGAGGATTACCCATATGCTGTTGATGGACTTGAAATTTGGGCGGAAATTGAAACTTGGGTTCGCGAATATTGCTCTTTCTACTACTCCAGTGATGAGTCGGTTCAGGGTGATTTTGAACTTAAGTCATGGTGGAAAGAGGTTCGATATCAGGGCCATGGTGATAAGAAAGACGAGCCGTGGTGGCCGGAGATGGAGACCCGAGCCGAGCTCATCCGAACATGCACAATTATCATATGGGTGGCTTCTGCCCTCCACGCGGCCGTGAATTTTGGCCAATACGCTTATGCCGGCTACCTCCCTAACCGCCCAACCGTGAGCCGCCGGTTCATGCCCGAGCCTGGAACTCCCGAGTATGCTGAGCTCGAGTCGAATCCCGATTTGGCCTTCCTGAAAACAATCACAGCCCAGCTCCAAACCCTCCTTGGCGTGTCCCTGATAGAGATTCTGTCCCGGCATTCCACCGAGGAGGTCTATCTGGGACAGAGAGACACTCCTGAGTGGACTTCAGATGCCCAACCTCTGGAAGCATTTGAGAGATTCAGGATGAGGCTGGAGGAGATAGAAAAGAGAATTATGGCCAGGAACGATGACAAGAGATGGAAGAACCGATTTGGGCCTGTCAAAGTGCCTTACACATTGCTCTATCCTAGCACCTCAGATCCCATGAGAGCTACTGGACTTTCTGGCATGGGAATTCCAAACAGTGTTTCAATCTAGACTTGTGAAGAAATTTGTTAATATATTGTAGAACTCAAGCCAATCACTAGAAATTGGTTTTTGTATCCTACATTTTTTTTGTCTCTCATTTTCAAGGCAAGTACTTATGGAGATTCTCAGACATGCATGTTCGCTGTATATCTAGATTCTCTCTTGGTCTGTACATTTTGTTCGTATTGGACAAGAAGCTTGTACAACTTCTTTCTTCATCCTCCAAAGTCTTTCAATTGATTCCCTAATACCATGGTCTTCGGGAGAGGGTTTCAGGCTTACCTGATCTCTGTTTGCATTTCATTGTTGAACAGAATACCTAAACTCATGCTTAAGAACAAAGATTTATAACCGCAAGGGATGACACAGTGATCAATGTTGGCCCTATACGAGTTTAATGGAGTAGTCAATTGAAAGCTTTCTATAATGGAAAAAAAAAAAACTTACAAGTGAACGAGTCCCACTGCCTGGTATAAAAATATAGTGAGAAATGAGATTATATATTAGATTATTCTTATTCCTATGATTAACATTTTGAGTTTTGTATCATAAATCACAAATTCAAAAAAAAGGATTGAGAAGTGCAACCATGTTACCCAAAAGAAAAAAGAAAAAAGAAGTCAACTACATCCAACTGTATGTACCAAATTCCAATAGACTTACATGGCAAACCAAGAAAAAGAAGGTGAGGTGTGGTCCTGTGGGTAAGACTAAGAATCAAAATCTCACATTCTAATTGGTCCAAGCCATATCCCCTTATCCAATACTCACATCTCCACCACCCATTAAAATCTCTCAAGCTCCCTCCACAATGCCCTTCTCTTATGACATTGATCATACAAATCCCATAAACCATTACCCCACTATCTCTCACACCCTCCTCCTCTCTCTCTCTCTCTCTCTCTCCTCATGGCTATGGCAACCCAAGCTTCACTCTTCACCCCAGCACTATCCACCTCAAAATCTGGAGACCGCCTGGTCGTGCCATGGAAGCAACCATCAGCTCTGTCCTTCTCTGGTCCTAAGCATGCCAAATTCACCGTTAAGGCCACAGCAGCGGAGGGAAAACCCAAGGCACCGGTGAAGGAGGCTCCGGTGGGCTTCACCCCACCTGAATTGGACCCATGCACCCCATCACCAATTTTTGGTGGCAGCACTGGAGGTCTCCTGCGCAAGGCCCAAGTAGAAGAGTTCTACGTGATCACTTGGGAGTCCCCCAAGGAGCAAATATTTGAAATGCCCACTGGGGGTGCTGCCATAATGAGGCAAGGTCCTAATTTGCTCAAATTGGCTAGGAAAGAGCAGTGCTTGGCACTTGGTACTAGACTAAGGTCAAAATACAAGATTAAGTACCAGTTTTATAGGGTGTTCCCTAATGGTGAGGTCCAATACTTGCACCCTAAGGATGGGGTCTATCCGGAGAAGGTGAACCCCGGCCGTCAAGGGGTCGGCCTGAATATGCGATCCATCGGAAAGAACGCCAGCCCGATTGAGGTCAAGTTCACCGGCAAGCAAGTGTATGACTTGTGAGGTGGGAATTTGCTTGGCTGGCATGACATGTATGTGTGATTTATTAGTAGTGTTTGTTTCTTGCCGTAATTGTATTTTCTTTATGAAACATACCGCAGATTCTATTATGTTGTGATGCGAAAAACAAACCATGGATTCTGTATTATATATATATATATATGTATGTATGTATGTATGTATGTATGTGTATGTGCCATGGAGAATAATCTAGGATTTACTCTTAGTTTCCATTTGGTTGTTGAAGCCTTTAATTTTGGCCAGGAATTTGATTGTGCATAAAAAGTTAAAAACATTTATGAGTACAAAATAGGAAGCATTTAGAAGCACATTTCTTGCTGCAATCTTTGCCCTTCAGTATTAGACTCCCAAAATTTGGAAATATGTAATGAATCTCATGGTGTATGTAGGCCTCCGTATAAAATTTGAATGCCTTCATCATGTTCTACACGAAGGTGAAATTAATTCTCTGATTTTCGTGACATTTTCTCTACAAGAAAGAGAATTGAAATGGGAACTGAAGTGAGCACATAGTGGGAAGTTTCAATGATTCACCTTTAGCAATGAGACCAATGCAATTTTTTATATTGCACCCTGCTCCCATAATGTAGCTCTCTGAGAAGTAGTTCCAATAAAATGACAGCTTTGAAATTGATTTTTATAATTATTACCAATTGCACGGCGAGAAAAGAAAAATGATTTGAAACACTATTTTTAATGATATTTTCCCAAAAAAATATCATGAAAAACAGGCTAAGCTGGCGCTTGTATACTGTGTTGACTCTCATGAGTACTCATGAGACTCAAACCCTCCTTTGTGGCCCAATCAATAGATAGAAAACCCTATGATGGAAAACTATCACATTAGGTTTGGAGAGGGTGTTGTGCCAGAAATCAAATAAACACTCACAAAATAATGAATTGGAGAAGAAAAGTTTACTACTTACAGTGAAAAAAATTTATAGAGGAGAAGGATGGATGCTCACTCTACTCTACTACAACTCTCAACAAAAAAAACTCTCTTTAACTTGCTTGCTTTATCTGCCCTTCTCTCTCAACTCAACCCTCTATTTATAGGGGAAGAGGGACATCGTTTGTTAAGGTTTGGCAGCCACCAACCTTGACAATTGGTGGTTGGCAGTGGGAATGGAAGAAACCTTCCATCGACGACTTCAACGGCTAGCTTCTCGAAGGTGCGGCGGTGGCTTCCTTCCTTAAGGTTTCTACAACATCGTGGTTGGCTTTGGTATGAACCCATCTCAGCAATCTCCCCCTTCATACTAATTGAAGGAGAACGCAATTTGACGTCCTTTAGTTGGCATTCATTCCGGCTATATCATTACATAGCTCGAGTTTCTCACGAGTAACCACAATTATTAGCATGTCTATTGGATTCTCTTTTGTATAAATCTTCTCAAGTTTCAGCAACTGTTGATCTATCACCTCGCGTATCCAATGATAGCGAATGTCTATATGTTTTGTCTAGAAATAGTACATTGAATTCTTACTCAAATTCAGAGCACTTTGCCTATCACAATGCACCTTGTATTCATTTTGTTTGATTCCCAGTTCTTGGAGAAAACACTTCACCCACAACATCTCTTTCTCAACTTTTGATGTGGTAATATACTCTGCCTCCGTTGTAGACAAAGTCACACACTTCTGCAATTTAGACTGTTAAGAAATAGCTTCCCCTGTGAAGGTGTAAAGAAATCTTAATATAGATTTTCTACCATCAAGATCTCCGACCATATCTGAATCTATATAGCCTTCCAAGAATGGTTTAGCTCCTCCAAAACCTAAGCATAGCTTTGATGTACCTTTTAGAACCTTGAAAATCCACTTGACAGCTTCTTAATGCTCTTTTCTTGGGTTGCAGAGAAATCTGCTTACAACTCCTACAGCGTGAGTAATGTTTGGCCTTGTACATACCATTACATACATTAGACCCCCAACTGTCGAAGAGTATGGGACTATTTCCATGTCTTCCATCTGATCACCCAACGGAATGCTGACTGGCTTAGCATTTTTCAAGTTGAACCTTCTGATCACCCATTCAATGTATTTTTCTTATGATAGTCATAACTTCTTAGTTTTCCTATCACGAACAATCTTCTTGCCCAACATTTGCTGAGTTGGGCCTAAATCCTTCATATCAAAAGATTGAGATAACTCCTTCTTCAGCTTGCTATCTTGGCAGCATCCTGTCCAATGATTAGGATGTCATTAACATAGAGATGGAATGTCACAAAGCTACCATCCGAAAATCTCAGAATATGCACGCACTGGTTTGCAATAGTCTTCTTGTACCCCTGACCCACCATGAATGAGTCAAACTTCTTATACCACTGTCTTGGCACTTGCTTTAGGTCGTAAAGACTCTTTTTCAACTTGTAGACTAAGTGTTCTTTCCTGAGAGCTTCAAACCCTTCCAGTTGCTCCATGTAGATTTCTTTATTTACATCTTCATGTAGAAAAGCTGTTTTAACATCCATCTGTTTAAGCTTCAAGTCCCGATTGGCTACCAATCCGAGTATAACTTGAATTGAGGTCATCTTTACCACCGGTGAGAATATCTCGTTGAAATCAACTCCTTTCTGTTGAGTCAATACCTTGATTTTGATGATAACAAAACATGGTTAAATGATCTAATAATTCTACTTAGTGTGCAGATGAATTATTAATTAGATCTTGACTTGAAGCTTATCATAATAGAGGATTTATGATAAAAAGCATGATGGAGTGATGCATTCTACAAAGGTGATATTATAAGAAGAAAAAGAAATCTCAAGTTGATGAAAATCCTAGATTAAAGATTGATAAGCATGAAAGAATAGCATATTCAACAATGGTGATTTTATAAGGGAATGAAGATAATGGATATCAAAGAAGAAGAATGAAAATGATCAAAGTCTTGATTTAAAAGATTGAAGACTTTGAGTACTTGAAGATATCTTGCAAGAATGGAAGAAAAAGATACCAACTCAAAATATGAAAGTTTTCTTAGAAGATTTGAAGATGTCTTGAAGACATGGAAGGAATCACAAGATTTGGAAAGCTTTCTTGAGTTGTTGAAGTCCATGGAGAAGCCATGTTGATTGAAGAAATGAAGATTCTAAGTCATGGAAGCTCTCTTGAAGATATTGAAGAAGACTTGAATCAATAGATGAAGCTATGATAATGGAAGAGCTCTACAAGTGATGAAAATGAAGAAAACTCACCTTGAATGGATTGAAGATGTTCTTGGAGTCATCTAATCTTGAAGAAGTGTTTGCAAGCTTTAAAAAGCCTATTTAGATGATCTTTGAAGAGATTGGAAGCTTTGAAAAAGAATGAAGAAAAGTTGCAAAAATATGGGTTTTTGGAAAAAGGGTCGACTCCTCAAGTTAAAAGAGCCGACTCATTCGAACAGAGCCTTGGAATTCTGCTGGAAGCTTAAAAGAGTCGACTCCTGGCCAAAAAGAGTCGACTCATTGCAACAGAGAACAAACAATTCTGCAGACTGCTGAAAAGAGTCGACTCCTGGGACAAAAGAGTCGACTCATTTGGATAGAAACTTGAAAAATCTGCTGAAATGCAAAAAGAGTCGACTCATTGAGAAAAGAGTCGACTCCTAGACTCTAACGGCTAGTTTTCTGACAGACGGTATGGGCACAAACACAACCAAATCTTCTCCCATACTTCTCCAACGGCTAGAATCGATCCATACCTATATATATGAGATATATACAGCTTCAAAGATGAAGAGGAGAGCAATCATACCATTCATATCAAGTGCTTCAAAGCTAAAAATCACCTGCACCTAACTGTTACATATTCTTGCTGAGTGTTTAAAGTTATCCATTGAGTTGTATTCATTTATATACTCACTAGGAGAGTCACTCTTTGTATAATCTTCATTCATTCTTGTTTGGGTGGGTTTGTAACCTTGTAAGTTTAAGTGTTCTTGGGAAAAACACTTGTAAGTTTAAGTGTTCTTGGGAAAAACACTTGTAAGTTTAAGAGAAGCTTGGACAAAATCTCTTGGGTTTTGAAAGCTTGGGAAGAAGCTTTTGTAAAGAGTGAGCTGGGCACTCGTGGCACAACCAGCGGCTGTGTAAGGAGTATTGCATAGTGGAATTCCTTCGAAAGGATCGAAGAAGCGAGGACGTAGGCAAGGTTGGCCGAACCTCTATAAATCTGGTGCATATTTCTTCTGCCTCTATTTTGCTTACTTGCTCATTATGCATGCTTGCAAATACTTGTTTTAATGTACACTTCATTTGCTTGATACATATACTTTGATTATTTGTTACTAAAATCCATAAATGATTTTTTAGTTAAAACTCTTGTTAAAAATTATATAAAACCCAATTCACCCCCCCTCTTGGGTTGCCTACTTGGGCCAACATTTTCTTCTGCTGGAAACCTTTTACGACCAATCGAGCTTTATGTTTCATTAGCTTTCCGCTGCCATCTTTTTTTGGCTTGAACACTCACTTGTTTCTTAAGGCTTTTCTTCTTTTGGGAAGTTTTACTAGATCATAGGTTTGATTCTTTTGCCAGGAACTCATCTATTCTTGCATGGCTTACATCCACTTACCCTTATCTGTATGAGTCTATGCTTCATAAAATTCTCTAACTCCCTTTCATCTGTTAACAAGATATAGTCTGATTTCGAATATTTATTTGATGGAATCAGTGGTTGGCCTATATTTGATCTCTTTGATTGAGGCTCTTCAATCTAAGGAGGTAACTTATCAATTGGCCGTAGGAGTTCTTCTTCTTCTGGTGAAGGGGGTTATTGCTCCCCTTGCTCAACACCCTCTTCCTCTTCATCTTGCACTCCATCAATATCTATGATAAATTGTACTAGAGCAAGATCAGGTATGTCTCTTGGAGCATTGGAACTCGACTTTTTGGACTTTGTAAAATCCTCGTAGAGTTGGTTCTCTTTGAACACCACATCCTTACTTCTGATGACATTCTTCGTTGCTGGATCCCACAGTCTGTATCCAAACTCTTCATCTCTATAGCCAATAAAGATACAAGGATTAGACTTCAAGTCCAACTTCTGTCGTTGTTCTTTGAACATATGTACATACGCCTTACAATCAAACACTCTTAGATAAAAGTAGGAAACATCCTTCTTGCCAGATCACATCATCTCCGGAACTTTGAATTTCAAAAGCACTGATGGTGATCTATTGATCAGGTAGCAGGCAGCACGAACAGCTTTACCCTAGAATGGCTTTGGTAGATTAGTCATACTGAGCATACACTGGGTTCTTTCCACAATGGCCCAGTTCATCCTCTCGGTTATTCCATTATGATGTGGGGTATGTGGGACCGTATTCTCGTGGTGGATACCATGTTCTGAGCAATATGCTTTGAACTCATTGGATGTGTACTCGCTTCCATTGTTTATCCGAATGCACTTCAACTTCTTGCCAATTTCTCTTTCCACCATGGTGTGGAAGATCTTGAAGTACTCAAGTACCTGATCCTTGGTCTTCAGAAAATACACCCACATATTCCGTAAAGCATCATCTATAAAGGTAATAAAATACCTATTACTGCCCACTAACTTTTCTTCTATGGGACCGCACACATCAGAGTGTACTAGGCTCAATAACTCTAATTTTCTCTGTGTGAAGGAACTGAACGAGACTCAATGTTGCTTGCTAAACAGGCAATGCTCGTAGGGGTTCAGTGCAATCTTCTTATTTGTTGGAATGAGAGCATTCTTCACTAGCGTGAGCAACTCTTTCTCTCCCATGTGGTTGAGTTTCTTGTGCCACAAATTTAGTGACGCCTCTTCTTCAACTGCATTGAGGCTGTCTGAACAAACGTTCACATGGTTTTTGTACAGCGTGCCACAGATGTGTCCTTGGGCAACAACCATGACACTTTTTGTTAGCTTTCAGGTGCCATTACTGAAGTAGTTGTCAAAGCCCTGCTGATCAACGGTTATTCCAAAAATCAAATTCAACCAGAGGTCGGGCACGTGTCGGACGTCCTTTAACACTATAGTATAGCCAACATTGGTCTTGAACTAAACATCACCAATTCTCACAATCTTTGATGAACTGGTGTTTCCCATTCTCACAGTACCAAAGTCTACAACTTTTTACGTTGTGAAGAACTCGCTGTGGAAAGTGGCGTGGTAAGAAATTGCTGTATCTACCACCCATTCGGTATTGTGGCTTACAACATGGATGCACGTCTCTTTATTTATAGAGAATACTACAATATCCCTGCCAAGAGTGATTAGGGTGTCACCATCTTCCTTGTTTGCTGGTAATCGCCTTGACCTTGCTTCTTTTTTAATTTTCGACGTTCCTCCTTCATGTGACCTTCAATGCCACAATGATAGCATGTAAACTTGCCATGTCTGTCACTAGATCTGCTAGGATCCTGTGACCTTCTTCTGATTCTGCTTCTGCCTCTGCCTCTACCTTTACCTCTACCTCAACTTTATCCTTCGCCTTTGAATATTCCTTGGTTCTCTGGCACGAGTCTTTTTTCTTCTGGACTCTTCATTGAAGAGTGCATCTTTCACCATTTCCATGGATACCTTCCCATTTGGGGCGGAATTGCTTAATATGACTACTAGTGTTTCCCAATTTTCCAGTAAGGAGCCGAGTAATAGGGCCGCTTGTTCTTCATCACTCGGAATCCAATCTGTTGCGAAAAGTTGGTTCATTAGGTTCTAGAATTCACTTGTGTGCTCGGCCATGAAAATACTAATTTTCAGCTTGAGGTTTATAACTTGTCTCATCAGGAGGGTTTTATTTCGTGGATTCTTCGACTGGTATATGCTCTCCAATTTTTTTCAAAAAGCATATGCATCCATTTCTTGTGCTACATGATGGAACACACTATGATCAATTCACTGCCGAATTTGGGCAACGATCTTTTTGTTCATCTTGAGCCATTCATTATCCTTTGTCATCTCTAGTTTAACGCTCTTATGATCCGAAGGCTCCAAAAAATCTTTCAAATTTAAGATATCCTCCATTATTGACCTCCACATCGAATAATTAGTGACCGTTAGTCTGATCATAGCTTTTGCTGTTGAGTTCTCCATCAATTTACTCTCCAATTGGCTTATACAGTACTATAAAAGTAGAATTTTCCAAAACAAAGTGCACAGTTGCGTCCGAAATAGCGAAAAACCTTAAGAAGGGCTTAACTGAAAGTTTTCAATTTTTTAGGGGTCAAATTATAATTTTTAGAAAATTTTGGAGTCAAATTACAATTTTCAGAAAGTTCTGGGGCTGTACTATCATTTTTAGAAAGTTCTGATGACGTGGTAGCTGCTATTGACTGGGCAATGATGTGGTAGTTGACTGAGCACTGACGTCAATATTAATGTAGTGATGATGTCAGCGATAATGTCACTACTGATGTAGTGATGACGTCAGCGATGATGTCATCTCTTCTTTTCCGATACCGATAACGTTGCAGTTTGCGGCGTTGGACTCGTATTGTCGAGACGAATACACTAGTGTGATCAAAACACGATGTTGAGCACTTTGATTTCGAGATAGTGAGCAAAAATTGCTTTGTTTTTGCTTCAGTGACTCCAACGAGGCTCTTATACCACTTGTTGCGTCAGAAATCAAATAAACAAAAAAAATATGTTGGCGCTTGTATCATGAAAAATAGGCTATGCTGGCGCTTGTATATTGTGTTGACTCTCATGAGTTTGAGACTCAAACCCTCCTTTGTAATGATCCAATCAATAGATAGATAGCCCTATGATGGAAAACTACCACATTAGGTTTGGAGAGGGTGTTGTGCCAGAAATCAAATAAACACTTACAAAACAATGAATTGGAGAAGAAAAATTCACTATTTATAGAGAGAAAAAATTTACGGAGGAGGAAGAAGAGGCTCTGAATACTCACTCTACTCGATTACAACTCTCAACAAAAAACTCTCCTCAACTTGCATACTTTATCTGCATTTCTTCCTCAACTTAATCCTCTATTTATAGCAGCTACCAACCTTGACAATCGGTGGTCGGTAGTGGGAATGGAAGAAACCTTTCATCGACGATTTTGGCAGGCAATTTCTCGAAGGTGCAGTGGTGGCTTCCTTTTAGTAGTAAAGCCAGAAAATTCATTCAAGGGAGGCACTTGTCGATCATAGTAATTTTTTTTTTGGTATAATCAACAATAAGGCACTTAGGTTCCATACATATGTATAATGTATACAAATTTACATATATGAATGGGCTTTAAAGTAAAACAAATATTTAAAGGACATTTATAAAGTTTTAGTGGGTAAAAATTATATAAAAAAAGTTCTTTAAAATTGTAGGTAAAAATAGAATATTTTCAGAATTTGAGGGGGCATCTATAAAATTTTAAAGGAAAAATTTTGAAATCATTACTTAAAACTATAGAAATAATGAAATATTTAAAAATTTGAGGGGGGATATTTCTAATTTTTTAGGGGCTATATTAAAAAGAATTTAAAAAAAAACTAAGTAAGAATGTAATTTCTAAAATTTGAGAGGGGACACGTGCCCCATTTGGGCACCATATCCCTCCGCCCTTGCTTCCTTCCTGGATGTTTCTGTAGCATGGTGATTGACTTTGGTATGAATCCATCCAAATAGAGTGACGAGGCCGGTTATATAATAGGGGAACGGAAGCAGATGCAAGCATTTTCTTTCAATTGCCGGCCAAATGGCTTTAAGACATCGGTTTTCTCTACCTCGATTCACTATTTGGAACTTTTTACAGAAGGTTTTCCCTACCAGATCCTTCTATCAGGCAACCTAAGTCCACTCATAATGGATATTAGACAAGAGCCGAGTGGCGAGCCCACAAAACATGGCTTTCTCGTAAGTTTTGAGGAAGTTAAGAGGATTCCATAGGCATCACCAACTGAGCACAAACCAAGATACATTACCGTCATATTCCTTTGAAGTACCTACATAAGGAGAAATCTATAAACCATAAAAAGGAAGAAGAAAAGAGAAGAGAGAGCAAAAAAAAAAACTTAGAAAAACCATAAATGAGTGCAAGATCGATGTCAACTTATAGTCTTCTATGTCTCTGTGCTATTGTAGTAGCTAGGGGATCCATTTTATCCTATGCTTCTCAATTTGGATTGTGTTTGTAGGTAGTGCCATGACCATATATATATTAACCTTGTGCTTTTCTCTTTGTAAACATGATTCTCATTTTCCAATCTGTCAACACCCATTTCAAATTAGTTAGCAGCTTATACTCTGAAAATGATAATTCAATTAATTTGCCACCAGATGAATTGATACTGTGATTTGGACTTACGATTTTCTGACGGCTTTGCTAAGCGTAGATAATGATGTGAATATTTCCCATCTAAGTATCTATTCTCCCCTTTGATCCTTTGCTTCATTCTTAGGTCTAATTCATCAGCACGGCACAAATGGATTTGGAGAATCCGATGCCTATCATCTATGACATATAGTTCTTACGCTTCATCTCTCTTAGAATAAATTAGTATCTATATTACCTGAAACCTGAATCGTTCCAGTATGTGAAACGGAAACAGAAACGTGGTACACCCCATATTTTAAAATATAGTATACTAGTGGTAGACTTCTATAAAGTATACTATTATAATTAAAGTACTTTTAGAAGAATTTTTTTAATAATTGATATTTAATAAAACATAATTTATGTTTTTTTTAAATTAATCATTTGAAAACATTTTCTAGGAGTATTATGGCTTTTTTTTTGTGCATTTTGTTATGCCAAAATTTTGTTCTTTCTGTATCTTTGTTTCATTATAATTGATTTTTTTTCCTCCATTAGGTGACCTTTAAAGAGATAAATAGGAAAAAAATTTGAAATTACTTTGCATCGCTAAATTCACCATTTTAAAACGCTAGAATATCATGTTTCGAAACGTCGTTCTAAAACGTAATTCACTAGTGTAGTAGACCGATCAGTATCATGAACTAGTGTATGATGCTGATCATCAGCCCTGTGATTGTGTCATCTTTATGATGTTTGATGCATTATGGAAATGTTCGACCATAAATGGCTTCTATATGTGTATTTTATGTGTTGAGGACAATGCACATCTAAACATAATGTTTTCTTGTGCTTCAAACAAAAAGCAGTAGGCTAATTTCCTAAAAAAGATGAACAATTAAAGTCCAAGTAACCCAAGCCCAAGCATAGGAAGGAATATGAGCTACAACCAGTAGGCATCTAGTGAACTAGTTTCCAAAGGAACCAAAAAAAAAAAAAAAAAAACTGGTGAATGCAGGGACTGCCATTTATTTTCTTATGTTACATCTGAAAACCTGCCTTAAGAGTTGTTGTAAATGCAAGAAAACACTTTGTGTGACTGAAAATTCCTGCTAGTCTCCAGCCTGCAATATGTGAAAACATAAATTAGTTGATCCTGTCTGTCTGTCAACAGGAACACACACACACAAAAGAAAAAAAAAAATATATATATATATATATATAGAGATATATTCATACTTGTGTGACAAAAATGCCATCCTGATTAAGCCTTGGTTTTGCCTAGGTCTGCAAGTGGACTGGGTTTCAGGTCGGGAATCTCTAAATGTGTTGTTGTATTTAAATTTCTCACCAAACTTTTTAATTTTTAACTAGTTAATTTGGTTTGGATTGTCAAAAAAAAAAGAAAAAGGAAAAAAAGATTAAGCCTTGGTTTAACAATGGACTCATAGAAGGACTGGCGTAGAGTTTGTAAGATGGGCCTCCTTCCATTGGGTCAGCTGGGTCCCCAACAATCGCATCATGACACTCCTCTCTCCTTTCAAGCTCGGCCCTGCACACACCACCAGAGTACAAGCTACAAAGTGACTATTAAAGCAAAAACAAGTCATCATCATCAGCAAAAATTTGGCAACTACAAAAGACAGTATATATATAAGGACAAATTACATTTTATTTGACAAATCTATATAGTTCTGTCGACGTTTCAAAAATAATACTGGCCTCCTTGTTAGGCATGTCTCTTAAATGGCAGTGACGGAAAGTGTTATTTGACTATTTTACCCCTATGTAAGACAGACAAGCCCTAAAATCAAACACCCACCTTCTCTGTTTATTCCCACAACCAAACGCCCTCTTATCAACTCTAACATTGCCTCACGCCATCACCACTCATTTGACCATCTCTCTCGCTTTCCCCCTCTTTTTGACCAGCAGACAACAGCAGTCAGCACCGCCAACAGCTATCGCCACCATCACTTGCACACCACGCAGGCCCACCTACTCCCCCTTTCTCCGCCGGTCTCTCTCCACCCCCATTAGCCGATCACCCCTAACCAGTCTCCTCTTTCTATCTCTTTTTGTCTGTCATTCAGTAAAGGAATTTCACAAAATAGGGCTACTGGTGATATCTACCTACGTGGCCAAGATTCGTATCTAGTAAGTAGGAATCATATATATATATATACACATAGAGAAATATTAATCGTATTTGATGTAAATGGTCGTCCAAATCAACCACCTCTTTTTTCTTCGTTATAGCACACCCACGTATATATACATATATAATGTGTATAAATATCAACTTGCAGTGGCCATAGAAAATATGACTCCACCTCTCTCCTCTCCCTAGAATAAATTATATATGTTATTTACTGTTACCTTTTAGGCTTATTTACGTGTATATTGATTTATGGGCTCTTGTTTCTGCTTATGCTATAATATATATATATATATATATATACATATATCATCACCTCCAGCGACTCTATTAATAGCGTGTATTTGAAAAAATTATACTGACTATTCTTGAAATTTATTAAAAATTAAAATAAATTTTCTCACATTTTAAAAATTACACTGCCACTCCTTATTTTTAAAGTTTTGTGACATATTTCTCATCATGTTAGACAGCCGTTAAAAGTCCTAATAATTTTTGCTGATGTCATTTAACATATCTGGACTGGTCATTGCCCTTAACTAGAGTGAAAAGCCTAAAATACCCTACAATTAACAATTAAATTACTAAATTACCCACCTAATTGACACTTGGCCACCACTAGCCTACATCTATTCCCTCCTTGACCTTTTTCCTCCCTGTGCTACGTCGTCTCCCTCTATCCCTCCCTCTCCCTTTCTGCTACGCTAGGTACTCCCCATCCAGTGACCACCGCCTCCTCCTCCCTCCTTCCATCCCTCCCAGTGTCCTTCCCAGCCTTCCTTTCACTGGTCGATATTAGCTTAACCTCCTTCGAAGTGCCGCCATCCACCACCTCCTCTCTCGCTCTCTCACCCCCACCTCTACTCCCACCATCACCACCGTACAACGCCAGCATCACCGAAGAGAAAAATTGCTACCTTCAGTGCCGATAGCCACTACCACTGCCATACCCAGCCCTCCATACCACTTCTCTTCCTGGTCCCACCGCGAACAGCCACCACCATCGCTACCCACAACCCTCACTCCTGAAAGTAACCCCTTACTGACCACCATGATCACCACCCACCAATTCAGAAAACCAACTTCGATTAGCCTCAAAACATTTTTTCTTTTGCTAATACAATTTTCGTGGGCCCTAATTTTGAGAATTTGGAGAAAAACCCAACAAGGATTTGTTGAACAGAGCATTACCCATTGAATGGGTGGCCCGATTAGAGAGAGAACGAGAGGGATGAGGAGTAGCAACAACAGCGGCGGAGGGGGTGGTGGTGTTGGAGATCCACTGGGTTGGATCTTGTACAAATTTAATGTAAATTGCTTCTCTCACCCCCGACACAGCCTCGTTTGTCACATTTGTCCCATCACAATTATATTTTTATCTCCCTTCTTTTTTTAAAATTATAATTCACCCGAATTTCTTTACTTATAATTTTTTTTTAATTTTATTTAGTTTAATTTTGTTTATTTTTTTAATTAATTTTGTTTATTATTTTTTATTAATTTATTAATTTTATTTTATTTAATTTTTAATACATGTCAGAACTTTTTCTTTTCTTTAAATTATTCTCTCAACTCGACACCTCACCTTTTTATATATTTTTTTCATATCTTTTTTTTAATTTTATTTAATTTTTATTTAATTTTGTTTCTTCTTTTATTAGTTTTATTTTTTTAATCAATTTTGTTTATTATTTTTTTCATTAATTTTTATTTTATTTTTAATACATGTCAGAACCTCCCCTCTCTTTAAATTACTCTTCTCTAACCCTTGACATATGTCAAAACTTCTCTATTCTTTTAAATTATCTCCTTCCAACCCTTGACACATCTTAAAACCTCCTCCTCTATTTAAATTATTCCTCCTCAATCCTGGGCAACCCTTGACACATGTCAGAACCTCCCTCATTTTAAATTATCCCCCTTCAACTCTGGACACATGCAAATAATAATTTCTAAAATCTACAACTAAAAAATAAACAAAAGATTACAAACATATAATAAAAAAAACTTTTCATTCAAAAAGAAAAATAAAATTAATTAAAAAAATAATTAAATAAAAAAAACAAAATCAATGAAAAAAAAAAAAAACTAAACAAAAAACACAAAATTGACAAAAAAAAAACCGAGGGCGGGAGAGGAAAGAACAGAGAGTGTGTAAGAAGGCATAATAATAATTGTAAAGGAAATTTAGAATGGGGCCAGGAGGGGGCTGTGTGGGGCGGGGGAAAGCAAATTTCTGCAATAACCCCGTATATATAGGTTTACACGTGATGGTGTATATGTAGAGGGAGTGATGGATCGATTTGTTTAATACGGTTACAAACCCTTCGGAGGCAAATCAAAGCGAGAGCCTTCAAAGCTGATTTACGTGATCGACTTTGGCAAAAAAACCCTTACTGATTTACATGATTTGTTGTACCTAAATCAAAACTATTTACCATGTCAAACGTGTTGTGTGGGTTCGATCTAGGTGTAGCAATTCGATTAAACAAATATTACAATCTGATTTAGGTGATGTAGTGGTTTGAGTGGGGGAAGAGAGAAGAACAGTGGGGTGGATTGCGATTATGCCACATTATATTTCCACATTAGAGAGAAGGACAGTGGAGTAGGTACAAATCGTATTATGCCACATTATATTTCCACCCCACTGTCCTCCTGTCTTCCCCCACTCAAACCACCATCACCTATATCAGCTTGAAATTTTTGTTTAATGGAATTGCTACACTTAGATCGAACCCACGCAACACATAAACGAAAATTATTTTAAGTGAAATAATTGATCACGCGAATCAGGTTGTGAAATCTGGGTTTGACATAGTAAATAACTTTGATTTGGAGAAAGAGATTTGGTTATGGGATGGGTTATGGGTGCGGTGATCTAATGTTGTGGGCTTAACTTTGATTTAGTAAAAATATAATGTGGCATAATACTATTGGATGGTATAAATAATACAATAAATAATGTTAACTGGGTAATGGCAATCTTAACATTTAAAAATCTTTAACCAATGACATTAACATTTTCTGTCAATACCTCTAACAGAGGCATAACGAAGGGGAGGTTCCTGCATATTGTCCAAAAAAGTAAGGGATAATAGTATCATTTAAGAAATCTAAGAGGTACTATATGTTTTTGTCAAATATTTCAGGGGAGGTCAATGTAATTTACCCAATATGAAAGGAACTAAACCTTTCATCATTGATAATCAGCTCAAGTTTGAGATCATAAAAAGCTTCCTTGTTCACCACTAAGTATGGCTTGCCAAAATCTACTACCTCCTGCACAATATAGCACAAAAGCAATGTGGAATAGGTGACAACTTTTTTTTTCCTCCTCTTTCACTTATGGTTTGTAAAATTATTATTGTTTCATTATTTCACTCTAATTTTCTTCTTAATAATGGCCAGATCTGTTGAAAAGTAAACTTGTTTTATATATTCTATAACACATGAATATACATGATACATGGATGTAGAGAAGTACATTTATGTAGATGAAGGGTCATGAATGTATTAAGTGTCTTAGTTCATGTATATGGTTAGATGCATGTTAATTGTGAGACCCTAACTTTTAATTTCATTAGTAATTAATGATGATAGTATTGCATGGTTCAGAGATATGTAAATTAGTATTTATGTAAAATAAGTTTAATTTGACTTAAATTACCCTACCAATAGGAGTTGGCACCTAGGTGTAAGTCACTTAGTGAATGAAAATTGATGGGAAAAAGAAATGGGTGACACCTAAGGCTTTTACCTAATTAGTTGAAAGAGATAGTTAAAAAATAAAATAAAAAAAAAGGGAAAAGTGAGAATGCTAGAAAGAGACGGAAGAGAGATAGAGATAGAGAGAGAAGGAGAGAGTTATAGAGAGAGAGAGAGAGAGAGAGAGAGTTGCAAAAGAGAGAAAAACAGAGAGGGAGCTGTTGCCATCGCACGAATAGGCTGATTTCAGGTATGAAAATTCGTATCTTGCTGTAGATCAAGCTATAGGTGGATAGATCTTGAAAAAATACTTGATTTTGATACGAATTTCATCTGATTTGGTTAAGAATTGAGAGAGAAACCTCTGTCCAAAGTTGGAAGGTTTCTGCTGCGAAAATCTGCAGAAACAACCACTTTCGGAGGTTGTTTGACCTCTGTAACAATCTGATCTGTGGCTGAAATTTTACACACTTAAACTTTGAGATCTTAGGAAAATTTGGGCTTTGGTTTCAATCAAAAATGTTTTAGATTCGAATTATGGTGATTTTTCAAAGTTAGGCTGCCACTGTAGAAGTGTGATTCCCAGATCTACCCAGATCTGTAGTCTTTGGTTTGACAGAGAATTCGACTAAGTTAGAGTAGCCCAAAAATTATGAAATTTTTACTGTATCTAATAGAATAGTTGAAGATAATCTGTACCAAATTTCAGATTATTTCGATATCTTTTACCTATGCTACGAATTTCTCAAAGGTAGAGCATCTGCTGCTGAATTCAAGTTTCTGCAGCACTGCCCTGTTTTAGAAAATACGAAATAAATACTTAGGCATGTTCAAAAAATGTAAAATTTTGTCTGGATACTCTGTGAGATGCCTATGTTGTATTTCTGAAGTTTTAGAATTTTTGAGTATAACCTCACGAACTTATGTCCAGATTAGGATACCTGTGTCAGTTTTAACAGATTAGAGGACTTATTGTATTTTGGTATTTTCAGCTCTAGCTTAACATTGGGAGTGTGATTGAGAATAACATATGGTAGTTTTAATGCAGAATTTCAGTGTTATAATTTGTTTGGAGTATGTACATTATCTTTATGATTATTGGAGTATGCATTGAGTTGTCTAAACTAATGCGGTTGTGGTGTTAGGAGCTAACGGAGAGCAAGATCCTTCAACGTCAACTCAGAAGTGATCTTTGATGTCGTGTGTGTGCAGTGACAGGTGGGATCATAGGATAATCTTATTCATATAGAAGTGAATTTATATTGCTTGTGTTATTATCTATGTTGATGTTAATTGTGGGATTGTGGGATTTTGAGATAATCTTATTCATGTTTAATGCATTGTGTATTTGCTATATGTATAATGGTGGTGAATGCATATGAGGTGTTGAAGGTGTTTATATATGAGGTGAGGTGAAATTGGTCTTATATGAGAAGTTCTGTGGAGATATTGATGATTTTATATATGTGGTGGCATTGCATACCATTCATATTGTATGCCTTGCATTGCACTGGAGAGAGTTAACCACGGTGGGTTAACCAAGGCTTAGTCACGGTGGACTAGCCTAGGGGTGCCACGGTGGGTATTCCTTGATAACGCGCCATCGATATATTGGGTCAACGTTATCTAAAATTGCGCGCACATGTGGGTGATACATGTATTGCATTGAGACATCCATGATATAGATATATATTAATCATTTCCACCTGTATGCATTTGGGTACTTATTATTATTCTTTATGAGTCTGATTATCTGTTGTGAGCACGTTGACAAAGCTCACACCCACACAGACTGTTTTGACAGGTAACTTGGTGATGACGGTTTGGTTCACTGCAGTGTTGGTCCCTGCCGTGGTGGCATTTATATTGGTGTCCGGATGTCATGTCTCAGGGCTTGAGTAGTCTTTTCTATTTGTATTTTACTTTACGTTAGCTTGAGTTTGGGATTTGTCATGTACCTATACTGGATATGATGCTTGTAAAGTTATGGGATCAATTATTCTGATGTACGTTATATTTATACATGGTTGGTTTATAGTTTCTTAAGGCAATGGTGTTTTTTTTTTCCCGTTGTATTCTATTTGTGGGGTGTGGATTCAGGTGTCGTTCGCAGGTACAGTGACCTGTGCGATCATGCCCTACCTAATACGACATAATTAATGTCTAATTAGGATGGGGGTGTGACATTAATGGAACTATATAAATATGCTATGTAATGTAATGGAAAAGAGAAGAGAAAAAAAAGATAGTTTCTCCATAAAGTTTGAGTTTATTGGCCGGCCATATGTTCTAACAAAGTGGTATTAGAGCCTACCACAAAATTTTCAATAGTGATATCAAAGCTCTAGGCAGATCCTTGAAAATTTATAAGAGCCCAGAAAAATCTTGGGAAGAACCAAGGGAAGATGCATATCCTTACAGATAGATTAACTTTTGTCAATTATAAGAGATTGAGGGCTACCGTATGTCTCTACTTCAAAGCTTTTGATTTATGGGATGTCGTTGGAGAAGAGCTAACAAATGACATGTCCAAGAGGGTTTGAGAAAAGAAAGAAGAGAAGGCTTTTGTAATTTTGTAAAGATCCATTCATCAAGAAATTTGAAAGAAGATTGGAGAAAAGAGATATTCTAGTGAAGTTTGGAAGAAGCTCAATCCTATCGCCTCTAATCGTGGAGAAGAGGTTTTACCATTTGAGTATTGGGTACAATGCTTTGAGAAAGATGATTTTTTTTGAAAGAAAGTCATGAAGACTTTGGAGAGAATTCCATGAAGAATAATGACAAAGAATTCATTGGCAATGAAGACATAGAAATTGATGAATGTGAAGAAGTCCAAGCGGAAGAAACACAAGAAGAATTTGTTGATGATGAAATTCACAAAATGAAAGTGAATTTAGTGGAAAGGAAAATTGTGGAACTTGAGAAGATTTAAGAAGAAAATCTTAAAGAAGATGCTCATCTCAACAAAGTTGATGTGTTAACATATCAAGGTATGTCTTATTTGAAAGAAAATATTTTATTTGGTACATTTTCAATATGTGAAAATGTGGTTCTTATTTTCCCCCGAATGTTGGAAGGACAAATCAATGACTGCTATATTGTTGATTAAGTTGATGAAGAGTGCTATGAATTCATCACAAAGGAAGTTGTTCCATTGAAGTGGAAAAACGAAGACCAAGAAGTTGAGACTTCAAAAAGTTGTTATTTACATATTGATTTCGAAAATTCTACATTTGATACAAGTTGGGTGAATATGGAGAAATTCTTTAATCCGCAAGAGCGAAGAAAAACAAAATTCAAGAAGTATAATAAGTTCAAGAATGAAGATCAATGATACGCCCATGTGAAGGAAAAACTTGATAATGTTCGTTTGAAGGCACTACACAAGCAAATGAAGAATAAATGAAAAAATTATTTCAAGAAGATCAACATCAAAGCTCATACATCCATGGAGATGGCTATGAAGACTATTGCCATTGAAGGTGGTGGAACTCAAGATCTAAGTGGAAATATCACATCAAGCCCTTAAATGCAAAATCAAGTTTAAGAAGGGGTGCTGAAAAGTAAACTTGTTTTTACATAGTCTATGACTCGTGAATATACATAATACATGTATGAGGTGATTCATGTTTGTAGGGAAGTACATGTATGTAGATGAAAGGTCATAGGTGTATTAGGTGTCTTGGTTTATGTACATGCTTATATGCATATTAGTGGAACTATATAAATATGCTATGTAATGCAATGAAAGAGAGTTTCTTCCATAAAGTTTGACTTTACTAGCCCATCATATATTCTAGCAAAATGGTATTAGAGCCTTCCACAAAATTTCCAACAGCTTTACTAAATGTGTAGTCACAGGGTTAATTTAGGGTGATTGTAATCTTGTCTATGGTGCTAACGGCCACACGAAACAAAAAAGACTTTCAGGCAAAGCAGTAAAAGCAAGATTGAGTTCACATCTTACAGAAGGAAGAATATATTGTCATATTCACAACTGTTTTACTTGTCATTTTGTTTACAAAGTGGTCTAGGCAAATTATAAGAGGACAAATTAAACAAGCTTACAAGAAAAAAAACAAAGGGAGTAGAAGAGATAAGAACTATGAGGGAAAAAGAGTTACGCATTAAAATCACACATGGCCACCTTCTCTACTATCTTGTGTCTCAGTAGTTCTCTTGCAGTGGAACCTTCACCTCCTCCTTGGACTGAATATGCATACATATTGTGATGCAGATACTTATATAGTGAGGAACATACTGAAACCGTATATGCAAGCTAGTCAGAATACGTAAATCTATGTGTGTATATATATATATATGTGTGTGTGTGTGTGTGTGTATAAATTGCTGTGACACTCAGAAGATAAGTGAATTTGAAAAATACTTTGGATGATGAAGAACTGCAAGTTGGACAACAGATTCACGCTATATCTATATCTACATCTATCTATCTATGCACTTCGAAGCTTTTCATCAATGACCAGAGCCTGTCATCGAACAACCAAATAGAATTTAGCACAGGATTTTGATTTGCTTTTAGCTATGCCAAAATTTAATAAATTACAAAATATATATATATATATATATAGAACATGTATATGCAAACGTTATATAGGCTAAAAATTTTACAACTAATATGTAGCAAATGTGTGTATAAACAGGTAAATATTTGAATATATCTAAGGAAAAATACCTTTTAAAGTTGTACTAAATGGTTCTTCATGAAATAAAAATCATCTATTATCGAATCTAAATTGATAGGCTTAAAAAATTCTCTTTCGATGTAAAAAACATAAAATTTGCAAGAAACTTATCATTCATCTTGTTGTGAAGAGCAATATTAACATACTTCATAACTGAAAATATTCGTTCAGTAGTTGCTGTGGTAACGAAAAGAACAGTTTAGTAAACTAAACATAAATTTATTTACATATATATATTTTTATGCTTTAGGAAGGAAAATGAACCCTCTTGGTCCATGGAAGATTAGAATATTAGTCTCTCAATTGTTGCACTTAATGTCTAGCTAAATTCTATTACATTAAATTTTATTTTTTTTTATGCCCTATCGTTCAACTTTAATCATAAAAAATTTATATTGATCTACCTTGAAGAATGTAAAGATAACTTTTAATTATGCACTTTTCTGTCTTCAACCAGTTGTAGTCTTTTTTTTTGGGGGGGGGGGGGGTCAGGAATGATTTTCTCCTTCGAGCAACTACAGACACTAGAGTATGAATACAGAAATCATAAATCAAAATCTTTGCCTCTCTCATAGGACACTTTTTTAATGGTTAAGTAATTAACTTAATTTTTATTAGCTTTAAGAATTAAGATTAAAGTGGAATGTGTTTGATAATAATGTTACAATAAAAAGTGTTAGGTTGAACAGTAGAAAGGAGTGGACTGGACAATATAAAGGTGGACTAAACTTAAATATTAAAAAAATTTAAACATTACAAATAAGAGTTAGGCTAAACTCCCTTAGGCTATAGCTTAGGAAGCCTCGGACTTTCTTCCGCCCTTGACATAACCACATAAAATAAGCAAGAAATAGTTTCATTATTATATATATTATATGAGTTATATGCATAAGGGCCCACCAATTGTCGGGCAACAAATAACTACTCCACCACTGAGGTGCTAGTTGAATCACTTAAACAACTGAGATAAGTACTCGTTTATTTTTTAACGGTTATGTGTTTGAATTCAATTGCAGTAGTAGTTGTATGAATCAGATTTTGTTAAGAAGTGACTTAATATTTGTTCGCATTTCAGTAGAGCTACTGTGACGGACTCACCTTTATCAAAATCAGTAACCATGATTTAAATCAAACATTTCAGAACGGGTAGAAATCCGTATAGCCATGCTCAAAGAGTTATTACTCCAGTTGTCCTTTTTCACTATTAAATTCAAAATGAAACCATTCATGACCTTTGGATATCTATACACATTTCAAAAATCTCATAGGCATTTTATGCTCTCCTTTCAAACTCTTTCGTATGCAGCACTCCGACGGCCAGCTGCTTTTCGTTTTTGTGAATTGCAATGCAAAGTAAGAGAGACTCTGTAAATGAAGGAAGAAAGAGAAATACAGTGGCACGACCAATGTTTGACAGTTTTGGGAGGAAAGATAAAAATGGTAAGAAGTGATCTCAACCACTAAATTTTAAACAAAATGAATGGCCATCGTTGGATTGGAAGACACGAAGGATATTTTTAAAAATCCATCTGAAATATAATATAGATAATAAAATTTTATTGAAAACCCATATATGGGAACCCATGAATAGCGTTAGACGCAACGTATTTTTTGTCAAATCTGAATTAAATAATACAAGAACGGATAAATAGGAAAGTGTACGATTAAAACGTGTAGGAGGCTGCGGGAGATATGTCGGCATAAGGTCCCGTGAGTGGGGACCACTCGTTAATAGGTACTATAATGTGTCTCGTATCGGTAAATTATTTAGTAGGTACAAAGGACCACGCTATGTCCGTGAGTGGAGACCACTCACCAAATGTGGTAATATAACGTGTCTCTGAGTAGGTTTGATCATAGTTAGACGGAAATCTATTTGGAAGGCGGAAACGCATTTTTGAAAAAATGTGTTTTTAGGATGGGATCGAAATTCGTTTTAAAAATTTAAAAAAATATTTCAAAAATACCGGAAAAACGTTTCGGAAATGTCAGGAAAACTCTTCGAAAACGCTGGGGGAACTCTTTAGATACTTAACGGAAACTTTTGAAAAACGTTTGAGAAACTCTTGCAAAACGTTTCGAAAACTTAAAATATTAATTTTTATACATGTTTTTCCTTAAGTTCTAACTAAGTATCTATGAAATTATTTGCATAGATTTTTACTAATTTTTCCAAATGTCTCTCCTAAGTTTTCCCAATGTTTCTATTAAGTTTCTCAAAGGTCTCCACTAAGTTTCTTAAAAGTCTTCTTTAAGTTTCGGAAAAGTTTTCTATTAAGTTTTTCAATCGTTTCTTGCTTTCCGTTTCTCCTTATATTTTTTGGCCGGGCTTTCCGCTTCTGTTTCTCCTAACGTCTCCTGCTTCCACTTCTCATTTCTACAACTATGAGTTTGATACACCATATTGGTATGATGACGTGATGTTTTAGACTTATTAGATAATTTCTAATCTCGATGGTCTTCAATGGCAGGGTTTGTGCCTAACCAACAGTGATTGCACCTGGGAGTTGGGGCAATCTTTCCTTCTTGCTGCAAGGGCATTGAGCCTCTCCCCTCCCTACCTTGGCATGGGCTTTTGGATGTGAGCTAAGGGGTAACCATGAGTTCGAGAGTTTGATAGGTTTATTTATAAATTATAGAGTTCAAATTTTTTTGTAAGTTTGATTAGTTTAATAGACAGGATTGGAAATTATTTTTGAAGTCAGGTTCAACTCGAAATATATATAAAATAATATATTTTTATATTTTAATATTATATATATATATAAATTAAAGTTTATGTTATTTAATGTTATTTAGAGGAAAGAAAATTATATATTAAATAAATTTTATATTAAATGAAAGAATTTGAAAATGTAATTTTTTTAATTAGATGGACTTAAAATTTGATTTTGAGTTTGATGAATTTTTTTTTTTATGTAGGCTCAACCTAACCAATGTCCGCTACCTAAACTGTCATTGTTTTAGTCGGTAGCTAGTTAGAAAGATAGGATCCCATCCATTGAAAGATTGTCCTTTGTCAATTTCCCGTAAGTAATTAACAAAGCATTCCTGCTGGTACCACTTGCAAGTTGCATGTACCCATAGTTACAGGTTGTCATCGTTGGATCCATAGATTCTTGTCATGGGCTTAGTAATTTCGTTTACTTCTCTCGTGTGGCGGGCTATGATATTCTGATGTACACGATCTTATGCGAGGTATACATCAGAGTACGACCACCTTGTGCAATTGTGGCCATATGTTTCGGAAGGATCTTTGTAGACCACCATGTGCAAGTAAAACAAAATCTGTGCATCACAACCTTGGGAACGTGTAAGTGTACATATCCATGTATATAGGGTATGCTTGGTTCAGTTTTTTGTTTAATTTTTTTTAAGTTTATAAGTAAAAAAATTAAATTTTTTTAAACTTTTTTGTTTTTATTTTTTTACTTATATTTAACTAAAATAAAGCCAGAAAAATAAAAAACTTAAAAAAATTTAACTTTTTTGCTTGTGCTTAAAAAAAACTTGACAAAAAAATTATACCAGACGGATTCATATAGCAAAATCTTGACACTGATTCCGATAAATATGAAAATGTCGTGGATAATATTGATGCACTAATGACTTGGAAATACAAAAATACCGACAAACGAAGAACTTTATTAAACCAAAAAAGTAAAAATAAAAGAAAATTGCTAAGAGTGTTATATACATCCTAACATATTTGTTGGGCATTGATCGGTTTTACAAGCATAATAGTGATATACTTGGATGCTAGAAGTAATAGCCTCGTATCATTTGTCTCAATAAGTATTCATTTATTTTTCTTTTGAATATCTGTTGAATAAATTAGTTAAATTTGTTACTTATAATAAAAAATAAAAAAATAAATTTTTGTAACATGTGAAAACATTGGTAAATGTTATATCACGTAGCAAATTGATTGCATGAATCGCAGAATTGCAGCCAACTCGATCTTTTCTATTGCTTTAGATAGAAGACCACAAATTCTATTAAAGGCCGCGTAAACACTTAGATCTTAGACAGCAATGGCATCAATTATTTTCAGCGTAGTGTTATCTTTTCTATTCATTCTCTCTCTCAACACTAGCAACTCTCACCCCCTAGACTCTCTCACTCCCTATGAAATCAATGAAGTGGCTGCCATAGTCAAAGGCTCCAAACTAGGCTCATTCCAAAACCTTTCTTTTCATTACGTAGGTCTACACGAACCAAGTAAAGTAGTCGTCCACTCCTGGCTATCAAACCCTTCCAAAAAGCCTCCACCACCCCGTGAGGCCTTTGTAATCGCTCGAGCTGAGGGAAAAACCTACGAAATCACTGTGAGTTTAACAAATAAATCAATTGCGTCGCAACGTGTTTATGGAGGTACCGGCTTCCCTGTAATTACCGTTGAAGCTAGTAATGCTGCCTGTGCTCTCCCTCTCACCTACCCTCCTTTCTTAGAGTCCATTAAAAAGAGAAAACTTGATGTAAAAGAGGTTGTTTTGAGTGTTTTTTCGGCGGGCTGGTTTGGAGAGAAGGGTGAGGGGAGGAGTGTGGTTAAGGTGTTGAGTTTCTACAAAGATGGGTCAGTTAACATCTGGGTTAGACCCATTGAGGGCATAGAAGTACTTGTTGATCTTGATAAGATGGCAATTGTTGAGTACTTAGATTATGAGGTGCTTCCGATGCCAAAGGCCGAGGGAACTGAATACCAAGCATCAAAAATTAAGCCTCCATTTGCAGCCCCAATTAATCCTATGACCGTTGTTCAGCCTGATGGCCCCAGCTTCAAGATCAATGGCCAAGAGATAAGGTCAGTGAAAAACAATACTACTATGCCTATATGAGCAAAGATAGGTACTAAGTTCATCGGTTAATGCTATAAAATTAAAAAATTTATACTTATTTGAATAAGAGTAATTTATTTTTTTAAAAAATTCTATTCTTACAAAAATTTGTACAAAAACTCCTATCAGAATAATGTGACAGTGGCAGTTGTAATTTTGTAATTAAAAATCTTTTTGATAAGTGTTTTGTTTTGAAGCAAAAAACATTCGTCAATGTGTGAATTTTTTGTTTTGTATAACATTATCCTTAAAACAAAATATTCATATATCATAATGACTCTTAATTACAAAAATGCTACTTTCATATATATCATTCTGGTAGAATATTTTATATATAATTTCTAAAAAAATAATATTTTCTTAGGGAAATGCTTTACATAAAATTTTTTTTCACCTATTTTTTCTTACCCACTAGACACAAGTGAATGAGTTCCACATATATTTATTAATGTAGGCTTCTGATGGATAAGAAAGTAGGTGAGAAAAGAATTTATGTATAACATTACTCTTTTCTTGTCTATCATATAACATACATCATATAAGTACTCATTTTCTTAATGGGGAAGTGTACAACTAATTAACAAGATGATTTTAAGAGCTTGTTTCATATGACTTAATTGAGTTTGAAATATGAGATTATGAGGTATATATCTCATTTGTTTCTGCAATTACAGTTGGGCAGATTGGGTTCTCCATGTGGACTTTGATGCCCGAGCAGGCCTTGTCATTTCACTCGCTTCAATTTTCGATATCAGCAAAGGCCATTATCGAAGGGTCATGTATAAAGGGCACATCTCCGAGCTCTTCGTGCCCTACATGGACCCTTCAAAGGGATGGTACTACAAGACATATTTTGATGCTGGAGAATTTGGGTTTGGCTTGTCGGCTGTTTCGCTCCAGCCCTTAACTGATTGCCCTCCGAATGCAGTCTTCATGGATGGTTACTATGCCAATCAGTACGGAACCCCAGTGAAAATTGCAAATGTCTTGTGTGTATTTGAACGTTATGCAGGTGATATTGCATGGCGGCACACTGAAATTGCTATTCCTGGGGAAAATGTAAATGTTTTTTATTATTTTTTTACCTTTTTTGTTGTAAGTTGTCCAAGTTTTTGGCTGACTACTCTCTCGTGTAGGGCTACCGTCCACATCAACCATCCAACTTTCATGCATAGCTGGCTAGAGAAATCGAATTTTAGACTTCATGCTTAGCAATTGTGTGAATTGTTTCTCAAGCGTCATGTTAATCATTTAACATGAATTTGATTTTCGCAGATTGTAGAGGTTAGACCAGAGGTAAGCTTAGTAGTTCGGATGGTTACTACTGTTGGTAACTATGACCATATCGTGGATTGGGAATTCAAGCAAAGTGGCTCTATCAAAGTTGGGGTATGAAATTTGAGTTTAATGTTGATACAATGACAGTGTAGAATATTTTTTACAGTGGTAGAACACAAAAATATGCGATACATGTCTTTTAAAGTATAAATACAAACATAAAAAAGTACATTTTCGTGCCTGGTTGTATAAAAAATTTTCTATACTATCAGGGCATTAAGATTAAATTTATCAAAATTCTAGTGTTAATTAATACTAAACTTGCATGTTTTTTGCTACTGAAGGATAATAAAAGATGCTTTTTATTTCGTGTTTTCATTTCTAGGTGGGCTTAAGTGGTATTTTAGAAGTGAAAGCTTCATTATACACCCATGCACAACAGATCAAAGAGGATGCTCATGGCACACTTGTAGCTGAAAACACCATTGCTACAAACCATGACCATTTCATCACCTTTTATCTTGATCTTGACATCGATGGTGAAGAGAACTCATTCCTCAAAGAGAAGTTGAAAACAATGAAAACAGACGGTAGCACACCGAGGAAGAGTTACTGGACCGTTGTTAGAGAGACGGCGAAGACTGAACTAGATGCAAGGATGAAGCTAGGTCATGAGCCAGCTGACCTAGTGATGACAAACCCTAATAAGATGACTAAAGTAGGGAACCAAATTGGCTATAGGCTGATTGCTGCTTCACCGGTTTCCTCTCTCCTATCAGAGGACGATTATCCGCAGCTCCGGGCAGCTTTCACAAGGTACCAAGTTTGGGTCACACCCTATAACAGGTCGGAGGAGTGGGCCGGAGGGTTATATCCGGATCGCAGCCACGGGGATGACACTTTATACGTCTGGACTAACAGGTTGAGATGTGCTTAATTGGTTGTGCAAATCACATAACAATTTTTTTACTCATTTTCTTAAAGAATTGCTAACAAAATGTTTACATTGATATAAATTAGTAGTTTCGGTATTCTGTCACATTATAGAGTGTAGAGAGTTTAGTAATACTTAGTTATAATTCTGAGAGTGTTATTATAATTGCTTGTTTTTGTTTATAATTACTTCTGCAGGAATAGGGATATTGAGAACAAGGACATAGTGTTATGGCACATGATAGGGTTCCACCATGTCCCCGCCCAAGAAGATTTTCCGGTGATGCCAATGATCAGAGACGGGTTTGAGCTCCGGCCTTATAATTTCTTTGAGAGCAATGCAGTACTGAAAGCAATGCCTTCTAAGCCTGTGATCTTGCCCGGTTGCAATTCCACCAGAACCACCACTCCTTAGCAGAGAAAGGAAACAAGGACTTGTACTATGTTTTTTTTGTAGTAAATAAGCGCTATTGCTTTAAATTTCAATGTCTTCTCTCAATTTTGATTTTTTCTATTTAAGTTCTTTAACTTTTAAAAGAAAATCAATGTGTTCAACTTTTCAAAATAATTTAAAAAATTAAAGATTAATTACACTTTGTTTCTATAAACTATGTCTAAATGACACTTTACCCCATTGAAATAAAATTAGTTGTATTTTTACCATTATAAAGTTTAAAATTATGGATCTCTTCGGTCAAACTTCTATACTGGTCTCTAAAGCAAAGAGAAAAAGTTAATTTCATGGTTATAAATGTAAGTGGGATTTTTCGGGAAGGCTGGGCCGAACTATTAAGCCCCAAATGGATGAGTCTAAATATCTCCTGCAAGACAAGGAGGTTAGAATGGGTCGACCTGTAATGGGCCGATCACACTCCGAAGATTAAGTTAGCAAGCTTAATCGATAAAGATGAATGAAAGTTGTGAATACTTGAAGTTTACTGTCCATACCTGGCTCTCGATGCCTTGGGTATTTATAGAACCTTTGAGGGAGTGTGTTCTGCCTTGGCTTACCAGCAGGCTCTTATGGCCTACTGGGTAGGGATCATCATTGACGCCGCCTAATTATTTACAGGGTCAGGTGCACCGTCGTGGAGGATTCCGGCTGACCGAACGTGCACGTCGACGTCGCGTGGGCAGCCGCTTGCGCATTTAATGTGAGTCAACTCTGCATTTAATGCGCAAAGACCGCTAGCGGTTTGGGCCTGCTTTTCGCAGTTTGGGATATGCTGCGAAGGAGGTCGGCAGTCAAAGCTGGCCTTCCCTCTAATTCTGATCTGGGCTAGCAAAGCAGCCCCAACTTTAATTTGCGCAGATTGAGCCTCACCCATTGGGTTGGGCCGGGGGTTATTCCCCCATAATTGCCCCCCAGCCTTTGTGTCGTTTTGGCTTCTGAAACGGCCAAGGGCTGTAACGGTCACCCGGCCACATAAATGGCGGGGATTTTAAAAGATTCATTGGTGGGGCGTTATTGAATCGACGGCCGATGCAACGCTTCGGCAGAGCGTCATGATTAACGTCGTTTTACCGTGTACGAACCGATGGCTCTGGTGTGTATAAAAGAGCGACGCCCTAATCAGTTGGAAGACACTTGCTCTTTTTCCTTTGCCTTCTGAATAGCGTGTGCGTCAGCTGTGATATCCCGAACCTCTATTTATTTCTATTAATGAGAATTTCTAGTATATATGATGTTTGATGTTAATTATTTATCCTTTTGGGGTCAAAATGACCAATGAGAGCCTATGGTGTAACTTAAGCCTTTGGGTGAGACACATGGGATTATTCCCATGTGTATCATCTTTTATACACATAAGTGCACACACAGCTCACTTATGCTCAGCCGATTGAGAAGGAAGAGAGGGAGAAGAAGAGAAGAGAAAGAGAAAGAAGAAGCTTGAGGAAGAGCTTGAAGCAATAGAAGAGTTAACCAAACTTGAAGAAAGGTAAGATTCCATCTTCCTCTCCAATGGTATATGTGTATGTATCTATCTTTGAGTGGTGTGTTGTTGTATTGTTATGGGTGACTCTTTTGAGCCCTAAATTAGCTAAGTTTAGGGTGTTGAAAGCCCCATGGAAAGAGTTGAGGGATTGGGATGTGAAATCCCCAACTTATGCAAGTTAAGGCTTGGATTCATAAAACCCTAGATCCCTTCAATTTTCTTGTTTAAAGTGTTTGATTCTATGTTATTGTGGTCTTCTTGGATCAATCTTTGGACCCTAGAAGCATTGGAAGGGTTTGAGAGAGTTTTGATGGAGTTTGGTTTTGATTTGAGTGAGGTTTGGAGATTTTCGGGTGAAATCTGGGTATTTAGCTTTGGAGTGGACACCTCATTTTGTGGAGGCGACTCCTTGTCCCATTAAGCTCCCAGACTTATTCTTTTAGCTTTGGAGTGGACTCCTTGTTTTTTTGGAGGCGACTCCTTGTCTCAGTGCACTCCCAAATTTATTCGTTTAGTTTGGGAGACGACTCTTTAGTATCTGGAGGCGACACTTTTGCTCAAATAACTCCCAGATTTGTCTCTTCAGCTCTGAAGGCGACTCCTTAGTCTCCGGAGGCGACGCTTTTGCCCAGATAACTCCCAGATTTGTTTCTTCAGCTCAGGAGGCGACTCCTTTGTTTCTGGAGCCGACACCTTCGTCCAGCCCCAGTTTCACTTTCCAGCTCAGACACTGTTTCGTAGAATAGGCATAACTTTCTCTAGAAAACTTGGATTGATGCACCGTTTGAAGCATTGGATAGTAGACTCATAGATCTTTGTATCCATATAAATTTTGTACTCTAATTCCTTGTGGATTGAGAGATATTGAATTTTGAAGTTGACCCAAAATTCTGCCAGTAACATTCTTTTTCCAAACTTTTAACCCATTTTCTATGGGGCCTAACTTCTTCATCCGAAATGTGTTTTTAGCCTATGAACTATCAAATTAAATTCCTTTAAGCCTATTTTCAAATGGAACTAAGCTAGAGTGCGAAATCTTCCTTGAGAGGTGGTTAGGACGCGATAAAGGAGTCGATGTTTCGGCTTTCATGTTCAAACCTCAACCTTATGTTCTCGTTTTACGTAGTTGCTTTGCTTTGGAGTCTTGTATTGATATTTCCATACTTCTATGTGCATTTTGTGTAGGAACACCTTGTCTACCACCCATCCTATCGGAGAGAGGTGAGTAATGATATGCCATGAGTAAAATTCTATTAATTTCCAAATGTTTTAAATTCACCTACATATCATGCAATGTTTTCCATATATTTTCAATGCATCAATATTTATGTTCAAGTATAAATGTCATACCTTGAAATGCATGCAAGCCATACTTATGTTATGAATGAAAATCATGGACTATAATGTTTAAACGAAAGAGATGCTAAATTTCCAATGTATGGTGCCAACTCGGGTCTTCTCGTGGCGAGACTTTAATCTAGCCCAATAGTCCTACGATAGGGGACGTGAAATAAACTATCTAGTCGTATGATAGGGGACAGGAAATAAATTATCTAGTCCTATGATAGGGGATAGGAAATAAACTATCTAGCCCTACGATAGGGGACCGAAAATAAACTATCTATGTTGGGAGACGTCCCTGGGTTAAAGAGCCTTATCGTGACCTACATGGTTACTATGGAGCCTAACTCACATGTCGAGTTGTAGCACACTTATGTTTTGAACTTAGAACTATGATATGTTCACATGTTTTACGACAAGATATGAAATGTTATCTCAAGAATAATGTTATGTTGCATCTCTTCTCATGATACTATGTTTTGAAATGTTAAACGTTTCAAATGATGGTTACGTTATCTATGAGTTCCAAGTTTACGCTTTAAAGGTTCAAAAGCTCATTGCTTATGCATAAATGATTATCTATCCTTGTACGTCCCATAAATACTAGTCCATGATATTTTCTCGCTCATGCATCATTGTTATTCACTAAGCATTAGCTTACGTATTTTCAAATGATTTTCAGGTAGCCAATCCGGGAGGCCCTAGAGCAAGGTCATACGTGGACTTTGAGCTACGGCCTACGGGCCTATGTTTTGTATTATGTTTAAGGGCTGGACCTAATGTTTTGTAATGATATAATGTTATAACTTCAGTGGACCTTGATTAGGTCCTTATGTATATTATGTTTTGGTTTAGGCACAGCTCTATCATGTATGACACGGTATATATTTCAAGTTATAAAAGTTTTTATTCCGCAATTATACATCATTTTAAATGATTATGCACAGGTGAACAACCAGTTTAATGTAATGCGGCCTCGGGTAGCCTTGCTACTGGCCGGTCATGTACCCTAATCCGTATAGGCCGGGTTATAGGTCGTGACATCAGCTGTTTCGGCACCCAACACTGTAAGTGTCCTTTGAGCCCGCAACTCCTTTGCTCTTCACTGTATTCTATGTTTTGACGGTTGCCCCCTGATGGCGTCCCGTCTTCGTAAAATGTTAGATGGTCCGTCGACCCTTGCCGCATTTAGGGCTAGGTTTGAAGTCCCGGATGAAATCGGCTTAGAGCTGGTTGATCCTGAGAACTATCGCATGGGTGAGACCGAAAAGGGGGTGCCGTTCCCAGTCATTGCTATCGTAGAAGGGGGACTTAGGTTTCCCTTCCACCCTTTTCTTCATAAATTCATAGTAAAAAATAAGGTGTCGCCCTCCCAATTAGCATCGAACGTGTATAGGATCTTTTTTGGCATGCTTGAAATAAATCGACGCCTGGGTGTGAACCTGGGCCTTGCCGAACTGGACTACTGCTACACTCTTTGTGAAGTTGGAGGTAGTTACAAAGTTTACCTCCGGGCAGTAAAGAAGTCCTTAGAGTTAGTGAAGTGTCTGTCTTCCTCAGGGAAGGGCGTCGACGACGTTAGGGTCTGGGTAACCGGTCCATGGGAGTTCGGTAACGTTCCTGAGAACGATAGACTGGGGATTCGATGCCCTAGAGTGCCCGTCGAACTAGGTTTGATGCTGATCTCTCATACTGTGCGTCATTTTAAATTTCAATTTGCAGCAAAACTGACTCTCAAACTTTTTGCAGACACAAGGAAGCGGTCGAAAGCTCGTGACTGGTTAGTCAACTCTGATGATCTCAACAAGGTTTTGAACTACGTCGGTGAAGGTCGACTAAGATACGTAGCTCGGGCTGCACACATTTTGCTCTCCTACCCACTGCGATACTCAACTTTCACTGCCGAGACGGGTGTTCCCCAGAGTATACTTGCAAGATTAGCTGAGGAAGGTGCCGAAGGAGACTTCGAGGAGATCCCCACCGGAATAGCGATCGAAAGGGCGCGCAGCCCTACAGGCGTGACAGTCGCGGTTGCTCCTCCATCGGCATCAGCTGGTGAAGAACGGCAAGAAGCGCGAACGAAATCACACAACTCGGCATCCACTTCGTCACCGTATACTGCGCCCGACCGCCGAGTTAAGATTCCTGCAGGAACAAGTGATTCGAGCCCATCCCCCGACGAAATGGACAGCATGAGTTTGAGGGAAAGAATGTTTGCTCTCGCGGGCCAGCCGCTAAGGTCGGCCGCCCCCACTCCTGCCGAAACTCCTCCAGCCGAGCTGGTGATAACTCCCATGGAGGAAGCCCCTCCCGTGCAATAGAGGCCAGAGACTAAGCAACAGAGAAAAAGGAGGCCCGATGTCACTCCTCCAACTCCAGCGCCCAAAAAGCAAAAAGAAAAAGGCGCGGTAGACGAGGTCGGCGAGACTGTGACCATCACTCCGGACATTCTAGGCTGTCCTATGACGACAGCAGATTCTATGATTGACCAGCCCGAGGTTGCGTTTGGTGTTATTAAGAGCGTCCTTCAGAAAAAGGACGTGGCGAAGCTGGGCGAAGCAAGTGACTCAGCCGTTTTTATGGGTGCTTTTCATGACTCGATACTGGTAAGTCGACACTAACTTTTTTGATGATTACAGTCTTTTTTGGACATTCGCTCTCAAAATGACCTTCTCTTATCTGTGTAGGGTTGTCTAAATTCCTTGGAGGCAATGACGCGCTTTCAGAAGCTTGCCGAGGTTCACCAGGAACTCATTGAAAAGCACGGCCGCTTAAAGCTTGAGTGGATCGAAGCAAATAAGGAGCGGATCACTTTCAGGAAACAGGCCAAACAGGCTTCCGCCGAGCTTTTGTTGATAAGAGCCAATTTTGAAAAGAGAGATAAGGATCTAGCCGACCTTGAGAAGAAGTTCGATGTGCAGTCCGTAGATCTGCACAACGCAAATGCAGAGGTCGAGGCCCTTAACTTTGAAGTGGCCAAGCTAAAGGTGGAAGAAGAGGCCACACTGAAGAGGGGTGAAGAAAGGGGGGCCAAGCGTTTGGCCGAAGAGATGATGGACCTTAGTCGCTCCATATTCCGACAAGGTTGGAACGGTGCCCTTGTCGTTGCAGAATTGGATAACGCCTCCGACGTTTGGGGTCTTTTCCTAGACTTCTTCGATATTACCGAGGACGGCGTCATTTGTCTGAAAAAAGTGCTGGCAAATGCCCAATACAAACGAGAGCTTATTTTAAAAGCCGCGGCCGAAGAAGCTGCTGCTAAGAGGGAGAGAGCTGAAAAATTGAAGGCCGCTGTTGAACCCCCTGAGGATGCGGAAGAGATTGTCGGTGGTTCGCCAGGGGCAATTTCGCAACCGGGGGAGAAGTCGGCATAACTGCTCTTTCTCTTTTCTTTGATTTTTTGTAACCATCAATGCCTTTTAATGAGAAAAACTCGTTTTGTCGTTTATTACTGAATCTATCTTATCTGATTTTGCTGTGGACTGAATCTGCCTTATTTGATTTTGTTGTGGACTGAATCTGCTTTATCTGATTTTGTCGTTTACACTTGGTTTCTGTTTTGACTTTCTTTGGCCGACCTGTCCAAGTTGGACAGGACCAAGTTTTTTACACTTGGTTTTTCATTTGGCCTTCTTTGGCCGACCTGCCTAACTTGGACAGGACCAAGTTTTTACACTTGGTTTTTGTTTTGGCCTTCTTTGGCCGACCTGCCCAACTTGGACAGGACCAAGTTTTTACACTTGGTTTTTGTTTTGGCCTTCTTTGGCCGACCTGTCCAACTTGGACAGGACTAAGTTTTTACACTTGGTTTTTGTTTTGGCCTTCTTTGGCCAACCTGCCCAACTTGGACAGGACCAAGTTTTTTACACTTGGTTTTTGTTTTGGCCTTCTTTGGCCGACCTGCCCAACTTGGACAGGACCAAGTTTTTACACTTGGTTTTTGTTTTGGCCTTCTTTGGCCGACCTGCCCAACTTGGACAGGACCAAGTTTTTACACTTGGTTTTTGTAGGTTTCACAGAGTGCTCAGAGTAGATTTGTTTGAATGGCTTCGTTTTCATTGATTCTTCAGCAGAGCTTTACACATTTCATGGACTGTTACATCACATGGAGCTTCGTATTAGTGGTAGAATTTCCTCAAGTTGCTTGCATTCCAGGGTCGCGGCAATTGTCTCCCTTCTTCAACAATCTCTAGTCTGTATGCGCTAATGCCAACCTGGGATGTTACTCTGTAGGGGCCTTCCCAGTTAGGGTCGAGCTTTCCATCTGCCGCCTTCTTGGTTGCCCCCAACGCTTTTCGTAAAACTAGATCTCCTGGAGCAAAGCTTCTCGGGCGGACCCGTTTATTGTAAAAGTGTTTTAGCTGTCGCTGATACTCTGTGAGCCTGATCAAGGTGGTTTCCCTTCTTTCCTCGACGAGATCCAAGTCTCTTGCAACCGTCTGGTCGTTGAGACCTGTGTTAAAAGCTGCCGATTTGATAGTTGGTAGTCCGACCTTCAAGGGGATGACTGCTTCCACCCCGTATGCCAAGGAGAACGGGGTTTCTTCGGTAGACCTCCTTGGGGTTGTTCTGTAGGACCACAGAACATTGGGTAGCTCCTCCGTCCACTTCCCTTTGGCTTTTTTCAGTCGTTTCTTGACCTCGTTAAGCATGGTTTTATTTGAAATCTAGGCTTGCCCGTTGCATTGGGGGTAGGCCGGCGTTGAGTAATAGTTTCTGATCCCCAATCCTTCGCAAAATGATCTAAAGATATTGCCATCGAACTGGGTGCCGTTATCTGAAACAATGGCACGGGGCAACCCGAATCTTGTGACAATGCTTTTCCATACGAACCTTTTGGCATCAATTTCCCTGATGTTTGATAAAGGTTCCGCTTCCACCCATTTGGTAAAGTAGTCAGTTGCTACGATGAAAAACTTTTTGTTGCCCGGAGCTCGGGGCAGAGGTTCGACAATGTCCAGTCCTCACTGAGCGAAAGGCCACAGATTGGTGATGGTGGCTAGATCTTCGGCTAGCTGGTGGATGATGGGGGAAAACCTCTAACACTTGTCACACTTCAGGACGTACTGGGCTGCATTTTTCTGCATGTAAGGCCACCAGTATCCCTGCGAGATGGCTCGGTGTGCTATTGATCTTCCGCCGACATAACTTCCACATATCCTTTCGTGGATTTCGAACAAGACGCCCTGTACTTGGTCCGGATGGACGCAGTGTAAATATGGACCTGTAAAGGAACGTCTGTAAAGCTCCTTACTTGGTGACAGCCAATACCTGAGAGATGCATGTTTGATTCGCCGAGCTTCAGCCTTATCGTCTGGTAGTTTGTCTGCGTCAAGGTAAGAGATGATTGGGTCCATCCATGATGGTCCCAACTTTTCTGCTGTTAGAGCTTCCTCCTCCTCCCGAAAGATGCTGGGCTTGGCAAGAGTTTCTACATTGATCGTCCTTTACGAACTAGATTTCAGAGTTGTGGCCAAAGTTGCCAAGGCATCCGCATGTGAGTTGTTGTCTCGGCTGATTTGTTGAAACTTGTAGCTTTTAAATTGGCCGAGTAGTTCCTTGACTTTTGCTAGGTACTGCGTCATTCTGTCGTTTTTTGCTACGTATTCTCCTGTAATTTGGTTTACAACAAGTAGGGAGTCCGAATAGATAACAATTTCAGGAATTCGAAGTTCAATGGCTCGACGTATTCCGGCAAGCAAGGCCTCGTATTCTGACTCATTATTGGAGGCAATGAACTCGAGCTTGATGGCTTGTTCGATGGTTAAACCGTCTGGTGTGATGAGTACGATGCCTGATCCTGCCCCCCGGTCATTGGAAGCTCCATCCACGTAGAGTTGCTAATGATCAGTTTGTTCCCAAAGGTCCAAGGGGAATTCGTGTTGCGGTTGGCCAGTTGCTAGAGTCTGTTCTATTTCTGTTGGTATCTCGACAGAGAACTCGGCAACAAAGTTTGCAAGAACCTGCCCCTTTACTGCTGATCTAGGTTGGAACTTGATGTCAAACTCCCCTAATTCCACTGCCCATTTTGCAATTCTTCTAGAGAAGTCGGCCTTCCTTAGAAGAGGTTTGAGCTGGTGGTTAGTGAGGACGTTGATGGTGTGAGTTCTGAAGTAATGCATCAACTTGCGGGATGCTACTATCAATGCGAGTGCCAGCTTTTCGAGGGGTAAATACCTGCTCTCGGCTCTGAGAAGGGTTTTGCTGATGTAATAGACCGGGAATTGTTACCAATTTTCTTGCTTAAGTAGGACGACGCTGACTGCATGGTCTGACACTACAAGGTAGAGGAAGAGTTCCTCGTGTTAGACAGAGGTGGAGAGAAGGGGTGGTTTGGTTAGGCAGTTTTTTAGATTGGCAAGGGCAGAGTGACACTCTGGGGTCCACTCGAACCGTTCTTGTTTCTTTAGGAGCTGGAAGAAGGGTCGGCACCTGTCCGATGAACGGCTGATGAATCTACTGAGCGCGACAGCCATTCTTGTCAGTCTCTGAACCTCTTTGGCATTCCTTGGAGCTTGAATGCTCTGAATCGCACTAATCTGCCGTGGGTCCACTTTAATGCCCCGATGTGTGACCAGGAACCCCAGAAACTTGCCCGAACCGACCCCGAAGACACATTTTGAAGCGTTCAGCCTCATTTTGTAGTCCTTCAGGATGCAGAGTACCTCCTTTAGGTCCGTCAAGTGGGTGTTGCTCAGTTTGCTTTTTACCACCATGCCATCGATGTAGACCTCGACAGTTCTGCCGAGCTGCGTCTTGAACATCTTTGTGACTAATCGCTGATACGTAGCTCCGACGTTCTTCAGGCCAAAGGGCATAACCCTATAGCAGTAAATACCCCTTGGAGTGATGAAGGCCGTCTTTTCTTGGTCGTCGGGCTGGAGTGGGATCTGGTGGTATCCTCGGTAAGCATCCAAGAAACTCATCCTTCCGAAGCCGGCGGTTGCATCCACAAGCTGGTCAATTTTGGGCAGAGGGAATGGATCTTTGGGGCATGCCCTGTTGAGATCAGTGAAGTCCACACAGACCCTCCACTTACCGTCCTTCTTTTTTACAACCACTGTATTTGATAACTAGCTTGGGTAGTTGATCTCCCGAATGGCCCCAGCTTCCAAAAGCTTCTCCGTTTCCTCCAAGACAGCGTCCACATGCTGGGTAGCTGCCCTTCTCCCCTTTTGGACAACAGGTCAGCAATTTGGGCTAACATTCAGGCGATGACAAGCAACATCAGCGCCGATCCCAGGCATATCATAAGGGGTCCAGGCGAACACTTCCAGGAAATGCGTCAACAATTCGATGAGGGATTTTTCCTCTAGTTTAGACAGAGAGGTGCCGATAACGAAGTATTTGTCTCCTCGCCGATCAATGTATATCTTCTTCAGGTCCTCCACAGCTTTGTTCTCGGGTGTCTGTCCCACATCATCAACAGTGGGGGTGTCTTCATGCAGCTCCATCATCTGCACTTTCTTAGGTTTTGTCTTTATCGCATATGCCGTCAGGAAACATTGTTTGGCAGTCACCTGGTCTCCCCTGATTTCTTCAACACCTGCTGGGGTCGGAAACTGAAGCAACTGATGGTATGACGACGGAACGACCCTCATGAGGTGCAATCAGGTTCGTCCCATGATGGCATTGTAGGGGGAGGGTACGTTAACTACTAGGAATTCGGTTTGCAATGTGATTCCGCTAGCTGTTACAGGAATCGTCACCTTTCCCATTGGCCAAACTGGGTCCGAGCTGAATCCGACCAATGGGTTAAGTGACTATTGGAGGTCGGACTCGTTCAGTCCTAATTGTTTGAAGAGGCTGTAGTAGATAACTTTGGATGAACTCCCCTAGTCAATGAGCAATCTTCTGATGTCGCAGTCCGCCATTCTTAACGTAACCACCAAGGCATCATTATGAGGGATCTACACTCCCACGAGATCCTCATCGGTGAAAGAAATTGGTACATGGCCACTGCCGACTTTTGCTTTCTTACTGGGTTGTTGTACCTGCATCACTTCCCTTAGGTGTGCCGCTTTCTGTATCTCGGCTCGGTACCTATGTGGGTCGACAGCTCCTGATTCAGCCGAACCATGCAACACATTGATTACCCGAACCGGCCTTGATTCTGGTTCCTTCCGGGCTGCGTCCTCTACCGGCGGTTGCTCGGCTTCATTCTTTGTCTTCTCCCGATCAATGAATTGGTCGAGGTGGCCTGCTTTGGCCAAGTCTTCCAAGTGAGTTTTCAGATACCGACACTGCTCCGTCTTATGTCCCTTCTTACGGTGGTATGAACAAAACCTCTTCTGGTCTCGGGTCGCTGGGTCTCCTCCCAACTTTGGTGGCCACTTGAAGAAGGGCTTATCACGGATCTGGGGCAATATTTTATAGATGGGGTTTTTAAAGACTGTATAGACCCCCTCAGTTACCCTTTTTCCTCGGCCGATATCTTCTGAATGGGGCTTCTTGGCATCCTTCTTATTTGTCTTTTCGGTTGCAGCGCCGACCTTGGTCGATGCTATCTGGGGTATGTCTTCGTCCAACCGTGCATAGCGCTCGATCCTGATCATTAGTTCCTGTATCGTGAGAGCTGGTTTCTTCATTAAGGACTGTCGCAAGCGATGCTCCCTAGGAAGGCCGATCTTGAACTGAGTTACAGCTAATTGCTCGCTGCACTCGTCAATTTCGTTATAAGCTTCCCAGTAGCGTCGGGCGTATGCTCGCAATCCTTCCCCTTCCTCTTTTCGTAATGTCAGCAAGAAATCAACCTCCTTCGGCTGTAAGCTGTTCGCTATGAAACGAGCTGTAAAAAGCTCGGCTAGTTGCCTCCAGCTAGAAACGAACTTAAGTGGCAATTTATCAAACCACCGTAAAGCCACACTTCCCAGGCTGGAGGGGAAGATTCGACACATCAGCATCTGGTCACTGCACCACACTACCATAAGCTGTTTGTAATGCCGAACATGGTTAATCGGGTCGGACTTCCCGTCATAGAGGGTGAACTTTGGTGGGGTGAATTTTCGAGGAATTGGGTGGGATTCAATCTCCTCAGTGAATGGCGTGGATGCAATCTGATCAAGGGCCTTTTTCATCAGGTCATGGGTTGTGCGCTCCTTAGTTTGCTGCCTTCTATCCTCTTGCTTTTCGTTATACCACTTCTCCCAGTCCTCTCTCCGCCGATCTCCTTCAACTGGACTGTTATTTGGCGGGGTTTCACTCCTTCCCCTCCGCTGACCTGTGCGCCTGTTAACACAACGCCCGGTACTAGGGGTGTAACTCCCTTTTACCGGCGGCGCTGGATCGTCCCCGGCACCAGCAACCTACTCCCAATATGGGGACCCTTCTCTCCCACGCCCATTTCTTCCAGAGAACGCCTCCCTCATGGCCCGAACCTGGGAGGTGAGGTAGGCTATCTCTTCTCCGCGCCGCCGAATTTCCCTCTCCGCTGCATAGAGCGTATCCTCACCCGGGATCCGCCCACTGGAGGGTGACAGGGCCAGGTTCAGAGGATGGCTCCTGCGGAAGTTTCTGTCCCTGACATAGCCCGTATCCCTCCGCATTTCATCTGGTGCTTCCTGGTGGCTTTCAGCAAGCGTTCGTATCTCCGACCTTAGTGTTCTCCTTCTTTGCCGATCTACTGGTGTAGATTGGCAGTGCGTCGAGTTGGTCAGATCTTTACTGGAGGAGGCTCCGAAGCCTCTCCCGTCATGGTTCTCTCCCCTACGTCTCCGGTTGTTTAGACTCATAGTTTTTCTTAGCCTTCCCATAGACGGCGCCAATTGTAAGTGGGATTTTTCGGGAAGGCTGGGCCGAACTCTCAAGCCCCAAATGGATGAGTCCAAATATCTCCTGCAAGACAAAGAGGTTAGAATGGGTCGACCCGTAATGGGCCGATCACACTCTGAAGATTAAGTTAGCAAGCTTAATCGATAAAGATGAATGAAAGTTGTGAATACTTGAAGTTTACTGTCCATACCTGGCTCTCGATGCCTTGGGTATTTATAGAACCTTTGAGGGAGTGTGTTCTACCTTGGCCTACCATCAGGCTCTCATGGCCTGCTGGGTAGGCATCATCATTGACGCCGCCTGATTATTTACAGGGTCTGGAGCACCGTCGTGGAGGATTCCGGCTGACCGGACGTGCACGTCAACGTCCCGTGGACAGCCGCTTGCGCATTTAATGCAAGTCAACTCTGCATTTAATGCGCAAAGACCGCTAGCGGTTTGAGCCCGTTTTTCGCAGTTTGAGCTATGCTGGGAAGGAGGTCGGCAGTCAAAATTGGCCTTCTCTCTAATTCTGATCTGGGCTAGCAAAGCAGCCCCAACTTTAATTTGCGCAGATTGGGCCTCACCCATTGGGTTGGGTCGGGAGTTATTCCCCCACAATAAATATTATAAAATATCGCCAAATGCCCAAAAAATTGACCAAAATGATTTATAAAATCTTACTTTTATGTACTACCAATTATTGACCCTGCCAATATCAACGAGATTTTTGAAACTATGCATTTGTTAACCCGAGACAAAAAAATCTTATATTATATCATATTAGTGATACTATAAGTGTCAAATTTGTTTATTTTGTTAATAGTGTCAATACGAATTTAAATTCTAATACGTTAGGGTAAAAATTTAACAACCTTTAGTTTAACGGGTAAAGTAAAACTGAATTATAATTAAGAGGGTCAAAGTGTAATCCTTAATTTTTCTAACCTATTTTAAAATATTTGACCACATTGACTTCATTTTAAAAATTGAAAAACTTAAATAGAAAAAATCAAATTTGAGAGATGACATTAAAATTTGAATAAAAATTGAAAGGACAAAATAATTATTTATCTTATAAATAACAACATTAATAATTATATAAATTTCAGGATTAGTCGCAGTGCGCGCAAACTAACCCAAACACCCGGTCACCAAAAAAAACAACATCAATAATTGGGCTGCTCTAATTCTGCTGAAGGGGCTCATTGGCTTCACAAAATCAACAAATTATTTGCTGCCTACAACTGTCTTCTGAGTAGCATTTGGAGTTGCCGTCTCAAATCATACCTCAAATTAAATTTATCCAATTACATCCAAATTCTTGAAGGTTATATTCTGAGTAGCATTTGGAATTGAAAAATATAAGCCCGATTGTTTTCTGGGCTGGGCCTTGAATTAAATTTTGTAGCCCAGCCCGGTTTGGACGGACTATTGTACATTGGTTTTAGAATTTTAATATTATTTATGCAATCAATTAGTAAACAAATAAAAAAATTATATGTATATACCTTTGTTAAGCCTCCTCAAACCCATATTGAATCTGACTCAGATTTGCAACCCAACTCGTCCGTATATTGGTCTGTGTTGTCACTGTGCGTGATATTTGGCTTGAATCTGACTCAAAGTGAAAGTATTTTTATTGTCATGATAATAAAAACAGATAAAATGGAATAGTTTGTTGTAGCAGAAGCCACGGTGGGCATCAATTTATTATCAATAAGATGGTCCCTTCAATGGCGGCAGTGGTGGTAGCGGTGGCTGCAGATCTCCTTGTTCACGAGAGAGAGAATGCAGCCAGCCCTCAGACTTCTCAGATCAACAAACAGAAAGAAAAGAGGGAAAATTTTGATATCATTAAAGAAACGACGTCGTTTCATAAGTTATTTGTGACAAGCACGAGTCGTCACAAAAGGCCTGTCGCAAAAGATACTCTTTTGCAACGGAATCTTATCCATCGCAGAAACGTCGTAGCAAAAGTGAGTTTTTGCGGTGGCACTTGCCATGGCTGTTTTTTCATCACAAATACCACCTTTTGCCACAGCAAATTATTGTCACAAAACTCCTATAGTAAAAAGTTCGTTTTTTAGTAGTGACTTTAGGATTACCAAAATAATAAAGCTTTAGATCTGAAATCTAATAAAAAAATACTTATTTTTTTTAGTTGGAGCGTATAGTATACATATTAAACATTGTACGTATTATACTTTTGAAAAAAACTTGATTAAAAATTAGATATAATTAATATAATTTTAGCATATTATTTAATTTTGTACTTAATATATAATTATAATAGTATAATTATTGACCATTAAACTCATTCAACTTTATCAATTATAAAAAAAACTTATATAACTCATGATTTGTGTATCTTTACCAGTATCATATTATATATATTAGTGATATTTTTCTAATACTATATTTTAGTTATTAAACATACTTTTCTATGACTTCTTATTAATACTCATAATATTAAATTAAAAATTAAAATTGACAAATTAACCCATTCTTATATCAAGTATTAAAATAATAAAACAAAAAAATAAAATTTTTTATCTACCACTTTTTATAGCTATTTATTAACAATATATTTTAAAATTTTGATACATATGAGACCAAAATGTTATTTACCAACATATATAAGAAGAAATTGCTTATAAATGTTACAGTATTTTTTATCTCGACTTTTTAATTAATATTTGTATGATACCCCAATAATTATATCTTCGTATTTTTTACGTTTTCGTATTTTTATACCAAATTTTATTACTATATTTTTTATGTCGAATTTCATTATCGTATTGTTTTTTTTAAAAAAAAATTGTATTCAATCTATACGTAATACGAGAGAAATTATCTCTCTCTTCACCCCCCCCCCCCCCCCCCCCCCCCCCCCCCCCACTTTACACTTATTTGTCCCTTGCATCAATCCCTATTCCAGCCTCTCTCCTTATACACAAAAGAAAGGAGCAAACGTTCATCGACTCCGGCTAGAACCGAAAGATCTTGGCCGAATTACGCACACGCAAAACAACTGCTAGCTTCTTGCGCGTATGGTAGAAACTTGCAAAAGGCTGCAGAAGATATGCTGGGATAAGGTTTTCAATTTGGCCTGTGAGGTCGAGGGTGGAGGCAGAATTTTGATTTGTGCTGGGCTATGTCAAGATGAACCCTCTTGGTTTATGGATTATTAGAAAGTTAGCCTCTCAATTGTTACACTTAATATCTTGTTAAATTCTATTATATCGAATCTTATCCTTTTATGCCCTATTGTTCAATTTCAATTATAAAAAATGTTTGTTGATCAAAAAAAGAATCAAACATTCAAACATATGTTGACTTTGTTAATAAAAGGCAAGTTTCGCACTTACCTTACTTGGATAATGTAAAGATAATTTCCAATTATGCACTTTTTTGTCTTTAACTAGTTGTCGTCTTTTTATTTTTTATTTTTTTATTTTTTTATAGTTAGAAATAACTTTCTCTTTCAAGTAATTGTAGGTCTCCAAAGTAGGAATACATAAATTAAAAATCAGCATCTCCACCTCTCTTTTAAGACACTTTTTTAATGGCTAAGTAATTAATTAAATTTTATTGAGTTTAAGAATTAAGATTAAAGTGGGGTTGTGTTAGATAATTAAGCTACTATAAAAATTGTTGAGTTGAGTAGTAAAAATGAATGAACTGAGTTAGGCAATATTGAAGTAGACTAAATTTAAATATTAAAAAATATTAAACATTAAAGATAAGAATTGAACTAAATTGCTCTAGATTACAGCTCAAAGTAACCTCCGACTTGGCTCTGCCCTCGAGTGAGACCTTGGTTGGAGAGCAACAAGGTGAAGAGATAATTAGCTTGAGAGAGTGATTGGGGACCACTCATCAAATAGGGGTACAATAATGTGTCTCCATACTCTTTGTAGGAATAAGTTAACTTCTCAACGATTGAAAAGAAAAAGAAAAAAAAAAAAAAAAGTGTCTCAATGGTCTCCAATGGCAGGGTTTGCGTCTAACCATCGCCCTCTCCTCTCCTCCCTCCCCACCCTAATCCCGTTCTTGTATGTGGGCTGTCATCGTTTTAGTCGCTAGCTAGCTATGTAGCTAGATAGATCGCGTCCATTGATAGATGGACAAATGCTGTCCTTTTGTCAATCACCATAGTAAAGCGTTCCCGGTACCCCTTGCAACGAGGGGTGGCCATCGGACAGTTCCAACTTAATTTTTTAAAGAATTGAGATTAAAATTTAAGTACCTAGAATTGGGTTGGATTGATTTTTTAGATCTGATTAATTTTCGAGCTAAGTTTAGAATTATATTTTAAAGCTTGGCTTGGTCTGGTTCAATTCCAATATTTTTATTTAGATTAAATATATATATATATATATTCATTTATACATATACTTACTTACATTTATATTTTAAAATCTAGTTTGACTCGAATATTTTTATTTAGTTTAATAAATAAATAAATATATATTCCTACTTAAATTTATAGAAAATAGATAAATATGTATATTGGTCGGCCGAATGAGCGGAGTTAAACAACAAAGTGAAGATTAGGCTGACTCGAACCACTATAGTGTTATTACGTAGATTAAGCTTGCCGGTCCTTACTTACAGTCATCCATAATTATAGAGGGTGCTTATATATATATATATATATATTTTTTTTTTATTTCTCGTATTGCGGTTGGAGTGTACCGTCTTTAGAACCATAAATTCTGGTGTGGTCTTATGTAGCGTTAACATCCGAGTACGACCACCGTGGGCAAATAAGTGACACAGATTATAGTCAAAATTTGTGCATCGCAACCTTAGGAATGTGTACATATCCATATATATGTGGCCAAATATTGGTATTGATCCCCATAAATAATAAAAAAATAATGAAAAATTAGAAAAATACTGTTTAATGTAGAACTTAATTAAATGAGAAAAAAAAAATGAAAAGAAAATTGCCAAGAGTGTTATACATTCTAACATATTTGTTGGCTATTGATTGGTTTTACAAGCATAATAGTGATAGTAGACGCTAAAACTAACAGCCTCATCATTTTGTCTCAGGAGAACTCATTTATTTCTTTTTCTTTTTTTTTTCTTTTCAAACTGTTGAATAAAGTTATGTAAAATTTGTGAAACGTGTTGGCATTGATATATGTTTAGTTGTGAGGAAACATTGATAAATGTTACATCACCTAGCAAATTGAATGCATGAATTGCAGCCAACTCGATCTTATACAGCAATAGCATCAATTATTTTCAGCATAGTGTTCTCTTTTCTATTCATTCTCTCTCTCATCCTCTAGACTCTCTGACTCCCTATGAAATCAATGAAGTGGCTGCCATAGTCAAAGGCTCCAAAGTAGGCTCATTTCAAAATCTTTTCTTTCACTACGTTGGTCTACATGAACCAAGTAAACTAACTGTCCTATCCTGGCTATCTGTTCGAATATAGAGTTTTCTTATAGATTAGAATATATGATTCCTTTATATGTTTAGTTTTTTATTATCTATTACTTGTTCACCACTCTTTTTTGATCTATTTATAGAGGCTCTCTTTCAATATAATAAAATATTTTATTGCTTTAATATAATGCATTATGATATTGATACTATGATCTAGGATTTCTCTCTCATTCTCTCTTTTATTATTCTATTATGGTATTAGAGCTATTCTAACACTATCAAATCTTTTAAAAAAGCCTCCAACACTTTTGTAATCGCTCGAGCTAAGCAAAAAACCTACGAAATCACTACGGGTTTAGCAAGTAAATCAATTGTGTCGCGTCGTGTTTATAGCGGTACCGGCTTCCTTGTTATTACCGTTAAGCAACGGATGCTGCTGTGCTCTCCCTCTCACCTACCCCCTTTCTTAGAGTCCATTGAAAAGAGAAAACTTGATGTAAAAGAAGTAGTTTTAGGTGTTTTTTCAGTGGGCTGGTTTGGAGGGAAGGGTGAGGAGAGGAGTGTGGTTAAGGTGTTGAGCTTTTAGAAAGATGGGTCAGTTAACATATGGTTTAGACCCACTGAGGGCATAGAAATACTTGTTGATCTTGATAAGGTGGCAATTGTTGAATACAGATTATGAGGTGGTACCGATGCCAAAAGCCGAGGGAGCAGAATACCAAGCATCAGAACTCAAGCCTCCGTATGCAGCCCCAATTAATCCTATAACTGTTGATCAACTTGACGGCCCGAGCGTCAAGATCAACGGCCATGAGACAAGGTTAGCGAAAGCTCCTATAGTCACGCTCAATAGTAGCTCCTTTCCACCTTTTTGTCTCAGCACAAAAAAAAAAAAAAAAAAAACAATACTATTATGCCTAAATGTAAATGAGCAAAGATGAAAAATGCAATTGTTACATAACAATTTTATGAAAACTTACGTTAGAATGATGTGATAGTAATACTAATTTTATAATTAAAAGTTATTATGGTGAGTGTTTTATTTTAAAGTGAGAAATTCTCATTTAGACACAAAAGTCTATATAAAAATTTTGTATAAAATTTTTATTTGTATAACATTATCCGACAAAGATAGGTACTAAGCTTATTATCTTTCATGTAATGCTATACAACTAGAAAATTCATTCAGAATTTATCACTGATGCATTTGAAAGAGAGTTATTCATTTTAAAACAAAATACTCATATATCACAATGGCTCTTAATTATAAAAATCTCACTGCCACATCATTTTGGTGAGATTTTATGAAAGAATAGTATTTTCCTTATACTCATTTTCTTTTGAGTAGTGCAAAATTCATAGAGAATTTTCATACAAAATAATGTGTCTAAATAAGAGCCTTTCATTTTAAAATAAAACACTTATTATACTGACTTTTAATTATAAAACTGTCATTACCATCACATTATTTTGGTATGAGATTATGTACAAAATTTTTGTAAGAATACTATTTTCTAGGCATTACAAATTCAACCCATATTTATGAATCCGCCCAATTAAACCGATTTAAAACCTATCTAATTCCGTTCAAATTTATTAATGAGTTTAATTGAACTATATTATGTCAACCCCATTATAAACAAATTTAAATAAATTGAACATAAGCACCCCATTAGACTTGCTAAAAGAATCATAAAAAAAATCTATCACTCACCAAAAAAAATGTGTTTTATTATTTTTTTTGTATTTACTTTTAAAACAAATCTCTCCTCCTTCTCCTCTCCTCTACCACCACCGTTGACCACCACCCACCCACCACCACCGCTGCCCCATTGAACCACCAAAACCACAGACAAGGCTGCCAAGTCCGGTGGCTACGGAATGCTGCCGGGGAAGGATCGTCTAGTAGTGCTCCGATAGAGCCTTATGCGGCCATATGAGGACGCACGAGCGCCAGGGCTTTTCCGCCGCCAACATTCTCCCGGGAAGAATTCTACGACGATGGGGTGGGGGATTTCTTGAATCCTCCACTTGAAGGCGCCGGAGAAGAGAAGGCTAAATTTGTGGACCCTGGAGTGAAAATACCAGAAATTGTTAAAGAAGGAGAGATTATTGTTGATACCGGAGAACAAGCAAAAGATGATTAGACCTAAACGAGAAGCCGCCACAAGACGGCCGTGGCAATTATATGTGATGATTCGAGGCTAATTTTTTTTTTTTTTTCTGGGGTTTGGAGAGTTGGAGAGAGAGTTTTGAAGTTACTTGTGGGTTGTTCGACTGCATTATAGATTTTATTTAAAAGACAATTTTTTTGTTATATTTCTATTATATCCAAAACACAAATACACATACAATACATATATACATACACTTATACATATATATACATGATAGAAGGAGTTGAAGGCAAGATAGATAAGATTGGTGAAATTTTATAAAAAAATACAAAAATTATAATAAATCACATAAATTTAAACAATAGATAAATGGGTATAAATGGACCCATTAATAACCGGCCACATTCAACTTGCTTGCTAATTGGATAAGTTTGAGTTAAATCCATTTAAATTCAAACCCATTTAAACTTGTCCGAACTCATACAAACCCGTCCATTTGTCACTCTTACTATTTTCCTTTTCTTAAATGGGCAAGTGTACCATTAACAGTATGACCATAACAGCTTGTTTCATATGACTTGGGTTATTTTGAAATTATGAGATTACGAGTCTCGTTTGTTTCTTCAATTACAGTTGGGCAGATTGGGTTCTCCGGGTGGACTTTGATGCTCGGGCATGCCTCATCATTTCACTCGCTTCAATCTTCGATTGCAGCAAAGGCCATTATCGAAGAGTTCTGTATAAGGGACATCTCTCTGAGCTCTTCGTGGCTACATGGACCCCTTCAAAGGGATGGTACTATAAGACATTTTTTTGATGCTGGAGAATTTGGGTTTGGCTTGTCAGCTGTTTCGCTCCAACCCTCAACTGATTGCCCTCCGAATGCAGTCTTCATGGATGGCCACTATGCCAATCCGTTTGGAACCCTAGTGAAAATTTCAAATGTCTTGTGTGTGCTTGAACGTTATGCAGGTGATAATGCATGTCGCCACACTGAGGTTGCTATTCCTGGGGAAAAGGCATACATATATGTATATATACATTTTATGTTTTTGTAATAAGATGTCTAGGTTTTCGGGACTACTCCATTGCGTAGGCCCACGTTCACGCTAACCATCTAACCTTCATGCATAACTGGCTGAAGAAATCGAATCTAGTGTGAATTGTTTCTCAAGGGTCGTGTTAATCATTTCAACATGAATTTGGTTTTTGCAGATTGTAGAGGTTAGGCCAGAGGTTAGCTTAGTAGTTCGGCTGGTTACAACTGTTTTGTAACTATGACCATATCGTGGATTGGGAATTCAAGCAAAGTGGCTCGATCAAAAGTTGGGTATGGAATTTGAGTTTAATTTTGATACACTGGTAGTGTAAAATTTTTTAATAGACACAATATATGCAATGCGTGTATTTTAAAATTTAAGTACAATATAAAAAAGTAAAACTCGTGAACACGTGCATTTTGATGCCTGATTGCGTAAATAGTTTCTATGCTATCAATGCATTAAAAATAAATTTATAAAAATTCTAGTGTTAATTTATACTAAACCTACATTTTTTTTTTTTGCTATTGAAGGATAATAATACATGTTTTTTTTATTATTTCGTATTCTCATTTCTAGGTGGGCTTAAGTGGTATTTTAGAAGTGAAAGCTTCATTATATACCCATGCACAACAGATCAAAGAGGATGCTTATGGCACACTTGTAGCTGAAAACAGCCACAAACCACGACCATTTCATCACCTTCTACCTTGATCTTGACATCGATGGCGAAAAGAATTCCTTCGTCAAAGCGAAGTTGAAGACAATGAAAACAGAAGACAGCACGCCGAGGAAGAGTTACTGGACCGTGGTTAGAGAGACGGCGAAAACCGAACTAGAGACAAGGATGAAGCTAGGTGAGCCAAACCCTAATAAGATGACTAAAGTCGGGAATCAAGTTGGCTATAGGCTCCTTGCTGCCTCACCCGCTTCCTCTCTCCTATCGGAGGACGATTATCCACAGCTCCGGGGCTCTTTCACAAGGTACCAAGTTTGGGTCACATCCTGTAAGTGGGCAGGAGGGTTATATCCGGATTGCGGCCATCGGGACGACACATTATACGCTTGGACAGTTGGACTAATAGGTTGGTAATGCTATTTTGTGTATGGATCATGTTTACTAAAATAAAAAGCGAAAGTAAGAAATGTTAGGAGAAACAGAAATAAAGAAATGTAGCAAAAAAATATAGGAGGAAACAAAAAGCGGGCAACATTTGAGAAACTTAATAGGAATCTTGTTAAGAACCTTTAGTAGAATTCAAACAAGACCTTTAAAAAACTTAGTGAAGACATTTAGAAACTAAGTGGAAATCTATATGAATAATTTTATAGATTCTTAGTTAAAATTAATATTTTAAGTTTTTGAAGAGTTTTCTCTAAGTTTTTTTGAGAGTTTGCGTAAAGTATCCTAAGAGTTTCTTAAATGTTTCTTAAGAATTTTCGAAACTTTTCTCACATTTTAGAATACTATTTTCCAAGCATGGCAAATTCAACCCTTATTCATGAATCCGCCCAATTTTACTCATTTAAAACTCATCTAAATTCGTTCAAATTTATTAATGAGTTTAATTAGACTATATTATGTCAACCTAATTATAAGCAAATTTAAATGAATTGGACATAAGTACCCATTAGACTTGCTAAAAGAATCGTAAAAAAAATCTATCCCTCACCAAAAAAAAAGTGTTTTATTATTTTTTTTGTATTTACTTTTAAAACAAATCTCTCTTACTTCTCCTCTCCTCTACCACCACCGATGACCACCACCCACCCACCACCACCGCTGCCCCATTGAACCACCAAAAGCACAGACAAGGCAGCCAAGTCCGGTGGCTACGGAATGCTGCTGGGGAAGGATCGTCTAGCAGTGCTCCGATAGAGCCTTATGCGGCCATATGAGGAGGCACGAGCGCCAGGGCTTTTCCGCCGCCAACATTCTCCCGGGAAGAATTCTACAACGATGGGGTGGGGGATTTCTTGAATCCTCCACTTGAAGGCGCCGGAGAAGAGAAGGCTAAATTCGTGGACCCTGAAGTGAAAATACCAGAAATTGTTAAAGAAGGAGAGATTATTGTTGATACCGGAGAACAAGCAAAAGATGATTAGACCTGAACGAGAAGCCTCCACAAGACGGCCGTGGCAATTATATGGGATGATTCCAGGCTTTTTTTTTTTTTTTTTTTTTCTGGGTTTTGGATAGTTGGAGAGAGAGTTTTGAAGTTACTTGTGGGTTGTTCTACTGCATTATAGATTTTATTTAAAAGACAATTTTTTTTGTTATATTTCTATTATATCCAAAACACAAATACACATACAATACATATATAAATACACTTATACATATATATATACATGATAGAAGGAGTTGAAGAGAAGATAGATAGGTAACAAGTTTGGACTGGTGAAATTTTATTAAAAAATATAAAAATTATAATAAATCACATAAATTTAAACAATATTTAAAAGGGTCATATTTGAGTCCTTGGGTTCTAATGAACCTATTAATAACTGGCCCATATTCAACTTGGTTGCTAAGCTTTTAGTTGAATTCATTTAAGCTCAAATCTATTTAAATTTGTCCAAACTCATCCAAACGCGCCGTTTGCCACTCTTACCATTTTCCTTTTCTTAAATGGGCAAGTGTACCATTAACAATATGACTATAAAAGCTTCTTTCATATGACTTGAGTTATTTTGAAATTATAAGATTACGAGTCTCATTTATGCCTCATTATTTCACTCGCTTCAATCTTCGATAGCAGCAAAGGCCATTATCGAAGAGTTCTGTGTAAGGGACATCTCTCCCAGCTCTTCGTGGCTACATGGACCCCTTCAAAGGGATGGTACTGTAAGACATTTTTTTGATGCTGGAGAATTTGGGTTTGGCTTGTCAGCTGTTTCGCTACAACCCTCAACTGATTGCCCTCCGAATGCAGTCTTCATGGATGGCTACTATGCCAATCCGTTTGGAACCCTAGTGAAAATTTCAAATGTCTTGTGTGTGTTTGAACGTTATGCAGGTGATAATGCATGGCGCCACACTGAGGTTGCTATTCCTGGGGAAAAGGCATACATATATGTATATATATATATATATATATAATGTTTTTGTAATAAGATGTCTAGGTTTTCGGGACTACTCCATTGCGTAGGCCCACCGTTCACGCTAACCATCTAACCTTCATGCATGACTGGCTGAAGAAATCGAATCTAGTGTGAATTGTTTCTCAAGGGTCGTGTTAATCATTTCAAAATGAATTTGGTTTTTGCAGATTGTAGAGGTTAGGCCAGAGGTTAGCTTAGTAGTTCGGCTGGTTACAACTGTTTTGTAACTATGACCATATCGTGGATTGGGAATTCAAACAAAGTGGCTCTATCAAAGTTGGGTATGGAATTTGAGTTTAATTTTGATACGCTCATTGTGTAAAATTTTTTAATAGACACAATATATGCAATACATGTATTTTAAAATTTAAGTATAATATAAAAAAGTAAAACTCATGAACACATGCATTTTGATGCCTAATTGTGTAAATAATTTCTATGCTATCAATGCATTAAAAATAAATTTATAAAAATTCTAGTGTTAATTTATACTAAACCTACATTTTTTTTTTTTTTTTGCTACTGATGGATAATAATACATGTTTTTTTTATTATTTCGTATTCTCATTTCTAGGTGGGCTTAAGTGGTATTTTAGAAGTGAAAGCTTCATTATATACCCATGCAAAACAGATCAAAGAGGATGCTTACGGCACACTTGTAGCTGAAAACACCATTGCCACAAACCACGACCATTTCATCACCTTCTACCTCGATCTTGGCATCGATGGCGAAAGGAATTCCCTCGTCAAAGCGAAGTTGAAGACAATGAAAACAGACGACGGCACGCCGAGGAAGAGTTACTGGACCGTGGTTAGAGAGACAGCGATTATCCACAGCTCCGGGGATCTTTCACAAGGTACCAAGTTTGGGTCACATCCTATAAGTGGGCAGGAAAGTAATATCCGGATTGCGGCCATGGGGACGGCACATTATACGCTTGGACAGTTGGACTAATAGGTTGGTATGCTATGTTGTGTATGGATCATAGTTATTAAAATAAAAAACGAAAGTAGGAAACATTTGGAAAACTAAGTAGAAATCTATACGAATAATTTCATAGATTCTTAGTTAAATTAATATTTTAAGTTTTTGAAGAGTTTTCTCTAAGTTTTTTTAAGAGTTTCCGTCAACTATGCCAAGAGTTTCTCAAACGTTTCTTAAGAATTTTTAAAACGTTTCTCTCACATTTTTGGAATGTGTTTACAAAATTTTCAAGCGAGTTTCGCACTCGAATAGGAAACTCGTTTCCACTTCCTTCTCCCAAATGAGTTTTTTGATAACTATAGTATGGATTCATAAAGCATGCACAAGGTCTAAGTATCTAACCATGTAAATATATTGGTTTGTGTTATTTTTTTCTACAGGAATAGGGATATTGACAACAAGGAAATATCGTTATGGCACATGATAGGGTTCCTCCACGTACCCACCCAAGAAGATTTTCCGGTGATGCCAACGATCAGAGACTGATTTGATCTCCGGCATTATAATTTCTTTGAGAACAATGCAGTGCTGAAAGCAAGGCCTTCTAGGCCTGTGATTTTGCCTGGTTGCAACTCCACCAGAACCACCACTCCTTAGCAGAGAAAGGAAACAAGGCCTTGTAATATGTTTGTGTAGTAAATAAGGGCTATTGCTTTGGTCCAATGTTGACAGCTCTGATAAGTGAATTTTGAACAATAAGATTATAAGCATCAATGAATAAATCAGAGTATGAATAACAACTTCCATAACTGTGCTGCTCTTATTATTCTGAATTTGGGCTGCTCATCGGCTTCACAAAACCCACATATTATTTGCTGCTTGCAACTATCTTCTGAGTAGCATTTGGAGCTGGTGTCTCTAATTATACCTCAGTTAAATGCTCCATATATCTTATCCAATTTCAACCAAACTCTTGAAGGTTATCTTCTGAGTAGCTTTTGGAATTGAAAAATAAGCTTGTTGAACTGGGTTGGGCCTATTTTTGAAGCTCATTGTTTTTTGGGCTAGGGCCGGGTCAGGCCTGACTATTATACATAGGTTTTAGGATTTTAATATTATTTATGCAATCAATTAGTGAAAAACAAAAAATATATATCAGCTATAAGCTACTTTTAAAAAACTACCTTTAAAAATAGTTTTTTTCAAAAAACGTGATTAGACATAAGTTATTTTTTTAAGTCATTCATCCAAACACATTTTAAAAAAATCAAAAATATAAGTCATAAGCTACTAAATAAGTTACGTCCAAACACTCTCTAGTACCGTAATACCTTCTTAAACCTACTTTGAATCTGACCCAGATTTGCAACCCATCTCATATTTTGCTATGTTTTTTCACGTTGCATGATATTCGGCTTCATTTTGACTCAAAATGAAAAAAAATTCATTTTTGGGATAGCAATAAACACAAACAAAATGGAGTCTTTGGCCATGGTGGACATCAGTTTAATATCAATAAGAGGGTCCCTGCAATAACAAAGAAGAAGAGCCCTAAAGCTAATATACTTGACAAGCGGAATGTATTGCTATATTACAGGAGAAAAATCCCTTGACAAGACCCTAAAGCTAAAAATATACTTGACAAGATTAAAGCTACAATAAAAAAAAAGAAAACAAGGAGCCCATCCCATAAATTCCAAACTCTTTTAATAAGGTCCACCATCATCACAAAAGGAACACTTTTGCTGCGAGTGGAGATTCTTTTAAAGACCCAATGTCACTTTTTAATAAAAACCCATTCGACAGTATAATGTACTGGCTATGCGGGCGGGCCCTGCTTGGAAGATCATGTTAGGGCCGAACTTGGGATGTGTAGATTTTGCTTTACCGGGTCGAGCTCAACTCCACTCATGTTGTGGTAATTATACAGTAACAACAGGGTACTCAACTAGTAAAGTAGATGTTATTTGAGTTCAATGGCTCTTATTTATACAAATTTTGATGTGGGACCAGCACCAGTAACAAGCTCGACTCAGCTCATGTCCAACGGTAGGTTGTGTGTGTTACCATTAGTGACTACTTAATTGGGTCGGCATTTATTGGTTCAGGGGAATTGAGCCTTTTGAGAAAGATAATTAACAGCAATGCTCCAACTAGTAGGGACCCATGATATTTCTCTAGTGGTGACTGAAAATATTATTAAATAATTATTTATAAGTAAGATAATAAATTTCAAGCAATGCAAAGAAGACGATAATATTCAAAACTCTATAGATTGGTAATAAATATTTCTTACACAAAATAATGTTTAAATTAATCTGTAAAGTGTTTTTTTTTTAAAGTGTCTTTTCATAACTGTATAAAAATAAATTACAAGCAAATGGTCATAAATTTCAAGACAAAACTACATTTAATCCAAGAATTAAACAAGATAGTAAGGAGGAAAAAATATATCAACAGCAATGAAGAAAAAATATATATTCAATAATTGAACACAAATTCTTTCATAAAATGTAAGCAATTAGGAGATACATATATTAGCAGCAGTTAAAGCATAACAAGAGAACATGTGCAATTCTTATTTTTTGTTAGGAGGAAAAAAATAAAGAATAACAATCACAATGTTCAAGTCTCAGAACAAACATAGATTTTGTGCTATGAAATTTAGACTGCTAATACAAAATTATCACATACATGTATAGCAGGGCTGACTCAACATGATTTGAGGCCAAAGGTGATAATTTTAACTGAGGCTCTTTATTTTTTTTAATATTATTATAAAATTTTTATTTAAAATTATTTTATTTTATAAACTGGTGTTTTTTTCTCTTGAAGTTAACTAGTGTGCTTATGTTTTAGCCTTTTCCCCTAACGGTCATTTTTCTCATTTGAACCAAGGCTTCTTTTTGAAAAGTAAAAAAAAATGTAGAAACTAAAGAGACCTTGAATACTATGTAAGGTTTTAAAAAATTTAGGACCTTCAAAAAAATTTATTTGTATAATTTTTTTATTAAGCCAATATTTTTTCAAGACCTTTTTTTCCCCTAACTGGCCTTCTTTTCTCACTTCGATTGGAGCATTGTTTAGAAAAAGAAGTTGTGGAAACTATATATAGGGCTTTGATTGAAACATGTAATGTTTTGAATTTTTGGGGCCTTCAGATTTTTTTTTTGTATATTTTATTATTGTTTATTAAACCGATGCTTTTTTCACTGAAGTTCATTAGTGTAAAAGATTTTGGACTTTCTTTTTCTAATAAATAGTTTTTTTTTTCATTTAGACTGGAATTTTTTAAATAAAAAAAGATATAAAAACTAATTAGAGCCCTACTAGTTTTTAAAAAATTTGAGGGCTTAAATAATTGGGCTGCCTTTTCTAAAAGATAGTTTTTTTTTTTTAATTTAGACTGGGCCTTTTACCAAATAAATGATGTAGAAATTATATAGAGCCTTGCTCAGTTTCAAAAGCTTTGGGCACTAAAAAATTTGGGAACCCTAGGCAACCGCCTTGTTGGCCTAATGGGTTACCGGGCCTTCATGTATAGAGGGGTATAAATTGGAATGGATCATGTAAAAAAAAAATTATTTTTGTCAAAATCCAGTGAAGGTGGCCGATTGCACTCAGACATATGAGGGTCTGCCACTAGCTCTAATAGCACTACGTGACCTTACTCTACCAATCACAAATGACAGTGGATCCCTTCTTTTAGTAGAGACAAACATCAACACATAGCCATAAAACCTATAAATATTATATCGGATAAAGTAAGATAATTGTGAATAATTTCTGGCCTTGAACTTTCTCCCTCCACCCGACCCAGCACAGTCCTGCACCCGTTATGTAGGTGGGCTGTCATCTTACCCGTCCACTTGGACAGTCGGGATTGACGAGCGAGCACTTTTATACATTTCAGTAATGCCTGCAGTATAAGCCAGACTTGCTTTCTTTTTTTGTCTATAACCCAGAATAAAGCAGCCAAGCTGCTACCACTTGCAACTAAAGCAGCAGCCTGGTACCAAAAGTTATAGGAGTACCATCTTTTGTCGTTATTTCATTGGAGCAAGGATCTTTTGTAGACCAGCATGTGCAATGTGGTTCGACATTACAAAATGTATATCGTTATAGACCACCATGCATGCAACTTTGTTGAATGGAATAGAGTGATGCTTGGGTCTCTGGGTTAATTAGCTTCTGGTAAAACCAGGGAGAGATACGAACGAGTTATAAATTTATATTTTTTTTTGTTTGAAATTTAAAAATTTTCTTAAAATCAGATTGAGAGATTTACTTTCAATGAATTTTCTAGTTGTGACGTGAATGACATTTCTTTGATCAAATTGAGAAAAAGATTATTTCAAATGTGTCTAAACTGATCCGAACATCCCTTATTGCATAACTCAAAAAAAAAAAAAAAGCAGCTTCGGATGCATGAAACTTGGAACGTGACTTTTACCTTAATAGTCATAAATGATGAGTTAATACACCAAAATAGCGATGCTGTTGGGGCATGAAAGACAAAGCTTGTCTTCTCAGTTTTAGTAAGTTCATCCAAATCTGAGCTTTGATAATCTATAGGACATTCGTGAGTTAACTAAAACTGTCCCTTGATGGTCGAGTATAGTTCATTCGTTGGGTGTTGCTGGAAAACCAGAAATACATAAATGAGGAAAGATTGGAAGAACTTAATGAAACGAAAGAAAAAATTTGCCTAGTGTATTATACATCCTTACATATTTGTTGTGTATCGATTGACTTTTCAAGCATAATAGTGATAATTAAATGCTAAAACTAATTAACGTCCTCCTGTCTTCATGTCTTAAATAATTCATTTATGTCTTTTTCCTTTTGAATCTTTTGAATAAAGTTATACATATGTGTGTTACTCGTCCAACAAAAGAAACTTTATGTAATAATTGCAGCCAATACTCTTTTAACTCTATTTCTTCAAAAGACCACAAACTCTATAAATGCCAGCATAAAGCTTGATTTTTAGACATCCATGGCGTCAATTTTCATCATAGTGTTCTCCTTTCTATTCATTTTCTCTCTCAACACTAGCAACTCTCACCCCCTAGACTCTCTCACTCCATATGAAATCAATGAAGTGGCTGCCATAATCAAAGGCTCCAAACTAGGCTCATTCCAAAACCTTTCTTTTCACTACGTAGGTCTACACGAACCAAGCAAACGAGCCGTCCTCTCATGGCTATCAAACAAGGCGGAAAAGCCCCCACCCCGGCGAGCCTTTGTAATCGCTCGAGCAAACAGAAAAACCTATGAAATCATCGTGAGCTTAACGAGTAATTCAATTTTTTCTCATCGTGTTTATAGCGGTACCGGCTACCCTATAATAACCTTTGACGATGCGAACGCTGCCCTTGCTCTCCCACTCAGATACCCACCTTTCTTAGAGTCCATTAAGAAGAGAAGACTTGATTTAAAAGAGGTTGTTTTAAGTTATTTTTCAGTGGGATGGTTTGGAGAGAAGGGTAAGGGGAGGAGAGTGGTTAAGGTGATGAGCTTGTACAAAGAAAATTCAGCTAACATATGGGTTAGACCCATTGAAGGCATATCAATACTTGTTGATCTTGATCAGATGGCTATTGTTGAGTACTCAGATTTTGAGATGGTTCCAGTACCAAAAGCCAAGGGAACTGAATATCAAGCATCAGAACTAAAGCCTCCATTTGCAGCCCCGATTAATCCGATGATTGTCGTTCAGCCTGACGGCCCAAGTTTCAAGATCAATGGCAAAGAGATAAGGTCAGTTAATTGAAAAAACAAAAAAAGTTTCTAAGTTCAAAAACAATATGATTATATAAGTTTGTTTCATAGAGCTAATTGAATTTTGTTTCTTCAATTATGTGCAGTTGGGCAGATTGGGCTCTCCATGTGGACTTTGATGTCCGAGCAGGCCTCGTCATATCACTAGCTTCAGTCTTCGATATCAGCAAAGGCCGTTATCGAAGGGTCATGTATAAAGGGCATCTCTCCGAGCTCTTCGTGCCCTACATGGACCCTTCAAAGGGATGGTACTTCAAGACATATTTCGATGCTGGGGAATTTGGGTTTGGCTTGTCAGCTGTTTCGCTCCAGCCCTCAACTGATTGCCCTCCGAATGCAGTCTTTATGGATGGCTACTACGCCGGCCCGGACGGCACCCCGGTCAAAATTCCAAACGTCTGGTGTGTGTTTGAACGGTATGCCGGCAATATTGCTTGGCGGCACACTGAATCATCTGTTCCCGGAGAACCGGTAAAGAGTTTTTTTACACATATCTGACTTGGCACCAGTGTTTTTTGCAGCTTTCTTACTACCCTGTTTTTTTTTTTTTTCTTAAATCCTAATTTATAAAGAGAAAAGCAAAAAAAAATAACAAAATAAAAGAAAATTTTTGTTATATTTTTACTCACCTTTTACTTTTGCTTTTTTTTTTCATCACCAAGTCAACTTAAACAACGTTAGTAATTTTTTTAAACGAAATTTAGTTTTTTAAATTTTATGAACTTTTGGGTTATACATATTTATTTATAAAGAAATTGAATGCGAAGTGAAAAAAAGTTAATAAAGACAAAGAAAAGTTATTTAAGTCAACTTTTTCCATCCAAAATAATTTTTTTTTCTTCCTTTTTAGTGACTTTTTTCAATCAATGTTCAATTGTTTTTTAATGAGTATGTATAACTAAAAAGTCCATAAAAAATTAAAAAAATTAAATTTCGTTGAAAAAAAATAACTGAAAACTAAAAAAGAAGTTAGTAAAAAAGTTAAGAAAAAAGCTGGTGCCAAAGCCTAATTTGGTATTTGCTAAGAGTCAAGTTAATAATTTTTCAACGTAAATTTGGTTTTTGCAGATAGTAGAGGTTAGACCAGAGGTTAGCTTAGTAGTTCGGATGGTTACAACTGTTGGTAACTATGACCATATCATGGATTGGGAGTTCAAGCAGAGTGGCTCCATCAAAGTTGTGGTATGAAATCTCTAGTGTTAAATAATCCTGAACCCTACTTCTTTTGTTAACTAATAATTCCCATTTCTAGGTGGGCTTAAGCGGCATTTTAGAAGCAAAAGCTTCGGCTTACACCCATGCACAGCAGATTAAAGACGATGCTTATGGCTCACTTGTAGCTGAAAACATCATCGGCTCTTACCACGACCATTTCCTCACATACTATCTGGACCTCGACATCGACGGCGAAGAGAATTCCTTCGTGAAAGCGAAGATGAAGACGATGAAAACCGACGGTAGAACGCCGAGGAAGAGTTACTGGACAGTGGTTAGAGAGACGGCGAAGAGCGAATTAGACGCAAGGATGAATCTAGGCGAGCCAGCTGACCTATTGATAATAAATCCCAATAAGGTTACTGAATTAGGGAACCAAGTTGGCTATAGGCTGATTCCGGCTTCGCCGGCTTCCTCTCTCCTGTTGGACGACGATTATCCGCAGCTCCGAGGTTCTTTTACGAGGTACCAAGTTTGTGTCACGCCGTATAATACGTCGGAGGAGTGGGCCGGGGGATTATATGTTGATCGCAGCCACGGCGACGACACGCTTTACGTTTGGACTAACAGGTATCATGATAGGGATAAAATGTTTTTGTTTTTGAAAACTAAATAACATTATATTCTTTTTCTTTTTTTTTTTTGCCTTGGTTATTACAAAGAGGGGCGGAACCTGCATTTTATTTTGGGGTGTCCGAAGGTGAAATATAAATTTTTATCTGTTCATACAATTATTAGATGCATACTAATTTTTTTATACAAAAAAGAGATCAAAATGATGTGATAGTAAGATTTCTAAATTACATGTCAAAATAGTGGGTGTTTTAGTTTGAGATGAATTGATTCCATTAAAAATAGTCCCACAATGCTGTAGGAAAATTCTATATAAAAATACTGTTTATTATAGAGTTACACTCATTGTATATGTGAGATTTCTTTGTACATATTTCTAAGTTCAAGTATGGGACATATATTAACAAAGACTAAATTCTTATATAAACAATAAAACTAGCTTGTATTTTACCTCAGTAAAATATGAAAAAATGACATGTAAGTTGTTTCTTTAGGCAAAACATGACATGGATACACAGTCTATTATACAAGAATTTTGATATTTTTAAATACAGGGATTTGGATTCTTTTCTTATATATAATTATAAAATCATTTATTTTTAAATAAATTTTAAGTCAACTCATCTGAATTTTTTATTTTCATGTTAACTAATGTGTCAATACCTCAATTAATAGAATGAAGATCTCCATTCAAATTCATGAAATTGAGAGAATCCAAATCCTCAATAGAGTAAAATTTTGCTTGGACATTAATTATGCATAAATACAATATACAAGAGACTTGATCAAAAGGTGGGATGTCTACTAATTCAAAAAAACATGTTGGTTTGTGTTACTATTCTACAGGGACAGGGATATTGAAAACAAGGATATTGTGTTGTGGCACACAGTAGGGTTCCACCACATACCGGCCCAAGAAGATTTTCCGGTGATGCCGACACTCAGCGACGGGTTTGAGCTCCGGCCTTTTAACTTCTTTGAGAACAATGCAATACTGAAAGCAAGGCCTTCTAAGCCTGTGGTCCTGCCTGGTTGCAACTCCACCAGAATCACTCCTTAATTAGCAGAGAAACGAGATCATTAATCTAGATGTTTTTCGCAGTAAGGGCTAATTCTGCTCTAATTCAAAATTGTACTGCCCTAATTCAAAATGAGAGAGCATAAAGATATACTTTCTCTAAACTCTGATTATCTATGCCCAAATACTGAATGTGATATTCTGAACGTTGCAAAACTGCAAAATACCCATTGGAGATATGAACACTCATGAGTCATGACTGATATAATGGTAATCCCATATAAACAAAAAAATTCGTTTAAAATTTATCACCAAAATAATGTGATTAGATAACAGTTACTTTAAAACTGAACACGCATAATAATGGTCCTTAATTATAATAATGTCACTTCTGAATTATTGTATTAAATTTTTCATATAGATTTTCTAGAATAATAGCATTTTTCCTGATATAATTGAATATCCATATTGGGAAATGCTATATAAATAATAAATTCATAAAGAATTTATCATTAAAATGATAGGGCAAAATGAGATCCATTTCATTGAAGACAAAATATTTATCATGATAGCTCTTAATTACATAAATACCACTGTCATGGTCACATCTTGCTTTTGAAATTTTCTGTACAATTTTTCTAGAAAAATAGTATTTTTCATCCGAAGTAAAATGCTACTCTTTTTTGGTGTGGTTAGATTTGCTTGATCTCAATTATTTCATGTTGTGCTTGCTGTCGATGTTACATTGACATCATTATTGTGACGGATAGAACCGAAATCAATTCATTTGTTAGTTTCTTGCTTTTTCTTTTTCCACTTTTGTTTGCGTCCTTAACTGTCAGTATTACAATCTAGATAAGATTTTCACAGAAAAAGCTTTTGTCTCGTGGTAAAATGTTTGCGACAACTACATTTTCACAGAAAAAGCTTTTGGTGACGATTTCAAAAGCTTTTTGCTACAAATTAATTCAACGCAAAAGCTAATATATCTCTTGGTAATTTGAAAGGATTTTCTACTTGCAGGTTCATTCATCGTTACAGCTTGTGCGAATATGATGGAATATTGGGCTGGAAAATTCAGGCTCTTGTTTTAGTTAATTTCCTTGGTTTAATTCTGTATTATTATTATTATTTTATATTTGATCTGATTTCAATCTGGAGTCTTAAATGTTTGGTTTGTTTTACTTTGGTAGGTGATAAGAATTCTTTTAAAGATAATGCTATACATCCAAAAAATTCATACAGAATTTATATCTAGAATGATGTGACTGAATTGTAGGCCTATCACTTTAAAACAAAAAACCACAAAGATGTATTTTAATTACTAAACTGTCACTGTCACTGCCACAATATTTTGATTCAAAATTCTATATAAAAATTATGAAAGAATAACATTTTTCTTCTTTTAACGGTCCTGTGAAAGACATTGTAATCAAGAAGGAGAGAAAGTCGTACATATGTAATTTTGATTGGCTATATAGTTATGGTTTGTTCTATCTTTTTATGTCTTATTCTTAGTTCAAGAAGGGAAAAATAATTGTTCTCTTTATTTACAGTACAGTAAAATAAAGTTTATAGTAGTCCAACATTCCATTATAAAATGCCGATAAAAGTCATTTTTATTTTCTTAAATAGTAATAGCAGCTAGTTAGAGATAAACGAAAATGAGGAGAGAAAAGAGCAGCAGCCTGAAAAATTGCAGAAGATGTTGATTTTTGTTGAAAGAGAATTTCACGGAATTGCTTTTATAAGCTTTTTGCAGTATGCTAGGTGGCCACCTCATACTCGCAGACTCATAGGACCACAGTGAGTATTGGACCTAGAACAATGATCAATGATGACACAACTGCAAACATTTGACTCGTTTACAGGACCGTTTGGTTAAATCTTTTTTAAATTTTTTTTTATAGCAAAAAAGTGAAGATTTAAAAAAATTATTTTTTATTTTTTATTTTTAAACTTATTTTATCTTGTTAAAATAAAAAAATAAAAAAAATTTAATTTTTTTACTTATAAATCAAAAAAATAAAATTAAAAAACTGTACCAATTAAGTCCGAACCTCCCTCTCTCAGACGCACACATAGAGAAAAGGAAAGTGCCAGAGGGAGGGGATTGTGAATTTGTAGTTGTAGAGGTGGTGAACTGTGACCAGTGAGGATGGAGTTTCTTGCAATGAGACAGGTCATTTCTTCTTTTTTTTTTTGCTGGATTAGGTCTCCGGTTAAATGGACCCATGAACCATTGAACATAAGGTTGCGCCCATTGGTCATTCCTAGAAGTGGTGATCCGGATGAAAATGGCATGCAAATTGCTAAATCGTTTCCAATAAAAGAAAAAAGTACGAATTTTGAAAGAATAAATTGTAAACAACTTCTCAACCGTGTATCTTTTCTATACATCGAGCATTAATTTATATAGGTATAACATAATACAATCTATAGGAACTTACATAAATTATGGAGAGAATCAAGTATGAAGAATAGACTTTAGATGGGATCCATTTCACAGCCAATCATCCTCTGTATATATCACATGGTTGCTGATTTGGGGCCTTTAACATTGCCTCACGGGGTTTATGTTTCTCTTGATTTTCCTCACATAGTTGAAGTGGGTGGAGATACTTTTAACTTTTCTTATTACTCTCCCTTAAGCTAAGGTATGTGTAAGACAACACACCCAGCTTGCCACGAAGAGACCAAAACACATCACGCAGTGAAGACTCTGAAAATATCCCCTAGTTGGACAATAGACTTGACAAATTGAGTAACAAGTAATCTATGAGCAACCTTTGTATGGGCATGAAAAACAGGGTTAACAGACATATGCAATGGACTGATGTTATCAGAGAACAGTGTTGGAGGACGAGGAAGGAAGATGCTCAAAACTCAAAGAACGTAAGTAACTCATGTAACCTCTGTTGTAGCGACTGCCATTGTTATGCCCACACTTAATCAGATGTCATTAACACTTTTTTATGGAGAATGTGATTGCACAGGCTATCAACTTGTAAGCAAAACCTAGTCACCATTCCAAAGATAGAGAATTTTTAAAGAATAACAATAATATTATAATTAAAACCATTCCAAAATCTCTATATATAAATATAAACCGTTTTATAATCTAACAATATACATTAAAGTACTGACACAAACTCACAATAATTACAAACCAAAATATAAACACATTCTCCTTCCAATACACAACATATAAAAGACAACCGACTCAAGAAGTGGAGCTACTCGAAGCTCTCAACTCAACACCATCTACAATGGACTAGACCTTATCCCCATCTCACCTGTTGCGTTCTGTCAGTTGTTGTTTATCATAATAAACGCCTAACAATAATGTTTTCGGTATATTATTACAATTACAATTTATTATGTATATTACTTTAACAATGCAATCAAGTGCTTAATAAGGCATGCACGCTGTTTATTTAATTAGTGTTCCTTTTATTATTTTATATGGCCTGAATATATTTATAATTTTAATATTCTTATCCTGATTTTCTCTTATTCTTTTATTAGTATAGCACTCTGAAAATGTTGAATATTACAAAATTGAAATTCGCCGTCCTTGACATTTTTAGGGATAATTATTTATCATGAATACTTGATGCTGAGATCCATATGGCTGCGAAGGCACTTGAACACACAATAACTGAAAAAAATGATGCATCTCAACATAATCGCGCTAAAATAATGATTTTTCTTCGTCACCATATTCATGAAGAATTGAAATCTGAATACTTCAAGATAAGAGATTTATTAATATTATGAAAACATTTAAAGGAGAGATACAAGCACCAGAAGACTGTAATCCTCCGAAGAGCCTGATCTGATTGGATGCACCTGAGGTTACAAAATTTTAAAACGGTTAGTGAGTACAGCTCTGCATTGTTTAAAATCAACTCATGATTAAAGTTATATAGAAAAATTATTACTAATGAAGACATGTTAGAAAAAATATTCTCTATCTTCCATGCCTCGAATGTACTCCTATAACAGCAATATTGAGAGCATAAATTTAAAAAATATTTTGAATTAATATCATGCCTTCTTGTGACTGAGCAAAATAATAAGTTGTTATTGAAAAATCATTAGTTTTGACCTACTAATTCTGCTCCATCCCCTGAAGTGAATGCAATCTCATTTAGCAGACGTGGTCGCAAATGTTGTTGTGGTTGTGGCAGGAATAATGTTCGAACTCGTGGGAATTATCATGGAGGATATCATATGAGGTTTAAAAATACCACACTGTACTACCAGCAGTGGAATAATTTTGAAAAAGGGAAAAGATTATAGAATAAACCTCCCAAAAAATTTAAAGATACTTGTTATAGGTGTGAGATGAAAGGACATTGGTCACATACCTGTCGTACGCCAAAACATTTGAGAGAGCTTTACCAAACCTCAATTAAAGATAAAGGAAAAAATACAGGAATGCGTTTAACGAATTTTGATGGCCAGGTTGATATTCCTCATCTAGATATTTCAGATTTCTTTGAAGACACAAATGAAAGAATAGATCATTTAATTGGTGATGGAGATGTCCACACTAATTAATGTTATTTTTAGTTATTCTAGTCTATATAGCTTCTTATCGTCTTTTGTAATGTTTATGTTTTTCTTTTTAATAAATTATCCAATTTTAAATAAGCATTTTTAATATTTTATATAGATGCATGGATCGTACCAACACGTTGAGTATTTTAAAAATAAATGGTGAAGGTATATGTCTGGTAGACAGTGGAACAACACACACAATTCTTCGAGTCGTCTCAGAAATCTTTCATTTTAGCAAACAAGTTTTTATTAAACAGGGGGAGTTAAGAGCATTGTACTTTTTTTTCACTAGGTTTTTCTTAGTAAGGTTTTAATGAGACAGTTATAACATACCCTATTATGTATTGCGGTTATTCAAGGGGAGTGTTGTGATGTATCGTCATCGTCATGGATGACTTTTACCATGGCGACTAGCTCATTTGCTCACAATTCCTATACTATATATAGTAGCTCGGATGAACAACCAAAAGAAAGAAAGAAAATAATAGAAAGGCAAAAGCAGAGAGAAAATAGAAAGAAAGAAGCAATATAGGTAATTCATTAAAACTCATGTTGTATTATTTTGGTTCTATATTATCAATAAAATATTGGGTAATCCAGAAGATCTAGCCCTAATAGTTTTAAAAGAACTAATATGATAAATATTTGACAGTTCCTGAAAAACTATTATCTATATATACTTTGTCTTTAGTTCTTTTATCTGTTTTATAGTCTTTTAGTTTGTCACCTTTAATGTAGCCTCCCTTAATCTGTGCAATACAAGCTGCATTATCCTCGTATAATATTGTCGAAGTATCTTTGACTATAGATAATCCACAGCTTTCTTGAATATATTGAATCATGGATCTTAGCCAGATGTATTGTCGGCTTGCTTCATGAATTACAATTATCTCATAATGATTTGAAGAAATTGCAGTTAATATCTGATTCACTGATTGCCAAGATATAGCAGTGTTACCATAAGTAAAGGCATACCTAATTTAAGACAGAGCTTTATGTGAATCAGAAAGGTAGTTAGCGTCTACATAGCCAATTAATTTAGGTTGTGACTTATTTGAATAGAATAATCCCATATCAGTTGTTCCTCGTAGGTAATACAATATATGTTTAATTCCTTTCTAATGTATATATCTTGCCAATAAATTAATTGAGAATGCTATATCAGATCTTGAACAATTTGCAAGATATATAAAAGCACCGGTTGCACTAAAATATGGTACTTCAAGATCAAGAATTTCTTCACCATTTTCTCGATGATGAAAAAGATCTTTCTGTACATCCAGTGAACGGACAACCATTGGAAAACTTAATGGATGAGCTTTGTTCATGTAAAACTTGCTTTAAAACTTTTTCAGCATATGCCGATTGATGGATAAGAATTCCATTTGATAAGTGCTCAATCTGTAATCTAAGATAATACTTTGTTCTCCCAAGATATTTTATTTCAAATTCCTTTTTTAAATAATTAACAGTTTTAATAATCTCTTCAAGAGTTCCAATCAGATTCAAATTGTCAACATAAACTGCAATGACAACAAATTTGGATTTTGATTTCTTAATGAAAATGCATGGGCAAATAATATTATTCACATATGTTTCTTTTAAGAGATATTCATTTAGAGGATTGTACCATATGTGACCGGATTGCTTTAACTCGTATAATGATATTTGAAGCTTGATTGAACACAAATTTCATGGTTTTGAAATATTTGCTTCAGACATCTTAAATCCTTCAAGGATTCTCATATATAGATCATTATCCAATTCTCCATATAAGTAGGCAGTCACTACATCCATTAGACACATATCCAGTCCTTCTGAGATTGATAAACTAAACAAGAATCTGAATGTAATTGCATCCATTACAGGAGAGTAAGTCTCATCATAGTCAATACCAGTTCTCTAAACGTTGTGCTACTAGTCGGACTCTATATCATACTATTTCATTTTTCACATTTCGTTTTGGTACGAATACCCATTTATATTCAATTGGTTTCACATCTTCAAGTGTGTGGATTACAGGTCCAAATATTTTACGTTGTGCTAATAAGTATAATTTTGTCTCAATAGCTGCTTTTCATTTTGGCCAATCAATTCTACGTCGACATTTGTCGATTGTTTATAGTTTAGTCTCTTTATTGCTTCGAGTAATACCAAAAGCTAGTTTAAATGAAAATACGTTGTTAACAACCATCTTATTTCTATTTCAACTTTCTCCTGTATTCATATAACTTATTGAGATATCATTATTTTAGATACCATATCACTTATAGGAGATATCTCTTCAGGATGTTTCTTTTCTAGAAATTCTTCTTCAGGAAGTTTCGATATTGTGTTCTCTTTAGGAGCACCAACTTGCTTATGCATTTTTTCTTGTGACTTTATTTTTCTAGGAACAGCCCCGGATCCGAATGGCTTGTCTTCTTGTTTTTTTAAAAAAACTTAGAGTATTGTTGGTCCGGATGTGTGTGTAGCTGTCAAGGAATTTTTTGTGACTAGAAAACTTCTTAAACAGCTTAATCATGCCGTGATAGCTTTGCTCCCCAAAGCTGGCAATGCCTCCAGGGTCGATGAGTTTAGATCTATTGCTTGTTGTAATGTCATCTACAAGGTAATTTCTAAGATTATTGTCACTAGATTGTCTCATATTCTTGAAGGCTTGATTGACTAGGCACAATCGGCTTTTGCCCCAAATCGAAGTATAGTGGAAATTATTTATATGATTCAGGTGCTATTGAGAAATTATTGTTGGAGTAGAATTTCTCCTCGATGTATTACAAAAGTTAACCTTCAGAAAGCCTATGATACGGTTGATTAGGTCTTCTTGGAGGATGTCCTTACAAGTTTGGGCTTTCCTGCTTTATTTGTGACATGGATTATGCAATGTGTTTCTACTACATCTAATTCTATCTTTATCAATGAGGCTTTGTATGGGTTCTTTAAAGGTCAACAAGGCTTAAGGCAAGGGGATCCTATTTCCCCTTTCCTATTTGTGCTTGTCTTGGAATATTTGTCTCGGAAATTGGGGAGGCTCAAGTTGAACACACAGTTCAATTTTCATCCCAAATGCTTGGTTTTGAACATCACTCATCTAGCCTTTATAGATGATTTAATTTTGTTTGGTAGAGGAGATGTTATTTTGGTAGGATTGATTTGGATTGTTTGAATCAGTTTGGGGATTATTCGGGGCTTCGTATTAGTGCAACTAAATCCAATGTGTTCATGCCTAGGATTTATATGGAAGATGTTGATGAGATTAAGCTCATTATAGTGTTCACAGTGGGCAGATTTCCTTTCCGATACTTGTGGATTCCAGTGGCAGCTTCAAGGCTGACTATTGAGCAGTTTCACCATCTTTTCACAAAAATTTCTGAATGCATTATTGCATGGGAAGGTGGTACTCTATCGTATGATGGTCGGTGTGAACTTATTAGATCAGTTTTGCAAGAGGTGGAGTGCTTTTGGCTATTTATTCTGCCTATTTTAGCCGGTGTGAGGAGCAAAGTCATCTCTTTGTGCAAAAAAAATTTTTTTTGGGGGGGGGAGGGGAAAACAAGTGCTTACAAACAGCCTTTGGTTACTTGGAAGGAAATTTGTCACCCTAAAGATGAAGGAGGTTTGGGTTTTGTCAATTTATTTGATTGAAACTTGGCCCTTCTCTCCAAGTCTCTATGGAATTTACAGTCAAAGAAAGATTTTTCGTTTTGGGAGCATGTTTTGACAAAGCAAAACTCACACCTCGTACGGCAGCTTGGGTTAATTCCTGACAAGCCTGTTTTAGTTGAAGGTTCTTCTTCGTCAACCTTATTTAGGTTGCAACAGTGGACAACTTTGGGCAAGTTTAGTACTAAAGACTCTTATGATTTCTTTTGGTCCAAAGGGGTGACTGCTTGCTGGGCAAAATTGATTTGGCATCATTCTCTTCTTCCAAAGCATTCATTCATTTTATGGTTGGCCATTAAAGATAAATTGCTCTCCAGGGACAAACTAATTGAATAGATTGAAGATACCTTTTGTGCTTTTTGTGGCGTTCCAATTGAGTCCTTAAACCATCTATTTTTTCAATGCTCAGTGGTTTGGCAGGTTTGGAGAGAGATCAAGACATGGCTAGGCTTCTCTCGGGCATTGACAACCCTCAAAGCTATAGCAAAGTGGATCATCGAGGAGGCTAGATGCACAAGTGTTCAGGCCATTGCCAAGAAAATTGGGTTTGCTTGTACAGTCTACTACATTTGGGTGACCAGAAATGCTAGGCTGTTTGAGGGTAAAGTCACCCATCCAGAGGGTATTATTAGAGCCATCAAGATTCAAATATACAGGGTCATTCATGTGTCTTTCCCAGCCTTGAGAGAGCTGTGATGTGGCTGTATTCTTGTTGCTATTTTGTGTTTTCTTAGGCCGGCTTTAATTGTTGGCTTTGTTTGTGTTTGTATAGTTTGCTGGGGCCATGTTGGCCTTTGGGTCTTATATTTCTCTTTGTTTTTGCTATCCTCGCTTGGACTGTATTGTTAGCTTTTGCTTATGCCTTGTTAGCCTTGGGTTTTTATTTCTCTTTCAGTCTTGAGTTCTATTTTAGTATGTGCCTTGGCCTCTTGTTGCTCATGGATACGCTCAGAGTCTTAAATATTTTTTGGTCTATAAAATTTATTTATTGATTAAAAAAAATGATTCCTCTGAATTAAAAATAGAAAAAGAAAAAAAAAAGCCCTATAGAGTGGACTTGCCCTGCTCCACATTTATGGAGCTGTTGTGCCCATTGGTCAGCCCATAAGTGTGACTTGTTCTTGATCAACCCAGCTTAATGGGCGTCTGCCTTTTATTTATGGTCCTGCCAATTAAAACTGGCTTTGTCAGTTTATTTCAAGCCAAGGTTACTTGGCTCTCGATCGCGCAAGAGATGCTGGTATGTCAATGTTCTTAATTTTTTTTTTTAAATACATTATTGGCCGAAGCTTGGGGAGACGCCATTACCACCAAGCTAATATTATTCCTTTCAATGTTCTTAATTTGGTATCAAGCCTTCATGTATTTATTTATTTTTTGTTGCTTAGTCCACGGTACTCTTTAGCTATGTTTCAAATTTGAAATCATTAAAAAAAAGAAAAAAAATAAGATTTTAAATTATAAGTTATTTACTTTTTATGTTATTTTATTCTCTACTTTCTCTAATAACTAAATATATAGTGAAATTTCATATCTTTTTCTTTTATCAAACCCTTAATTTAAACATAGTATTAAGGTATACAACGATGTCTCCTTTTTGCGTCAATGCAAGGTACTTTTCATTCTTATTAATGAAATGTCGTTCTTTTTTTTGGCTAGAAAAAATAAAAAAAACATTAGACGGCTTTTTGAAATTAGTACAAGTCAATAAGATACATTGCCTTGGAAACATCAAATTGAGAAATTAATGTTATACATAAATTAATTTCTTATCCACAAGCCACGAGACAGCAGGATTTACATTAATAAATACACGTGGCACCATCCACTTTGTATCTCATGAGTAAGACAATTGGTTAGAAATTGATTTATACATAGCATTAAAAATTTCTCCGACATAAGCTGAAAGAAATCCTTACCGTTTGTGTCTAGAAGCACGTAATAATCCTCTGTACGAAAAATTCTATAAAAAGAAAATTAGAGAAGAATTGAAAAATGTTACACATAATTCTGTTGCAAGTTGCATTAAACAGAGAAATACAATGGTGATCAGGCCATTTATTTAGCATCTAATAAGATACATGAACATGGGATAATGAAACCACTCTTAAGCCTTGGATGTGAAGTTGAAATTGGCACATGTTGTCTGTCTGAACAGGAGTGAAGAGCTGAAACCTAGCCTTGATGCTGCAAGATCAAACTGCAGAAGATTGTCCTCCACTTGATGCCCTCCAATCACGATCGAAGTCATAGGATTTACCCCTCCATCCACAAATCCTAGGCACAACACATTATCACTGACCTGCACCATTGAATTAGCACCAAAGATCCTCCAGTAAACACTCTCCCTCTGCAACACAAGATCAACGGTGGGCACGGCCGGGCCAACGTGTGTGCTGCCAATGCTTTTGGAGCTAAAGCATGCCCCGAAAGGTGCCACCGCCGCCACTTTTGGAACCTTTGCAAGCTGTTTGATGAAAGCCCGAGTGAAGGCCCTGTAGATTGATGTCTCCATAACTGTGTAAGGTGTAATGGTACTAATCTTTGTTCCACCTTGGCCCTCCTCGTCGATGGAGAGCAACGATGTGTTGAGCGGCACGGCCTTGCCATTGATCTTAATCGATTTTACTCCAATGAAGTACTCTCTGGATGGCTCGCCTTGAAAGTAAGAGCCAGCTGTACTAACTGGGTTAATGACAAGTGGGGTGTAGATGAGAGACTTGGAGACATCAATATTTGGAAGCAAAACATATGGGCCGTCGCCGAATAATATAACACCGTTGGATCTTGTTGAAGAGCTCAAGCAAATGGAAAATTTTCTAGGAAAGCGAAAAGCAGAAGAGAATTGAGAAGGAAGTGAAATGTTAGTCCTTCCGAGGCCAGCCATTCCCTTAACTCCACGAGCAAGACCTTCTAAGAGGAATGTAGCACCACAAGTCAGAGGGAACCGAGGAAAAGAAACAAACCGGCCGGGGTTTGACCCGTCGGTGGATTGAACTGACAGAACATCTTGACCAAAGTCACCAACTGTGGTAGTTCTGGTTACCGTGTTTTCTGGGAAGAGAGTACACGTGCTGTTCTTGCATGGGACGGGGGAGCAGACTCCGGCGCAGGCGTGAGAACCGGAGAGTTTGCACATGGCGGAGACGCACCGGACTTGCCGGAAAGAGGAGCTGACATAGCCTTGGTCGCAGTCTACCCACAAGAACTGGCCGCCAAGATCGACTGTCAGTTTTATGGGCACAAGAGGTGTCCTCTGGTTAATGTGGGTGAGGTACTGGAGAGATGATGGATCTTTGGTGACCGGAAGGACGAGCCCCGGTGGCCGGAAATATGTTTTGGCTATGGTGGGGGGGATGAGGAAGAGGAAGAGAAGAGAGCAGATAAAGATTAGAAGGAGATGAAAAGTGGAACCCACCATCTTCAAGGGGTTGTCTAGCTTTGAGACTAGAATGATAAAATAGTTGGTGTAGAGTGTGCAAGTATTTATAGCTGTTTGTTGTCTCTCCATGATATTGTTATACAAATAAAATAATTTATATAAAATTTATTATTAAAATAATATAATTAAATAAAAATTATTTTATTTTTTAATAAAATACTTATTATAATAATTTATAATTATAAAAATATTGTCATCACACCATTCTAATAGATTTTCTATACCAATTTTTTTGAAAAGAATAATACTTTGTTTTATTTTGGATTGCAAATTCTGTCGGGTCAAAGGAGGTCAAGTGGGTATGGAGGTCAAGGATGGCGGGTTTTGTCCCAATTCAGAATGGGGGTGTTGAAAGATTACAAAAATTGTTTGGCTTCATTCATTGAAAACTTCTACCAAACTTGTCCGCAGGACCACAGGTTAGCCAAATTCACAACTAGTAATTTATGTCACCAAATCTTCTTCCTATATCTTGCCTTACTGTCTCCAGGGCAATTATTCCGACTCTATTTTGAATGTTATTCTATATATATATATATATAAAGTATTCAGTATTTTAACACAAAAAATTTTTTTTTTTAAATTGTACAAAAAATTTCACAAGATTGATGTGATAGTAATATTATAATTTAGAGTTATCACGATGCATATTTTGTTTTAAAGGGTATAACTCCTTTTTAATTACATTATTATAGTGATAAATTATGTACGAATTATCCAGTTATATAATATCACCCTTTTAACACAAAGATGATGTTATGGAATGGAAAAATGTTATTCCTACATAAAAACTAGTGCAAAAAATTACAACAGAGTGATGTGACAATAATTTTTTTTTTTTTAAATTAAGAGTCACTGTGATAAGTGTTTTGTTTGCCTAACATTATCATATGAAATTTAGAGCTTTCATTTTTAAACAAGAACTCCTATTAAGGCAGTTCTTTATTTTAAAAATGTCATCACTATATTAATTTTTTTAAAAATGTTTACCTTATTTTTTCTAGAATTAAAATTTTCTTTGTAAAACGAAAACCTCTCGACGAGGAATTGATAGTTAGGTGGGTAGTGAAAGATTAATTTGACAGAAACATTGAATGATATGATGAAGATGGGATCATAGACCTCACAATTGCTTCCTTCTTTCTGTTTTTTTAAGAAAAAATTGCTGAAGGGTGGCAATCAAGTGACAATTCTACATGAGCTTGATCATAAGCTAGAAACCCCAGTGGAAGACATTTTATATATCATAATCAAAAGGAGTGGGAAAGCCGCAGTAATTCTTGAATATATATACATATATAAATATATGATGCGTAGCTAACAAAATATTTGTAAACGTTGTACTTTTTGTGAAGAAGGTGCACATGCTAAGTAACTAACCTGAATAACAAAAGCTGTAAAATAATCGTTTGCATTTGGTGTTCGCTTGCTCGGATTTAAGCCTAAATATGGGGGGAAATCCAATAGTTAGTTGTACGAATTATTTGGTATTTATTGTTATCAAATTTTGTCGCGTGACATGTTTTCTTTGAAGTTTTCTTTATTTTTTTAAAAATTTAAGTTGCTAATGTAATAAAATAGCGCTATATTATATAAACAAAAAATTTGTACAAAATTTGTATACAAAATAATGTATGTGAATAAAAGTCTTTCATTTAAAAAGAAAACAACTACTATAATAATTTTTAATTACAAAACTGCCACATGCCCACAGCCACATTCTTTTGGTTGGGGATTATGTAATTTTTTTTAGTTGTAAAAATAGCATCTTTTTAATAAAATAGTACATTATTACAATTTCATAAGAATAAGTACTTAGTGCTAACTAATCACTACACGTTCTTCCATAAATTTGTCCATGCCCTTATATGAATATGAGTATACTATAATGGCAAATAATTTATTCCAATGTGAATTTTGGAAACATAGGTCGAGAACATGGATTCTCCACCTTTAGTTTCTCTGTAGAAAAATTTGATTTTATAGAAAGGTTATACAGAACGCTCTATAAGATAGAACTGCCTTGGAATGCTGAAAGCACAACTGGGATTTATTTTATTTTATCAATAGCAAGCATTATAAGGCTTACTATTGCCATGGTCATAACGTACACTTATCCTTATTCCGCATACACATGCTTAGAGAATCAAACCCTAAAACTCTTAAGCCTTGGATTTGAAGTTGAAGTTGGCACAAGTTGTCTTTCCCAACAGGAGTGAAGAGCTGAACCCTAGCCTTGACTTTGCAAGATCAAACTGTAGAAGATTGTCTTCCACTTGATGCCCTCCGATCACGATCGATGTCCTAGGATTTACCCCTCCATCCAGAAAGCCTAAGCACAACACAGTTTCACTTACCTTCACCATTGAGTTAGCACCAAAGATCCTCCAATAAACACTCTCGCTCTGCAAAACAAGATCAATGACGGGCACGGCCGGGCCAACCTGCGTGCTGCCAATGCTTTTCGAGTTAAAGCATACCTCGAATGGTGCTACCGGAGCCACTCTTGGAACCTTTGGAAGCTGTTTGATGAATGCTTGAGTGAAAGCTTTGTAGATTGAAGTCTCCATGACTGTGTAAGGATTAACTGTGCTGATCTTTGTTCCCCGGTTGCCTTTCTTGTTGATGGAGAGCAATGATGGGTTAAGCGGCACAGCCTTGCCATTGATGTTAATAGATTCCACTCCAATGAAATACTCTGCCGATGGCTCGCCAGGAAAGTAAGATGAAGCGGTGCTAACAGGGTTCTTGATAAGTGGGGTGTAGATGAGAGACTTAGAGACATCTACATTTGGAAGCAAAACATATGGGCCATCGCCGAAGAAAATAACACCATTAGATCTTGTTGAAGAGCTCAAGCACATGGCGAATTTTGGAGGAAAGCTAAAAGCTGCAGAGAGTTGAGAAGGAAGTGAAATGCTAGTCCTTCCAAGGCCAGCCATTCCGTCAGCACCAATAGCAAGACCTTTTAAGAGGAATGTAGGACCACAAATGAGAGGGAACCGAGGTACCAAAACAACCCTGCCGTCGGTGGATTGGATGGAGAGAATGTCTTGAGCAAGCTCACCATCTGCGGAAGTTCTGGTCAATGTGTTGTCTGGCATGAGAGAACATGTGTTGTTAATTTTGTTGCAACTTGGGGATGGGGAAAGTTTGCACAAGGCTGAGCCACACCGGACCGGGCGGTAAGAGGAGCTGACATAGCCTTGGTCGCAATCTACCCACAAGAACTGGCCGCCAAGATCGACTGTAAGTGTTAATGGCACGAGAGGTGTCCTTTGGTTAATGTGGGTAAGGTATTGGAGAGATGATGGATCTTTGGTGACCGGAAGGACGAGCTGGCGAGGCTGGAAAGAGGTTTTGGCTGTGGCATTGGCTGCGGAGAAGAGGTTGAGGAAGAGAAGAGAGAACAAGAAGAAGGAGATCAGGAGGAGATGATTAATACTGGAAGCCATGATATTCATGTATTAGTGTGCATGGAACACCATGGATCCATTTACATGTATTTATAGCTGTTTGTAGATCTCTCTCTCTCTCTATCTCTCTCTCTGTGGAGTGGTGTTTGGATTGAAAACGAGAACCTTGTACTCCTTGGTGCGGCACTCAGAATCGGTGTTGGTGGTTGACTGCTTTGTACTCCTTTTAGGACAATGATTTGCTCTGATCTAGTTTGGAAAATTTATTCCCGCCCCATGGGATTACTATTAAAGCGATCTTAAAAGGAAAAGAAAATGTTATTTTTTCACAATTGCTTCCAAAAAAGTATAGACTACTGTACTCCTCGCGGCTTACTTCAACTTATATTCCTGACATTGGAACTTTAAAAAAAAATTAATTCTTTTCTTCTCTCTCCTTCTCTGTGGGTATCCTGCCAATAATACTTGAAAATTATGCCATCGCAAAAAGTAATCGTTTCTGTTTGGTGCTCGCTCATGAGCTTGCTCAGATAAACGTACAAATATGTCCATGCCCTTGTGTGAGTATATTAATCATAAGAAAAATAATTTTGTTCAACCTGATTTATGGAAGCATAATTCGAGAACATATATTCATGGATTCTCTACTTTTAATATAAGATACCACTGCCATGGAATAATCAAAGCACTACTTGACTGAGCAAAAAAATAAAAAAAATCAAAGCACAGCTTAGATTAATTTATTTTCTCAATACCAAGCAGAAAAAGGGTTAATTAATAGTATTATGGTTATAACCCACTGACCTCTTCTTATTCGTGGGCCAATTGATCAAAGATAAATCCTTTTTTCTTCATTGGCTCGGCCATTAGCAATTGACCAACATTATATATGCATTTACTTGTTCCCTTGCACTAAAAAAAACCCGCGGCATGGCCGATATACTAGGGATCGAAAGCGTTAACTATGACACTCGGCTGGGTTTTAGGATAAGAGAAACATTTGCATTTAACAAGTCCATGCGTGTTTGACTTTAAAAGTGCAATGTACATATTTTAATTAGTTAATTATTGATTTTATATTATATTTAATTGTGTTATTTTAGTCTTAATTCGTTACCAACTTAGTTTTGTGTTTATTTTCAAGAATCCTAGCTAAAAAGAGTTTAATTAGCGCTAAAACAGAACAGGTGTTCGAGTGGTCCTCAAGGGCGTTTGAACGGTATACAGAAGCGTTCGAACGGTACGTCGAACGGTGTCACGCCAAAATCAAGTTCGAAGTACGTTCGATAGATTCAAAGAACAGGTTTTTCTGTTCAAAGTAGCGTTCGAACGGTCGTCCTTGGCGTTCGAACGGTGGCCCAGGCATTCGAACGGTTTTGAGCTTAAATGCAATGATTTCGAATGCAATTTAATCATAGGTTTCAAGAGGTTACTGTCAAGGAACAAACTGCTGAAGCTGTGGTACAAGTTGCTGAAGCACGCAGAGCTGAAACTTTGAAAGCTTACATCTCTCGAACCAGAAAGACTATGCAGGCTCATAATATGTCGATTTCATATAACTTTTCGAGACCTACAACTTTTGTGAAGGGACTCAGCCCATCAGAGTACTCAGTGAGAACCGTCTGTACGACTGACGACGGAATTTATATTTTAACTTACTTTTTAGTTGTGGATAGATTAGTAGGTAGTAGAATAGAGTTAGGAGTTTTTATGTTTTTTAGGCAAATATTAGGGTTGGCATTTTTCTAGGGTTTTAGGAGTAGTTTTAGGAGTAGATTAGAGTAGTTTTATTCAGAGTTTTCATTCAATTTTTAATTCTTGTAATCAGATTACTCAGTCTTTCAATAAATTTACATACAACTTTGCATATCTATGATTATGATGAGTAACTAGATTTCATCTTGGAATCAATTGTGAAGATTAACTGGAGATCTTTGATGAACGAAGGAGGTATGTTCTTGATTTTAAAGTTAAATATTCTAGTCTTTCTCTCTTCATCTTCTTTGTTCTTGAACTTTCGAAAACCTGAATGTTTAATTATGTTGGGTAGTGTTTATGCATAAATTTATATTCAGTATATATGTTTCACGAATCGATAGTACTCGTTCTTGATTCTAACAACTCGATTTATTCTAGAAGTTGAAGTTTTGAAGAGCTCTTGGTTTTATCACTAAATCTTCTGAATCTGAGACTCGTGACGTAGTCGAAGGATTTGAGTTATTAAATTATCCCCTTTAGAATTTCAAGAGACACAATTGATTGGATCGATTGATTTCAGGACTTTTTCTTTATTTCTTAGTTTAAATTAGATAACAAATCTTTTCTCAACAAAAAATCAAATTTTTGTTTATTGGAGTGTTTTTTTTAATATTTTTAATTCACGGTAAGTTTTCCTATTTGTGTACACCATCTTCCTTGTTAGATTGACCACGTACTTACGAAAAATTATTATTATATCACGACCATGCACCTCGGTAACACAATCCACCTATCAAGGGTGGCGAATTGCGCTCTAGTTCGCGGATTGGGAGTGAAACCGGGTCAAATTCGCGGATTGATTTGGTCAAATCTGCAAATTCAAGACGAATTGCATTTTCAGCCAATGTTTGATTGCCACGTGGAATGTACACGGCAAGTGTTGCTACACCGGATCAAAAGCCAAGCTTCCTATGAAATTAGAAACCACGCAAAACACGTAGTACACCGGATCAAAAGCCAAACTTCCTATGAAATTAGAAACCACGCAAAACAATAGTACAACAATGCACTACCTTCGTCTTCACCATATGCTTATGATTCATATACTAAGCTTTTACTTCACCTTACACGTTTCACGAGACATATCCGTCATTATCTTATCAACCTTTTGTAGAAAATCAAGAAAACATACAGTTATCTTACATGTCATATCACATGAGTATGTTATTGGGGTTCACAAACACTAATACAGAGGTACAAGCTGACACTCTTGCACAAATGCGTCAAGAATTAGATGACATAACTCAACGATTGGCCCTGTTAACACAAGAGTCAATGGATCACGAGGAGGAAGAGCTTCTGGCTCAACCTCAAGATGATCTTACATATGAGATCTCTTGGTTTTATCGCTAAATCTTTCGAATCTGAGACTCGCGACGTAGTTGAAAGATTTGAATTATTAAATTATCCCCTTCAGAATTTCAAGAGAGCCATAATTGATTGGATCGATTGATTCCAGGACTTTTTCTTTATTTCTTAGTTTAAATTAGATAACAAATATTTTCTCAACCAAAAATTAAATTTTTGTTTATTAGAGTGTTTTTCCTAATATTTTTAATTCACGGTGAGTTTTCCTATTTGTATACACCATCTTCCTTATGAAATCGACCTCGTACTTACGAGAAATTATTACTATATCGCGGCCGTGCACTGACGGTTAAGTATCACCTTTTTAGGGAGTGATCAGTGTCCACTTACGGGGTACATTAACCAAGCAAAGAGTTAGAAAATAAAGTGGCATGCGTATAAAAAGAAATTAATTCGTCATTTTTTACATCTAACCAACTTGTCGGTTACATCGATAAACTTTTTTCATCGCGCAACTGTAAGATGAAAGGGGTGTACATAGCTGGGGTAGGATCGAGTTTATGCTAAATTTAGAGTCAATTCGATCTTAATCAGTTCATAATTTTTGAGCCCAGAATCAAACAGATCCTTGAAATCAAACCCACCTGAGTCAATTCAAGTTCGGTTTGATTTGGGTCAAGGCCGGGTTGAATCATGTCAGGTATGTTTTTATTAGACGAATGGTTATTTGTTTATTTAACAATAAAAAAGTAGGACTAATCTTGCATCATTAATTTTTGAAAAAAATTGAAAAAACAACATACACACAAATTAAGAATAATTAAGTTCAAATAACAATAATTTTAAGGCACATATACAATATAGGTAGACTTCATGACATAAATATGAACGGGTCCTAGTTCGATTCTTATGTCCAGTTGGTTTGAATCAGTTTTCAATTGAGTCAAGTCTAAAAAATGTAAACACGATAATGAAACAAAATGTTTGATTTGATAATTTTTAAACTTAAAATCGAACCAACCATTTGACATACTCAAACAAAACTTACCTCCAAAAATCAACTTGGTTCGATTCTCGAGTTTTTTTTATTCTTTTTTGCACCCTTAATAAAATTATCAGCTCTCATAAAACATGTGATACAGTATTAAAATATTACTTGATCGAAACTATCGAAGCATTGGATGTGAAGTTGAAGTTGGGATATACTGGTAATAGTCAAATATATTACTTAATTTGCACACGTTTAAAGTACATCTGCCTCTCCAACTAAAAAATTAAAAAAAAAAACCCAAAAAAAAAAAAAAAACTGCACATAAATCACTACTAATCTTCTTTCTACCTACTTGCCCACAGCTCGGCTAAATTGGCAACTAGCAATACGTGTCCCCAAATCTTGTTTTTATACTCTCAATTACTCTCTCCTATGCAATTATTTTCAACTATATATATGTTATACATATAGACATAAAATTATATAGAATTTGTGTACAAACCTATGTAATTGAATTGGAACCTTTCAACATGATAATTTTGACCGGAGAAAGTGGGTCCCGACCCTCGCCTCTTCAAATAGGAAGGGTTCGGAGTTTAATAAAATGATTAGGGCTGGTTAAGAGGGAAAACAGATCCTTAAGTTAATATGGGACTGGGTTTGGAAAAAAGAACATAACCCGACCCCTGATTATGTGCCAAAATAACCACGATACCCTTATTATATTACAATATTACATATCGTAGCATATATAGAGAGTTCATATAATAAAGTTTTTGTCTACATCTTATTTTGTAAATTAATTGTTATTTTTTCATATACATGTGATATTAGAACAATATTATCTCTGTGCAAAATTAAAAAAATTAACTATGAGAGTTAAACCCAAGTTGACCCAACCCAACATATAAATAATCAGGGTTAGAGTTGAAGGGTTCGATATGTAATAGGTATGAGACATGATTGTTTAGGTAAATCCGTCACATAAATACCTAACTCATTGTCATCTCTACTCTCAACTTTGAACCAACAACACCCATCAAGACAACTTAATTGTACAAAGATCATCGCCACATTATTTTGAAAGATTTTTTATATAGTTAAAACTAAAATAAATGTTCCTTTACCAAATGAAACCTCTAGATGAGGAGTTGGATTGGTGGTGAACAATTAATTTGAGAGAGTGGCGAAGCGGGGATCATATACCTTATAATTGTTTTTAGACAAATGCTTTACATAAACCATTTTTTACGCATTTTTCTTACCTGCTGATTTGGCAGGGCTGATGTGGGAGACCTGTCATATATATGTATATATATATATATATATATAATTTAATATGGCCTCCTCATTCTCATATATGTAATTGTATCAAGCTCGATCATTTTGTCATTCTCATACCAATCTATTGTCCAGACCTTGTAATGGGGATTTGAACTCTTCATTCTCATACGTAAGGATTATTACTTGCAGTCAACTAGATAAGAAGAAGGTTGAATATGATGTAAATGTAGTTTGCCCCTAAGGTGTTTGAAAGGATTGTTGCTCAATCTTCTGTTTGTATTCACCACATAAAGCAAAGTAAGCAAATTATTCATCACATGTACAAGTCGAGAACATGGATTCTCTACCTTTAGTTTCTCTATAGAAAAATTTGATTTTATAGAAAGGTTATACACAACGCTCTATTAGTATGATAAGGCGGGGTGATCTGATAATTCTGTACAATATTCGAATTGTATGGCATTACACGGCCTCTTAAAATTAGTACCGGTCAATAAGATAGAACTGCCATGCATGGAATAATGGAAGCACAACTGGGATTTATTTTATTTTATCAATAGCAAGCATTATAAGGCTTACTATTGTCATGGTTATAATTAACGTACACTTATCCTTATTCCTCATTCACATGCATCATAAACATGCTTAGATATTCAAACCCTAAAACTCTTAAGCCTTGGGTTTGAAGTTGAAGTTGGCACAAGTTGTCTTTCCCAACAGGAGTGAAGAGCTGAACCCTAGCCTCGAATTTGCAAGATCAAACTGTAGAAGATTGTCCTCCACTTGATGCCCTCCGATCACGATCGAAGTCCTGGGATTTACCCCTCCATCCACAAAGCCTAAGCACAACACAGTTTCACTTACCTTAACCATTGAGTTAGCACCAAAGATCCTCCAGTAAACACTCTCGCTCTGCAAAACAAGATCAATGACGGGCACGGCCGGGCCAACCTGCGTGCTGCCAATGCCTTTCGAGTTAAAGCATACCTCGAATGGTGCTACCGGAGCCACTCTTGGAACCTTTGCAAGCTGTTTGATGAATGCTTGAGTGAAAGCTTTGTAGATTGAAGTCTCCATGACTGTGTAAGGATTAACTGTGCTGATCTTTGTTCCCCGGTTGCCTTTCTTGTTGATGGAGAGCAATGATGGGTTAAGCGGCACAGCCTTGCCATTGATGTTAATAGATTCCACTCCAATGAAATACTCTGCCGATGGCTCGCCAGGAAAGTAAGATGAAGCGGTGCTAACAGGGTTCTTGATAAGTGGGGTGTAGATGAGAGACTTAGAGACATCTACATTTGGAAGCAAAACATATGGGCCATCGCCGAAGAAAATAACGCCATTAGATCTTGTTGAAGAGCTCAAGCACATGGCGAATTTTGGAGGAAAGCTAAAAGCTGCAGAGAGTTGAGAAGGAAGTGAAATGCTAGTCCTTCCAAGGCCAGCCATTCCGTCAGCACCAATAGCAAGACCTTTTAAGAGGAATGTAGGACCACAAATGAGAGGGAACCGAGGTACCAAAACAACCCTGCCGTCGGTGGATTGGATGGAGAGAATGTCTTGAGCAAGCTCACCATCTGCGGAAGTTCTGGTCAATGTGTTGTCTGGCATGAGAGAACATGTGTTGTTAATTTTGTTGCAACTTGGGGATGGGGAAAGTTTGCACAAGGCTGAGCCACACCGGACTGGGCGGTAAGAGGAGCTGACATAGCCTTGGTCGCAATCTACCCACAAGAACTGGCCGCCAAGATCGACTGTAAGTGTTAATGGCACGAGAGGTGTCCTTTGGTTAATGTGGGTGAGGTACTGGAGAGATGATGGATCTTTGGTGACCGGAAGGACGAGCTGGCGAGGCTGGAAAGAGGTTTTGGCTATGGCATTGGCTGGGGAAATGAGGTTGAGGAAGAGAAGAGAGAACAAGAAGAAAAAGGAGATCAGGAGGAGATGATTAATACTGGAAGCCATCATATTCATGTAGTAGTGTGCATGGAACGCCATGGATCCATTTACATGTATTTATAGCTGTTTGTAGATCTCTCTCTCTCTCTCTCTCTCTCTCTGTGGAGTGGTGTTTGGATTGAAAACGAGAACCTTGTACTCCTTGGTGCGGCACTCAGAATCGGTGTTGGTGGTTGACTGCTTTGTACTCCTTTTAGGACAATGATTTGCTCTGATCTAGTTTGGAAAATTTATTCCCGCCCCACGGGATTACTATTAAAGCGATCTTAAATGGAAAAGAAAATGTTATTTTTTCCTTTTCACAATTGCTTCCAAAAAAGTATAAACTGCTATACTCCTCGCGGCTTACTTCAACTTTTATTCCTGACATTGGAACTTTCAAAAAAAAAGTTAATCCTGCCAATAACACTTGAAAATTATGCCATCGCCAAAAATAATGATTTCTGTTTGGTGCTCGCTCATGAGCTTGCTCAGATAAACGTACAAATACGTCCATGCCCTTGTGTGAGTATATTAATCAGTTGAAAATTAATTTTGTTCAACCTGATTTATGAAAGCATAATTCGAGAACATATATTCATGGATTCTCTACTTTTAATATAAGAGAGCACTGCCATGGAATAATCAAAGCACAACTTGACTGAGCAAAAAAATAAAAAAAAATCAAAGCACAGCTTAGATTAATTTATTTTGTCAATACCAAGCAGAAAAAGGGTTAATTAATAGTATTATGGTTATAACCCACTGACCTCTTCTTATTCGTGGGCCAATTGATCAAAGATAAATCCTTTTTTCTTCATTGGTTCGGCCATTAGCATTTGACCAACATTATACATGCATTTACTTGTTCCCTTGCACTAAAAAAAACCCGCGGCATGACCGATATACTAGGGATCGAAAGCGTTAACTATGAAACTCGTCTGGGTTTTAGGAAAAGAGAAACATTTGCATTTAACAAGTCCATGCGTGTCCAGTTACAGGGTGCATTAACCAAACAAAGAATTCGAAAATAGAGTGGCATGCGTATAAAAAGAAATTAATTTGTCATTTTTTACATCTAACGAACTTGTGGGTTACATCGATAAATTTTTTCATCGCGCAACTGTAGGATGAAACGGGTGTACATAGCTTGGGTAGGGTCGAGTTTATACTAAATTTAGAGCCAATTTGATCTTGATCATTTTGAAATTTTTGAGCCCAGAATCAAACATGTCGTTGAAATCCAACTCACCCGAGTCAATTCGGGATCGGTTTGATTCCGGTCAGGCCCGGTTGAATCATGTTGGGTATGTTTTTATTAGACAAATGGTTATTTATTTATTTAACAATAAAAAAGTAGGACTAATCTTGCATCATTAATTTTTGAAAAAAATTGAAAAAACAACATACACACAAATTAGGAATAATTAAATTCAAATAATAATAATTTTAAGGCATATATACAATATATGTAGACTTCATGACATAAATATGAACGAATCCTACTTCAGTTCTTAGGTCAAGTTGGTTTGAATCGCTTTTCAATCAATTCAAGTCTAAAAAATATAAAATCGAGAACCAAACAAAATATTTGATTTGGCATTTTTTTAAACTCAAAATCGAACCAATCATTTGAGACACTCGAACAAAACTAACCTCTGAAAGTCGGCTTGGTTGGATTTACGAGTTTTTTTTATTCTTTTTTGCACCCTTAATAAAACTATCAGCTCTATTCTCTATGGTCCAGGAGCAAGGCAAACCGCCTGCTTGCACGCCTTTAGAGGGTGCACTCTAAGATTACTTTTCTTGATCAAGAAGGCAGACCTGTTGTGTAGTGAGACCGTCCTCCTCGAGAGATGCCTCAGAATAATAAGACTAGTGTTGTATAACTTTATGTTACATCATTCGAAAAGAAAAATCATATTCTTTAAGACAGTGACAGAAAGGACTACATTTGATTAGTAAAAACAATGGAAAGATCAAACAGATGGGAGGTCAATGCTTTTGTATCACCGACAAAAGCTTAATTAAGAATATAATTCAAGAAACTTTCTTACAAGATGCATTAAACAAAGAAATACAATGGTCAGGTAACCACAAACAATCGTTCATGTCCCTTTACATAGAATCTGACAGTCATAAAACATGTGATACAGTATTAACATATTACTTGATCGAAACTATCTAAGCATTGGATGTGAAGTTGAAGTTGGGACATATTGGTAATAGTCAAATATATTACTTAATTTGCACACCTTTTAAGTACATATGTCTTTCTAACCAAAAAATTAAAACAAAAAAAAAAATTGCACAGAAGTCATTACTAATCTTCCTTCGACCTACTTGCCCACAGCTTGGCTAAATTGGCAACTAGTAATATGTGTCACCAAATCTTGTTTTTATACTCTTAATTACTCTCTCCTGTGCAATTATTTTTCAACTATTTATATGTTACTCATATAGACATAAAAATTATATGAAATTTGAGTACAAACTTAGGTAATAGAATTGGAACCTTAGCCATGACAATTTGGCCCGAGAAAGTGGGTACCCGACCCTAGACCATAGAGTGCACCCTCTATGGTCTGAAATAAATGTTCCTTTGCCAAATGAAACCTCTAGATGAGGAGTTGGATAGTTGGAAAGGTGGTGAGCGATTAATTTGAGAGAGTGGCGAAGCTGGGACCATGTACCATATAATTGTTTTTTGGGAAATGCTTTACATAACCCATTTTCTCACTCTTTTTTCTTATCCGCTGATGTGGGAGACCTGTCAGCAAGATTTCCTTTTGGGCTGGGAAACTAAAATGAAAGGAAACTGGCATGTTATATATGGAATCTCTCTCGTCATTCTCTGTTAGGTTCGGATCACTACGTCAGCATAATGATGTGATGTACACAACTAATTAAAAATAAACATATCATATATTTTTTGTCAATTCAACTATATGAATAATAAATATGAATGTATTAGAAAAGTAGATATTTTCATTATTCTAACAATTAAGCCAATCAACCTAAAAATTAGGTCAATCAATCTAAAATAGGAACTTATGTTAATTTTTAATTGATTGAGCACATCACATCATCATGCTGATGTGGTATTCCAGACTTACTGAATAATTTCTCCTGTTAGTCTTAACTTGTTAGTCTTAACTGCACAAAATTTCCATTCTCGCCTCGTTTATATATATATATATATATGCATTCGATCTCATCTTCTCATTGTCGTATATTTATATATACAATTTAATATGATATCCTCAATCTCATATATGTATCGTATCAAGCTCGATCCTTTTGTGATTCTCATACCTATCTATAGTCCAGACCTTATAATGGGGATTTAATCTCTTCGTTCTCATACGTAAGGATTATTACTTCCAGTCAACTAGATGAAAGGAAGGTTGCATATGACGCAAAGGTAGTTTGCCCCTAAGATATTTGAAAGGATTGATGCTCAATTGTCTGTTTGTATTCATCACATGAACTAAAGTAAGCAGTAACCAATGCATGGAGTGATGGAAATGATGGCTTTTTTTTTGGGTAACGTGGTTACACTTTGAAAAATGCTATCGCTGTTTTTATCCCACCCCACCCCAGGCCATCATGCTCAATTTTGAAAACCCTAATTTGAGATTGTGGAATCTTATAAAGAATTTATAACTTCAAGGAGATCTTCATATCAGATAGGGTCCTCAAAATTTGTAGCATCAACATATTCAATTGTATGAGTGAAAACTCCACACATTGTGAACAAAACGTGAGATGGCAAACATATTTTTTGCATTAATATATACTTTGAAAAACAATACCAATTAAGTGTTAGAAATCCAGCAAACACAAGGTGACAAGCACAAGGTTTTGCTCACTTTCAGCTATCTTCCATGAGAATGAAAACTCAGAGGTGTGGATTCAGAAGTTTTTGCAAACAAGCTGCTGACTTATGATGGAAAGACTGCTGATTTATTATTCAGAATTTGCAGAAAACAAAGAAGAACAGCTGCTGGTTTAAGAAGCAGAAAATCTGCACTGCTGCTGGTTTAAGAAGCAAAAAATCAGCAGAACACTAAGCGGAATACTCTGTCGTTCCACTATGATAGCTCAACTCTGACTTAATGAAGGACTTAAGCAAAATATTTTGAAAATACACAAACAAATTTCTGGCTTCTGCGAAATTGCTTCAAGATCCTTAACCAAGTAAAATAGATGGATCAGCCTCATAAAGAGCATTAGCAGTACAATTTTTCTACAGGCAAAATGTTTGTACAATCATTATCATATTAAAATAGGGTAAATTACGGCAACCTCCCTTGAGGTACTTGACAATAACAGAGAGTACCCCTGTAGCTTCAAAAAATGACAATGACCTCCCTTCTGGTTTAGTTATCAACTTCAGATTCCCATTAGTTATCGGCTTCAGATTCTCCCTATGCCGTTACAATTAAGGATACTTTCTGCTAACGTTATTGTGTTATTTTTCAAAATACCAATTTTACCCTTACGTAAATGAAATAAAATTAATTAAAGTAACGAATAAGACCGAGTTAACTCAATGAATCAAGATTGTTTGTGTGGGGTAAGTGATGGGTTAGGTTGTTTGGGAATTGGACTGATAAGAGATGGGATGGTTTGTTTGGTTACAGAGATAAGTATAAAAGAAGAAAAAATATATAAGTAGCGAAATAGGGGTAAAATGATAAGAAATTATTTTTCATTAACTTCGTCCAGCCAACAAATTTGACAGGAAAAGTCAGTGTTATTTCAAAAATTACAGAGATATTGTATGTTGTTGTTAGATGCATTAAGGGAGTTCGTTGTAATTTACTCATTAAAATATTATCTTCTTGTCCTCTCTTCACAGAGCAAAGCCTTCTCTGCTTGATTCATAGGATCTAACCCCAAAATTTTTGATCCGCTAGTGTCCACCAATGGAGTGCGATTTTCTCTTTTTTTTTTAGGATCATGAGCAAGAAATTGTGAAGATAGAGGAGAGAGGCTAGAGTTCCCATTTTGGGTTTGCACTTGAAAGGTAAAATCTAGAGTTTCTGTTTTTTTTTTTTTTTCAGAACTCATGTTTCCTTTTATCCAAATTTCCTAAACGATATGAGCGCTGCGATCTCATCCGGCTAGAAAAATGGGTAAGAAAAAAGTTTATGTATAGCACCACTCTTGTTTTATTTTGGGTAATACTATACATAAAATAATTTTTGAATTATTATTTTTTTTTCACCCACTAAATATAATGCAGTGGAATCCAAATTAATAAATGCATATAGGATCCATACATTTTGTCTCTTGTGAATAAAAAAGTGAGTTACAAATTAATTTGTGCATAATATTTTCTTCTTTTGTTTTTGCTCTCAAGAAAAAGGTTAGCAGTGGTGACTAATGCTTAGCAACTGTCTTAAGCATGACCATAAACTGGACATGAGGATCTAGACAGGTGGACTGTTGGAAAACTTGTATCCACTCAAGTATAATTTCCATTCTGCTGAATGTTTTTTTTATATCAATAGCCAGTGCAAGGCCTTCTTTCTTTTTTCTTTTCTTCCCTTCTAGTCCCTGGTGGAGACTTCTTTTTTTTTTTTTGGTACTTCAGAATGACCTGGTGGATGTTGGCCCAAGTAGGCAACCCAAGAGGGGGGGGTGAATTGGGTTTTATAAAATTTATATCAAACAATGCAGCTAAAAACAATTTAAGTAATGTGGCAGTGAGCAATCAAACTAATAACCAAGCAAGCAAACAATATAATGTAATACAAGGAAGTAATATGTGCAAAGAGATGAAGAACACCAGATTTATAGAGGTTCGGCCAAACCTTGCCTACGTCCTCTCTTCCTCGATCCTCTCGAAGGTATTCCACTATGTAAACTTTCCTTACACAGCTGCTAGTTTTTCTCCAAGTGCCTAGCTCACTTTTACAAGAGCTCTTCCCCAAGCTCTCAAAACCCAAGAGATTTTGTCCAAGCTTATCTCAAACTTACGAGTGATTTTGTCCAAGCTTCACTCAAACTTTACAAGTGTTTTTCCCAAGCTACACCCAAACTCACAAGTGTTTTTCTCAAGAACACTCAAACTCACAAGTGTTTTTCTCAAGAACACTCAAACTTACAAGTTTACAAACCCACCCAATAATAGATGAAGGTTGTACAATGAATAACTCTCTCTCTCAAAGAGTAGATAAACAAATTTTCAGCTCACTCAAGAACCCCCCAAAAGAATAAAAACAGAGTATAAGATGTGGAAGATGAAATATCACTTTGTAGCACTTAATCTTGAGTTCTTCTCATGTTCTTCTTGTTCTTCATCATCATATATGTGTTGGGGATCTTGTATATATAGTCTTGAGTTGATTATAGCCGTTGGAGATGGATGAGAGATCATTTGATACGAAAACGGCGGAGTATAACGTTCAAAAAACTAGCCGTTACCTTAAATGAGTCGACTCTTTTGCTGCAGGGGTCGACTCTTTTTGTGTTGCAGCAGATTTTTGAAGGTTCTGCCCAAATGAGTCGACTCTTTTGGTCCAGGGGTCGACTCTTTTGGTCTAAAACTGCACAATCAACTCTCTGTTGGAATGAGTCGACTCTTTTATGCTAGGGGACGACTCTTTTGATGTTCCACCAGAATTTTCAGCCTCTGTTTGAATGAGTCGACTCTTTTGCTTGAGGGGTCGACTCTTTTTAGGAAAATCCTTAACTTTTGCAATACTTCTTCAATCTTCTTCAATATCTTCAAGCTCTTTAAGAATCATCCAAGTAAGGTTTCTAAGGCTTGAAAAGACTTCTTCAAGGCATGTTGACTTCAAGAACATCTTCAACTCTTCAAGATAAAATCAATACACTTTTGATTATATTTAGAGTTCTTCAATCAACATTACTTCTTCCATTGATCCAAGTCTTCTTCAAAATCTTCAAGAGAGCTTCCAAGACTTGAGATCTCTTTTCTTCAATTGATCTTTCACGCTTATTTGAACTTCTTCAATTTCTTTGCTTGATCTTTATCAACTTGATTTCTTCTAGGATTCTTTAATCAATATAACTTCTTCCATCAATTCAAGACTTCAACATAATCTTCAATGAAGCTTCCAACTCTTGTGATTTCTTATCAATACTTTCAAGACATCTTCAAAACTTCCAAAAAATAAACTTCCACGTCTTTAAGTGAGTCTCTTCTTCTTCCATTCTTGCAAGACATCTTCAAATCTTCAAGGTGAGCTTCCATGTCTTGTAAGAGTCATCTAAATGAGGTTGCAACTATGAGATTGTTGAATCATACTCATTATACTTCTTGTCTTCATTGTTTCATGACAAGCTTCTCACCACAAGTTCTTCAATATCTTCAATGTGACAAGTTCTCCACTGTTACTTGACAAGCTTCAACTTGTTGCTCCCCCTTTCTTTTATGCTTTATGCTTCAATGCATTTTCCAGATTTAGAGTAGAAAAATCAACCAATTTAGAAGTTCATAGCATGCATGATGATATAGTGGACTTGATATGGCCATGAGGATCGATGGTCTTCATAGTGAAGTGTAACCATATTTGTATGGTGACAGCTCTTCGGTCTTCAATTCTACTTGAAATCCTTTGTTGTATTTGCACTTCAATTTGTACTTTAGTCTTCAAGAATTGACTCCATGTCAACTTGAATACTCTTCAAATAATCTTGCTTGAGTGCTTTGCTTCTTTGAATAACTTCTTGAATCATCATAAGATCTTCAGTCACTTGCATCCTTCTTTTGAATACTTGTTGAACTCCTTGAGCATCTTCAATCTCTTCAAGAATAAGATTACCTAAGTAATCTTCTTATTGGATACTCAACCGATCAACTCAATTATTTTCTTGTTATCAAATGATTATAATCTAATCTGCACACTCAAGTGAAATCATTAGATAACAACCACATGGTTTTGTTATCATCAAAATCAACATGGGGATCAACCTTGAGTCAACAGTGGAGACTTCTTTTGCACCCTCACTTGGGGTGTTCTCTTTCATACCCCCAAGCTTAGGGACTTCTCTCTTCTCACTTTACATCTCTATCATGAAATATATTTCTACTTATATTAGGAGAATTCTAGACTCACTTCATAATGGTAGTCAACTTATGAATTCTAAAAAGACTTGTGGACTCATATAAATTTAAACCAACTTCTACATAATTCTAGATATATAAATATATTAGGAATTAATATTTTCTTCACCAAAAATGCATGCCCAGGATTTGCAGACGCTCCCGCAAATCTTGAGAGGTGTCCCTTGGTTAATGTGGGTGAGGTACTGGAGAGAGGATGAATCTTTGGTTACCGGAAGTAGGGGTGTTTATGGGTCGGGTTGAGGAGTCACCCGCCACCCAACCCGACCCAATCAAATTTAAGAATTTTGAAACCGCATTCAGCTCATAGGGTGATCAGATTAGGTCGCGTTAAGTTCGGGTTGGGTCGAGTTGGGTGAAAAAATTAAAGTTTTAGTATAAAAATATCGGGTTAGATTTGAACAATAAAGGCTTGCCACTCGAACCGAATATAGTTGGATTGATCGAAATCCACCCGTCATCCACCTAAAACTAACGGGTGGAATTGCAAAATCGGGTTCGGTCGGTTCGGGTTGGTCGGGTCAGGTGTTTTTTTAACAACCCTAACCGGAAGCACGAGCCGGTAAGGCCGGAAAGAGGTTTTGGCTATGGTGGGGGAGATGAGGAAGAGGAAGAGGAAGAGGAAGAGGAAGAGAAGAGAGAAGAAAAAGATCATAAGGTGATGAAGAAAACTGGAAGCCATCATATTCATGGAGTTATGTTTACTTAAAAGAGTAGATGGGAAAATAGTTGATGTGTGAAGTATTGTGGAACAGTATGGATTTATAGTTATGCTGTTTGTTGTCTCTCTGTTTTAGATTAGAAAAATTGGGTTGGATTGAAATGTGCAAGTGAAAGGAGAGCTACTGGTGTTACGATACTATAAGATTTGTTAAGATTAGCTTAGTATTCAAATTTAGATTTTATCATTATCTAGATATTAGAGTTTTATCCTTCTGTTATCATATCCCTAAAGTATGGGATCATAATTATCACTTGTATATAAATATAAGCATTGCTGGAAAAGAATAGATATCTTATTTTTGTCTTCAAAATCTTTTAAATCTTACATGGTATCAAAGCTTATTTTCAACGATCTCTAAGTCCTCATCTCTGTTCCTTCTATTTCCATGGCTTCCAATCCCATACTTCTGGTCCTTTTCAACCTGATGCTAATACAGAAAATTCAATCTCTCCTCGCAGTCCTTATTTTCTTCATCACTCAGATAGTCTCAGCACTATATTGGTCTCTCATCGTCTAACTGGAGAAAATTATGCTGCATGTCTCATGCAATGAATATGGCACTAATTGCTAAAAACAAGTGGGGATTTTTTGATGGTTCTATTTGTCAACCCGATTCCACCTCTTCCACACATTTGCCTTGGATTCACGCAAACACTATGGTTTGCTCCTGGATTGTCAATGCTTGTGATAAAGATCTTGCAGATAGTGTTGTTTTCTCTTCCTCAGCTTTTGAGGTTTGGAATGATCTTCATGAACGTTGGTGAGGAGGATTCCCCAACCCGACTGAGAGCGACGCCCGATGCACCTGGTGCACCTGGCCGTTCCATGACCAGGTCCTCCTCCTGATCGTCCTCGTCTTTCTGAGCCGAGTGGATGCTCATACCTACTTTCTGGTCGGATCGGCGCCCGACCAACCCGGTGGGGGTCCCCTTCTGACACCGGCCGCCTTGGCACCCATCAGGGGTATGGGCATGTACTTGCAACCAATCCCCACCCCCTAACACCACTCTGACACACGCCATCTTGGAGTGTGGGGATGGTCCACTCAAGTGCTCTGACACTGGTCTGGTCTTTCAACTAGGAGTCGCCACATGAAAAGGTCACCTAGCCCTATCATGCAAGCATACAAGGGAAAAACTTCGATCCCTTCACAGGTACGCAACACACAACCCTGAAGATTTTTCCTCCTACACGTTTGAACCCCCTTGAATCTAACTTGAACACCGGAGGACCATTGGCTCCCATCACACCGGTGGGTTTTAGCGCAGGAGATCACCGGCCGACGAAGGAACAGTTCATCCCGGACCTGGGGCCAAGCCAACACGAGATTGCTACATCATCAAATGTTTTTCTTGCAAAAATGCTCCTCGCATTTTTTCAGCTAAAGAAACTAATTACTATCATGCAAAATCAATTTTCTATATCATCCTATTACACCAAACTCAAATAGTTTTGGGATGAATTAGCTTCTTATTCAACTTTCACACCTTGCTTTTGTGATAATTTTTTCAATTTTAATTCTTATCAAGATCAAGAGCGTCTTATGCACTTTCTCAAGGAGACTACAGAGGTCAAGCATGGCAGACTTGGTGCCTAGGTTGTTGGTGGCTGACTATGTCATTGAATTGGAATTTCTCATGCACTTTTAAGTTTTAAACAAACAACCTCCTACAAGATAGTTTTTAATTGTAAAAATATTAAAAAAATATTATTTTTTTTAAAAGATTTATACAAAAAATCTACCCGAATGATGTGGTAGTGATATTGTTGTAACTAAAAGCCATTAATGTGAATGTTTTGTTTTAAAGTGAATAACTCTTATTTAACCACATTATTTTGGTGATAAATTCTGTATGAATTTTTTTATTTGTATAGCACTACTCAAAATATTATCATCACATTGTTTTGGAAGAATTTTCTTTCTTATTCTAGGATAAATTTTTCTTTACAAAATGAAACATTTAGATGAGGAATCGGAGAGTTGGATGGGCGGTGTATGATTAAGAGAGAGTATTGAATGGGATGGCAAAGTTGGGATCATATACCTTTTAATTGTCTTTATTATTACTTTCTTTTTTTGGTCCCAAAAAAAAAAAGGGTAGCAGTGATGACTAATGCGTAGCAACTCAACTTTGAGCATCACCATAAAGAAAAAAACTAACATGTGATCACCAGCATTATACATGTCTTTACTTGTTCTTTTGCATTAAAAAAAAAAAAATTAAACATAGGCATGATAAATGATTATGAGAATCTCGGCATATTAGTTTAAGAAGGTGACAGGACGCATCCATGTGCACATACATTTGATTAATTGAAAACAATAGAAAGAAACAAATGGGAGATGCATGTGTTTGTATCATCCACAAAAGCTTAAGAATTTAATGCAAGAAACTTTCTTACAAGTTGCATTAAACAAAGAAATACAATAGTCATGCCACCAAATTATCTGGCCATTTATTTAGAATCTGATATTCATAAATATGCCATAACAGTATTCAAATATTGTTAGATTGAAGTTGGCATATGTTCTTATTATTTAAATATATTTCTTTGTACACGTTTTAAGTATTTTTCTTTGGCATCTGACACCCGCTTTTTGCAAAGTTAAATCATATGTGACATGTACAGAATTTTTAAAATTTATTTATGTTTATAGCATAAATTATATTTTATATGACCAAGTTGAAAAAAGTTATATATAATATATAATTTAAAAAAATAAAATACTAATATGTGTCATAGCAAGTTAAGTATGCAAAAAAAAAAAAAAAAATAGAGTTGTACATATGTCTATAAAATAACCTAAACTACTCAAACTCGGCTCGTTATGTAAACAAGCCAAGGTTGAATATATTTTAAATCTTGTTAATTTATGAACTTATCTTGAACTCGGCTCGATGAGCTTAAATACACTGAAAAATTCAAGTTACTCAAGCTCGACTTGTCTTTGGCTATATTAAAGCTTGAAAGTTAAATAAATCAAGTTTGTACACATTTTCAAAATCGTTAAGGTTCTCAAATCAAGTTTAAACAACCCATTACTCAGCTTAACTCGGCTCATTTACAACCCTAATTGTACAACAAGAAATTTTACTAACGAGCCAAATAGAAAAATTTTTTTTTAGTAGTATCATTATACTATTTTTTTTTTTTAGATCAGGTGTCCGGGATAACTTACACGCACTTTAACTAATCATGAAACTTGTGTAGTCCTCTTATCCCACACAAATCAAGTAATTACTAAACCCAAAGCCTTAGGGATGGCACACCAAATATAAAAATGTAAAAAATCATGACAAATGTAATGCCTAAAAATAGAGATGCTACTTTTTTACTACTTGTTTTCTTCCCTAAACTAGAGGGGTAAGAAAATTATTTGATTTGGGAGACGAAAAATTGACCATATTACTTTTAGAGAGACTATAAAATTTAATGAAATGTTTAAGCAAGTAAAGGTTAACAAGAAAATGAGAAAAATTATCTAATGTAACTGTCACACTATTTCATCATGTTTATGTGATTTGACAGTTTATTCCTGTAATATTATGTGTAGAAAAAGATAACACTTTTCAGGCCAATTTGGGTTTACACTAGAAGTATTTCCTATTATGCCTAATTCTAAATCCCAAGGTGGCCTACAATACATACTATGTCCAACCTGCCCATTTAACATAAAAAAAATTTAATATTTTTTTAAAAAATAATGTATTTAATATTAAAAAAATATGCTAGTTTATATATATCTCGAGTCTGATCGAGTTTTAAATAAAATTTTCAAATTCGTTCGTCCTTAAAAAAATTCTTAAGCTAAGTTGGCTTTCATCAATTGCGACCAATGGGCAGGCCAAGTAGCCATCAGGTCCATGACCACCCCTAATTATGGTGGGTTAATTGATTGTTAGTGAGCTCCAGCTATGCTGACTTTCATTATCCAGATGGTAGCATAATGCACTTACCTAACTTTTTTGGGTTAGCTCTTTTGGCTTTCAAGTGAAAAAATTAATTTTTTTGGACCTTTTTTTTCTTCTAATTTTAGCTTTTAAAAGCAAAAATACTAAAATAAATTATTTGTTTACTTATAAGTCAAAAAAAGCCAACTAAAAGACAAAACTCAAAATAAACTCTACCTACATGAATATGAAAAATTATTCAATATTTTTAGAATATCACACCATTTTTACTCCATTACTCACATCAGATAGAGGTATTTTTACCCTATCTAGTAGATGAAGAATCTACTCTTATATCATTGAAAAAGAAAAGCCAAGTGACGTTCCAGTTCTCCTTGAATATATAGTTGCATATTCAGTCCCTAAGTCGCAAGAGTTTTTTAATTTTTAACTCCAAGCAAGTACTCTTTTTTAATCTTTAACTCCAAGTAAGGACTCTGACAGCCTAACCTATTTGCAAAAGCATAACCAGTATTATCAAGTCTCGGTTCTGGCATTTAAATTTACTACCACGTGTCATAGCAAGGGCCAGCGATAGCATAAACGACTGAAATATCAACTGCACCTAGCATTCCCCTTCTACCCATATACTTGCCCACAGGTTGGCTGTATTGGCAACTAGTAATATATGTCACCAAATCCTCTTTCTATTCTCTTACTCTCTCCTATGCAATTATGTGTCAACCATTTATAAGTAATGTATGTTTTAAATATTGAGATAAAAATTATATAGAATTTGCTTACAAACCGATATCAATGAATTAGAACCTCTCACTTCTTAACAAACGGTGCTCATCCACAGTGCTTGTAATTGTAAAAGTATTGTCGCCACATTATTTTGGAAGAAATTTTTGTATTGCTTATTCTAAAACAAATTTTACTTCACCAAAATTGAGAGTATTGAATGGGTTGGCAAAGTTGGGATCATATACCTTACAATTATATATTTTATCACTACCAAGCAGATAAAAGGGTTAATACTGTCATGGTTATAAGACTCTTTATTCATGAATCAAGTGATTAAAGATAAAACACTTTTCCCTTCATTGGTTTTCGCATTAACAAGTGATCATCACCATTATATATGTTTTTATTTGTTCCTTTGCATAAAAAAAATTAAACTTACGGCCTACACACAACGAAAAAATCATAAATATCATTTAACTAAATGAGCAATGTTAATCCTAGCCGCACTTGGTAGTTAAGCGCAGTTGGATGATCAACACATTAGTTAGGCCCCACATTGACTAGTGGAACTCAGCTGATGTGTTGATCATCTAGCCGTGCTTGACCAGTAGGTACTACTGGAATTAGTAAAATCCTAACTAGATTATTACGCAAATATCAGAATACTCTTTTGAGATTGTGACAGGAAGGATCAATGTACGCGTACATTTGATTAGTAAAAAAACAGTAGAAAAAGCTTAAGATAATCTAATGCAACAATTTTATTTAGCATCTAAAATTCATAAACAACAGAAGTACTATTCTCAGACCACCACAAGCAGGCATATAAGGTCAATTTATTAATTTTATTTAGCATCTAAAATGCATAAACATATGGTATGTTTCAATAATGAAATTGAAACTCTCTTAAGCATTGGATGTGAAGTTGAAGTTGGCACATGTTGTTCGTCTGAAAAAGAGTGAAGAGCTGAATCCTAGCCTTGATGCTGCAAGATCAAATTGTAGAAGATTTTCCTCTATCTGATGCCCTCCGATGACAATCGAAGTCCTAGGTTTTACACCTCCATCGACAAATCCTAGGCACAAAACGTCGTCACTGACCTGAACCATTGAGTTTGCACCAAAGATCCTCCAGTAATCACTCTCACTCTGCAATACCAGATCAATGGCTGGCACGCCCGGTCCGACCCGGGTGCTACTGATATTCTTCGAGCTAAAGCATGCCCCAAAAGGTGCCACTGAGGCCACTCTAGGGACATTAGATAACTCTTTCACGAAAAAATCAGTGACGGCTTTGTAAATGGAAGTCTCCAAGACTGTGTAAGGATTGACAGTGCTTATTTTTGTTCCACCATAGCCTTCGCTGTCGATGGAAAGCAAGGATGCGTTTATGGGCACTGTTTTTTCACGGATCTTGATAGATTTCACTCCGATGAAGTAATCTGAGGAAGGATCGCCTTGGGTATAAGCCGAGGCAGTGCTGACCGGGTTGAGGATAAGTGGGGTGTAAATAAGGGAGCTTGAGGCATCAATACCAGGAAGGAACACGTATGGCCCGTCGCCAAAGAATGTAACGCCATTAGAGCTGGCTGAGGAACTCAAGCAGATAGCAAACTTTCTGTGGAAGCTAAAAGCGGCGGCGAATTGAGAAGGAAGTGAAATTTTAGTCCTTCCGAGGCCAGCCATACCTTTGACACCACTAGCAAGGCCTTCCAAGAGGAATGTAGAACCGCAAACGAAGAGAAACTGAGGATCCGACGCCACCCGCCCCGGGTTCTTCCCGTCGGTGGATTGGACTGACACGACGTCAGAAGCGAGCTCGCCGCTTGTGGCCGTGCGAGTCACCGTGTTGTCGGGTAGGAGGCCGCAGGTGTTATTGTTGCAGCCTGGTTTAGGGGCAGAAAAGCAGTCCCCACATCCATTTGACCCTGCAAGTGAGCATTGGGCCGAGCGGCAACGGGCGGGGCGGTAGGTGGAGGAAACATAACCTTGGTCGCAGTCTACCCATAGGAACTGGCCGCCGAGGTCGAGAGTTAAGCTCACGGGCACTAAAGGAGTCCTCTGGTTGAGATGGGTGAGGTATTGGAGGGTTGAGGAGTCTTTCTTGACCGGAAGGACGAGTGCTTTTGGCCGGAAAGAGCTCTGAGCTGCCGCCGATGAGATGAAGAGAAGAGAGCAAAAGAGAGTGAAATGAATGGAAGAAGCCATGAGGAGTAGTGTTTTTGAGATATGAGGAAGTTGTGTTCAAGCAGTGCAAAGCCAAGCCCTTCTTATAGCTGTTTTGTGGTGTGGAGCACTGTGGTTGAGTGCACGTTGGCTTGGAGGTTTCATTAGTAGACGTCAAAGATGGCGACTTGGAGGGACAGCTCAGCAATTCAAGCGCGGAGGGCTTTCAAGTTTGACTTGGATTTTGCTCACTTTTTTTTTTTTTTTTTTTTTTTTGTGCTTGCTAAATCAATTCACAAAAGTCGCATCATCTCCGATAAACAAGATACTATTCGGCGAGAGCTCCTTTAGCAGATGATTATTTTTTATATTAGTGAGTCCTGAGGTAAATTTGATAAGTGTGTTCGGAATCCATCTAAAAACAAGATACATATTGTATTGTGAGAATAGTAAGCTAAGTCTGGTAAGTTTGTTCGAGACTAATTACATTTTGAGAGGTGTAATAAAGATGACATGTTATAGAGTATAATCTTTTTGGTTATTGCTTTTTTTACCAAATTTCTATCACAGTAGACATGAGTGGTGAGGTTGTAAATACAAAGTGAGAAGGTTTATATTATTCAATACATGTAAAATTTACGTGTCTATCATAATGAAAATGCAGTGAAAAATAATTGTTTTTGTATTTTTTTTTTTTTGTATTATCAGTAGTAATACTGTGCGCGCTTAATCCAGAGGTTCACAAATCTATCAAATTGTCCGTACAAACAGGTTTGTAGCTTTGCACTAATTAATGTCATAATTAGAGAAGAAAAGGGGGTTGATGAAGGCTGTAACAGATCATTTAAGGAAACTTGGAAAACCATAACAAGAAAGTTACATCAGCATCATGCTTTATCTAGAAGGCATTGAAGATTTGATTTTGTTATTAGAGTGATAAGATTTCAGATGTATGAAAGTATATGCCTCAATTCCTCATCTAGAAAGCATAAATTGTTATAAAACAATGACAGAAACCATTGTTAATTGGTCTCAAAGTTGACCCATGTTATTTGAATGACTAATTGGATAAGATCAACACACAAATTCTATCCTTTCGCTTTCTAGGCACCTCTCAATATACAAGGTACTCATCAATCAAGGGAAAACAGATATAGACAATGGGAATAATGTATATTAAAATCGAAGTTATCAAGCTGTCATGCATGCTTGTTCACGTAGTTGAAAAATTCCCTCCTCTCCCTTCTTCTAAAATAAAATAAAATAATATATAAATATGAATGCTTATATGCGTATAATTTTAAAACAAAAAATTTATACAAATAAATACTCATCATAATGACTTTTAATTATAAAATTACTATTATCATATCATTTTATATATAAATTTTTATTTTTCATGTATATATCTATATTATTATAAGAAGTTAAACCAGACTTTTGGTATATTTATCCAAGTTATTGTGGTTCTACGGGCCTGATGGGCACCGCAGATTTGTACTCGTGGATGTACCCACCGCTAGTCATCGGGTAAATTTATTGAACATGTATCAACACATACTTCACACGCAATGCATTTATTAAATTCAAAATGGACTCAAAATTGTTCCCATATGATCAATTTTTCATAAGTGTATTGAATAATTACAAGTCATTTGAAAGTGATTTTTCATTTTGCCAAATTAACCGGTACTATTCTTATAAATCAACTCAAAATTATTCTTATTTTGAGGAAATTCCAAGCTTTTTATCTCCGTGATCATAATATATAATTACAAAAAAGAAAATTGTACAAAGAGGATAAAGACTTGTTGAGATACTCGGGTCTAATTTACAATCCAATTCAACCCAAAATTCCTAAGTCAGATCAGAGATGAATCAGACTGATTCACTAGGCATGGAATGCAATTTGAAGTTAGAACAACTGGTTTGCCTCATCAACAATGAAGAACTAAATCCAAGCACAGAAGTAGCCAAATTAAACTCTAGGAGATAATCCTCCAATTGGTAACCCCCTATGACAATTGAAGTCGTTGGACCCAAACCTCCATCCAAGAACCCCAAGCACATCACTTCATCACTCACCTGTACCATTAAATTCCTGCCGTACACCCTCCACTTCACCATTTCACTCTGCAGCACAAGATCGACCGTCGGCACGGTGGGCCCAGCCGGAGTTTTCTTGATCCCGTCGGAGCTAAAACATACCCCAAAGGGTGGCACAGATGCCACCCTAGTGATATTCATGGAGGTGGCAACCTTAAGGTAAGCTTTAGTAAATGTGTCATAAATTGTGCTCTCCATGGTGGTATAGGGAACAATTGTGCTTAGTTTAGTTCCTCCGATACCGTATCGGTCCACGGAAAATAATGATGTGTTAAGCGATAATCGCCTGCCATTTACCTTAATGGACTTTAGGTTAATGTAATAATCTTCTAATGTACCAAATTGGTTTGAAATGAGGGGTGTGTACATGAGTGAATTCCATACGTCGGCCGGAAAAAGCGAGACGTCCGGCCGGTCGCCGCAGAGAATGACGCCATCCGACGAGGATAGACAGACGGCGAATTTCCGGTGGACGCCGGGAAGTTGTGATGCCAGTGAAATTCTAGACCTCCCAAGGCCTAGCATTCCTTTGGCACCATTTGCTAGGCCCTTTAGTAGCAACGAGGGTGCACGTGAGAATAAGAAGTGATCAACGGTGGTGATCAAGCCCATCTGATCTGACTGGTCAACGTGTTCAACGGCTATGATGTCTTCTGCAAGCTCTCCGCGCGTTGCCACCCGTGTGATGGTGTTTACAGTGTCGAGACTACAAGTGTGAGCCGCAGTACTAGAGGAGCAACCAGTGGCTTTTGACCTTGAGCACAGGAGTGAGCCACACTGGATTGGATGGTGAGATGGTGACACATGTCCCAAGGCACAGTCAACCCAGAGAAATGGACCGCCCAGATCAACTACAAGCTTGATGGGAACAACTGGTGTCCCCTTATGTATATGGGTCCAATACTGGAGGGTTGAATCATCTTTGGTCAATGGAAAGACTATAGCATTTTGCAATCTGCTGGGTCTCCGAGCAACAGAGAAAGGGATGAGGAAGATGAAAGAAAACAGAAGAAGGAATTGAAGAGAGGAAGCCATGGAAGAGAGCCAGAGAGAGATATAGACATATATATTATGTAAATGGAGAGAGAGAGAGAGAGAGAGAGAGAGAGAGAGAGAGAGATATGAATGAATGTGGGTACTATTTTATGGGTAGTGCGCGTTGGGTCGCCGCGGCTGACTAAGATTGACGGTGTCGGGTGTGGATAAGGACTTCGATTTATGCTTTTGTAGACTGTCCAGTAGCCAATGCTTATCTTCTTTTGGCATGTGACTTGGATGACTGACTCATCCATGTTTTTCACGTCCAGAGGTATAGCCAAAGCATATCCACAATGCCCCTTTGTTTAAGATAGAGCCACTAGTTCAGTGAGTAAAGGACCAAAGTGCCCAAATTGGGTGTACGGAGACTACAGGCATATGTCACATATCCTATGCATTTCTACCTCCCAATGACGCCTATATTTGGTCTTGCATTCTCATTGTATGTATGTATATCTATTATCACCTATTATAAAAGCTGGAAGAGGAACAACGCTTTTTCCTCCGAACACTGAATTACCAAACTATCCTCCTTTCCCTGTAGTATTTACATATGCATGCCATGAGGTGCAATAGACTTCATCTTCCGGTCCTATAAGCCGTTAACAACTTAGATGTACCAAGCACCAGCTGTAACATTCTTCACTTATAACCAATGAGATATCTACGTCTCTACGTCGTAAAGACGTTGATATCATCAGTCGTCCTTTTTTAAATTTGGGGATGAAAGGATAATAGAGAATAAAGAAAAAATAATAAATAAAAATAAAAAATTTAATTTCTCTCTTTTTTTCTTCACTTTCTTTTTATTTTTTTTACAAAATTAAATAAAAAAAATAACAAATAATATTTTTTCTTTCCTTTTCCATCTTTTCTGCAAGCTCCAAAAGCAAGTGACGTCTTCAGCAATGCCATTGCCCTTTGTTTAGTTTGGCTTTTTATTTTTTAAGTCACGGACTTGGTGTGAGCACGGTCCGCCCATTGGGCCCCATAATTACTCTTCAATTTTCGTTGCTCCTTTTCTAGGTAATTTAAGGTCTTGATACAATTTTTTAATTTATTTTTTTAAGTTTATAAAAAAAATCAGATTTTTTGAATTTTTTGTTTTTTATTTTTACTTTTTTACTTATATTTAGCTAAAACAAAAATAGAAAAGTAAAAAAATTAAAAAAAAACCTAACTTTTTGACTTATAAATTTAAAAAAAACTTGATAAAAACTGTATCAAATGAGCGCTTAATACCACAACATCCTCCCCCTGTTTTGTTTTTACATACACATGCCATCAACTGCAATACATTTTTCTATTCTGGTTCCACAAGCCGCTAGCTACTTAAATACTCCAAAACTCCAAAACCAGTTCTAACACTCATACATGCAACCTGGTAGTTTTCCTTCTACTAGAAATGGATAAAGAAAAATTAGTAAATAAAGTAGTTAACTAACCAAGAAATAACGCCTCAAATTGATTAAAACAAATAAGGAAAATACAAGAAGTAAGAGAGAATCAAAGTTTTTGTTCCACTAGAAATGACTAAATAAAAAAAAAACAGTGAATAGAGTAGTTAAATAACCCAGAAATAACGACTTTCTTTTGGTGATATATACTCCTTAAAATTGTAATATTTAATAACTATGAAAGAAACAAATTGTAGCTCCATATACATGGATAAATAAAAATAAAAATTAGAAATTATAACGGTAGTGGTGGAAAGATATATGGATAAAATTTACTAAAAAAATCCTTACATAGGTAAGGCCGGTAGTGGCAAATTTCACAAAAAGTAGAGTTTCTTGTTCAATTAAGTTAATAGAAGAGGAAGAACTTTGATAAAATGAGACAGTGGTAGGTAGCGTGGGTGAGAGAAATGATGCTAAAGAAACAAATTATAACTCTATATACATGAATAAACAAAAATAAAAATCCTGGGGTGTAACTCAGTTGGTAAGATCTCTAGCTCCGCACCAGAGGTCCTCAGTTCGAGTCTCGGGGCCACCCGTCCAAGGCATAAGCCTTGGACTCATCCAGTTCATGTGGTTTGCGGGGTGTCGTGTGAACCCGGGGTGGTTTACCTCTTGGCCTAAAAAACCGGGAGGGTTCCACCACGTCACCAAAAAATAATAATAATAAACAAAAAAAATTAGGAATTATAACAGTAGTAGTGAAAAATTTTATGGATAGAACTTACTAAAAATATTGTTATATAGATAGCACTGGTAAGGGCAAATGTCACAAGAGAGGGGAGTTTTCTGGTAAATGTTTCTTTTTCAATTAAGTAAATAGAAAAGGAAGAACTTTAGTAGAATGAGATAGGAGCAGCTAATGTTGGTGGGAAAAATGATGGTAAGGCTGGTAATTGTATGTGTGATTATAACGATGATAGTTTGTGAATTAATGAAATAATGTAATTGGCACGTGCTATTATTTTTTTGTTGTCTCTTATTTTTATATAATTAATGTGATTGGCACCTGCAGAGCACGTGCCGAACGCCGAACTACTAGTGTATATATATAAGAGTTGATGATACATGATTTGAACTATTGAGTAGTGAGTAAATTACAATTCCTTTTGTTTCTTCTTTTTCTGTTTGGGGGGTGGGATGTTTGGGGGGAGGGTAAAGGGTACTGTTCTGAGGACTGAGCCACTACACAAGTTAAAATATGGCAATGTGTAATGGAGAACCCACACATATGCTCAAGACTTGAAGCCTTGTTCCCAGACTCAGCTCAATCCAATTCATTAATGGGACTCTAATTTCATGTGAATGATAAATGAAGATCTGAAACTCAATTAACACCTCAAAAAGAAGAACCCACAAATACACGCACACAGAAAACATACATACATACTGAGGGAATGATATGCCATATATATATGTATAGATCTTTACATAGCTCGACTTGTTTTTAAAGCTGCGCGGGCTGTGACCCAGACCCATAACAAGAGAGCTTAAGGGTTATGGGCTCAGGGAGCCAAGCGCACTGCGTAGTTCTACAACTGCATGCTGAGTTGTGGGCCTGTGGCCCACAGCTTGTGGGCTTTGAGGCAAGGGCTTGTGTTGGCTTGGAATAGAACATCCCTAATTTGGGAGAAATTATTTCAGGAGCACTATCTCATCTCTCCTCTACTCAAAATATAGTGGGCCTTTCTCTTACTACATGGCCACGTCTCACAATGCATTTGGATTCTCCCTATGCTGAGTGGGTTCCAGAATCATTTAGCAAGGCAATTCATTATAAAATAAGAAGAGTAAGGATAATGTAATGCTTTGAGAAGCTTCTAAAATTTTTTAAAAAATGGTGGTAGAAACTGATTCTAAGCTAGCTTAATATAAATAAATTACAGCTTTTTTTCAATTTTTTATTATTTTGGTAAAAAAATTAAAAGCATAACATAAATTTCATAAAAATAGAGAAAATTAAATTTTAGTTAAAAAGTTGAAAAAAATACTAGTTAAATAAGCCGATCCAAATGTGATTATATTTTATTTTTTATGAGCTTTTACCTTAGACTTCTAACCTTTTTTTTTTTTTTTTTTACTGATAGCCATAACTAAAAGCTAGTAAAAAAACAATACAAAAAAGTTGTTAATAAGGTGATTCAAAGAACCCGCTTTTGATTTTGGACTATTTTGCTAATCTTTAGCCTAAAAATCCTAATCAAAACAATTTTCAAAACTATTAAAAAGTCAAAAGCTAAAATCAAAATCAGGTTACAAAAACAATACATCCAAACAAGCTTTAATTAAAACGAAACGAGACACAAAGTGGGCCCTATTTCTTGCTGACGCGGCCCAACGACCAGCTGTCTTCCGACTCGAAAACCAACTCCCAGTTGAGAGCAGTGACCAACTATTTTTACGCCCGCGCATATATATATATATATATATATATCTCTGCGAAACACCTCGGAAATACACAGAGGACTTGATCACTCGCAATCGCAGATACAGTTATATCTCCAGACCCAACCCTCTTTGTATATTCTTGAGCTTCTTGGTGGAGGGTGACTGGGTGAGTCTTTGCCTTACTCTCTGAAACACTTCGTCTCATTCTGTGACCTATCTGACGAATATGATCTCAGTTCTTTAGGCGATCAAATGTATTGTGATTGTTATTTTGTTCATTTACTATCACAGTGATTGTCTTCTTGTTTTTAATTGTATTCGTATTGGAATTCTTGGATACCCAGATGGTTGCTTGGCCTGTTTGATGAGAATTTCGATTTTCTAGGGTTGTTTTGTGTTGGTTTTTGCTTTGTAGTTGATTAGAATCCGTCTTATGCAATTACCCATATTTTCCTTTTCGCTTTGCTATATTCTTCAGCTTCTTGGTGGAGGGTGAGTCTTTGCCGTTCTCTCTCTGCAGCACTTCCTCTCATTTCTGTGAACAATCGGACGAATATGATCTCAGTTCTCTAGGCCATCAAATGTATTGTGATTGTGATTTTGTTCATTTTATTATCACAGTGATTTTCTCTCTGTTTGTTAGTGGGTTCAAATTGGAATTCTTGGATACGCAGACGGTTGTTTGGCCTGTTTGATGAGAATGTCAATTTTATAGGGTTGTCCTATTTTGGGTTTTCTTGGTAGTTGATTAGAATTTGTCTTATGGAATCACCCATCTTTTCTTTTTAGATGCTAAATGTTCATAGGGTCTCATTTCTTTAACATATGGCAATTAATATGTGTGCCGGCAGGTATGGTGGGTTTGATCAAGAGCCCTAAGGTGAAAGCTTAAGGATGATTATTGATAAATTCAGTGCTTGCACTTCTAAATTCAATTGTAACTCAGTGCTTGATGAGAGTGGCGTGCTTTTCTTGCTAGTCAACATTGATATATTTATGGGATATTTAATGCTCCTATTGCCATTGAATTGGTCAATGGTTCCTAGTACTTTGGAATTCTGAAGAGTCTGTTTGATGCAATTTTTATACTTGATTTTGTAAATGCCACTAGGAAGAGGGAATTGTTAGGATTATACTGAATGATCTTATTTTTCTCTAAGGTTTTGGTATTATGCCAATCTCTTCTTGTAATCATTCTTATGTTGAGATGGACATATAGCACAATTTATTGACTTGATTTCTAATTAGACACCTGAACACCCACACCCCTTGCCTTTATTTGTATCTTATAGCTTAGCTTGTGTGAAATTGGGGCTTCACTTCAGGGTGCAGATGTGTTCAAAAATCCTTGTGTTTGTTCAAAGCTGATATTTGAAGTTTGAAACCTCTTCAACAAAAGTTCTAGAATCCTTGTGAACCATACTTGACTTTCAACATAGAATTATTAAAAGTTCCATCATCTGGTTTGACAACAGTGATCAGCATCCTGAATGAAGGCAATCCCTTTTTTTAAGTTATTGCAATGTAATTATTCCTTTGATTTTGAGATATGTTATGCTGCTCTAATTACATGCCACCTAATGAAATTTATGACCTCAACATTTCTTTGCATTTTAATAATTTGAAAATATAAATATCGCAAAAGAAATAAGTTTGTGGGAGTAAAATGGATCCTTGTACTCGTAATAGAGGTAGTTTTGTTTTGTTTTGTTTTGTTTTTATTCATACTTCTTCAACGCTAAGAACACCTTTGAAATGCTTTTAGACTCATATTATGCAATCTTTATATATTCACTTTCGTAAAAGTTTAGAATCATTTACGAACATTGTTTTATATTGGTTAGATAAGCGACGCTGCTTTTTCTGTAGGTATAAAGACTTGGTAGAGAATGTATGTTGGCTTATGGCATTTTTAGGTAGCATAGACACTGTTGCAAACCATAAAGTGGCAGGGAATGAGTTGAATACACTAGCTACATGACCAATTACTGGATTGGAATGTTTCTACTGCCAATCTTACCGGAACTTTTCGTGGGAAGTTGGTGATACAAAGAATTCTTAACTTGGGGGAAGAAAAACACGAGGAACATGAAAATGGGAAAGTTGTGCAGCAGAATGTGGTTCTTCATTGACATTGACATAAAGAAGCAGTTTGGGTTTAACAGTGTTTGTTTGCTGGCCCTATATAGGTCATGATGTGGATTCACGTAAATGAGATTCAAATAAATGAAGTAGTTGCCTGTTGACTTACAGATTCAGTAGGAGCATCACTGGTGCGATAGACCTGTTGACCTACCCCTCCTTCTCTCATCATTGTGGGTTTGAGCATTGACTCTGTTTCCTTTTACCAACTTCTCTTATCGTAGTAGTAGTTTTTGGTGCATATGTTTGAAATAGTGCCGTATATCATTTCGATGCTAATGTTAGTTAACTTGAAACTGTGCTCGTGCCTATCAAACAATTGTCTTGGAGTCAATTGTTAGTCCTGAGATTTAGGGTATTACACGACAGTGGTCTGTAGAAGTACAATCAGATGCAATATGCTTCACAGAAGTATACACAACCTTCTCAATTCACATTTGCAAGTCATGAGGAAAGATTGAGGGATCAACCCACCCAGCTTGCTTCTGTCTTATAAAATGGTTTAAGACTTAGGTGTAAGATTCTAGAGGGCTTTTTCATTGTCTCAGGGTGAGTAATTTCTGTATGCTCTGGTTCGTCCAAAGTTAAGTCTTCATTAAATTTGTTACATTTTACTCCTCTTTGCACCTTGGCATGGTATACATGTCATCTTACCTGTAGTTTTGAGTTTGGTATACATGGTCGAAATAGTGCCTTAAAAAATCTGTTCATTAGCATTGGTGAAATATGAACTTTACTGGTTTCCAGAATATCATACATGCATGTGTGTATACTAAGAAGTACGGACGCTTTTAAGAAGGTGTTCTGTGACACGACACTGGTGCGGACTCTGCCTAATGGTAATCTTTGGTTGACTAGTTTTAGAAGGCAAGTCCAAGTTTGATGTTAGCCACTTGGGGAAGATAAGAGTTGATATTTAAGTGTTTATCCAATCTGCCTTTCTCACCACCCCCAGTTGTTGGGATTGCCACTAGGTATTGGGCTCTTTAATTGTTATATTTAAAAAATCTTGCTGAACCATATCAATGGGTCAGTTGCCGTATATTGATCCTGCAATAATAATATGGGGAACGTCAAGCAATAAGTTGTGCATTCTTGAGGTTTTAGTTGTTCCATTGTCCTACAAACGCATAAATTTATGGATATTAAAATTCTGATATTTTTTATGAAAAAATTCTGACAATATTGCATGCATGCATGCATACGTAGGTATGGGTCTGGGTCCAGATGTTGTGTTATGAACTTGTTTGACATGCTTTACACCTCCTAAAGCTAAAAGTTCTTTCAAATGTAAATCTTTTCAACTTCATAGATATGAATTTGACAGTGTTGTTAAAATTGTTCCATTCGATGACAGAAGAGTTTAAAAACTTTTAAGCTTGGTATTCTTTAATCTGCTGCTTCCCCAAAAAAATTGATGGATGACATAAGATTGTTGGCATGTGCAAGCTATGTTAAGAACTACAAAAATTGAAAACTTCTTTTTTGCCAGATTTCATTCAATTTGTTGTGGATAAGTTGTATCATGATGATAGGGAAATTATAAAATTTTGGTGCCAAAGGAAAGCCAAACACTTAGGGCCTACATCCATATGTCTGGTCCTCAATATTTTGTCCATCTTCTGGCACCTAAGCATGCTTTGAAGTTTGCAGGAACTGAAATTTGCTTAATTGGGTTGTTGAAGTTGATTCTTTAAATGGGTGTAAAGCTTGTGTGGAATGCTTAGAATTTCACCTATAATTTGACTCAGCAAACACTAGTTAAGTTTTGACTCAGCAAACACTAGTTAAGTAGTTTCATGAAATTGTTGGAAATCACAATATTGATGGTGCTATAAGTTTGGAGTAGGGAATTATGACTCTTTATCTTCTCTATTGTTCTTAGCACGTCCTTTTGGGTGACCGTGCAGATTGACAGTCCTCAGGGGTGGGAACCTGATACAAACAATTTCAAAGTTTGAGGGAATCTGTGAATTGTGGAAAGAACCCAAGATTTGGCAATTCTAGAGAGAAAGGGAAAAAGAAATCCAAAAGGTCATTCGCCTTAGCAGCTATGGACCGAATTGATGAAATTTATAGGGAACGAATTGCAGCACTTTGGCGTGCTATGTATGCTACAAAATGCATTAGAGATGATAATGTTCCTTGCCAAATTGAAGAGGTAAATAAATGTGAGTTGATAATTTGTTGTTTAGTGCTTAATTTGTTAATTTCTTTTATTTTCCTGTTATTTTCTCTGTTGATGGAGTTTGCCAATTTTATTTTCCTGTTATACTTTTTCAGGGTCTCTACTTAGGTTCCGTTGGAGCTGCCAATAACAAAAATGCGTTAAAAAGCTTGAATGTCAGTCACATTTTAACTGTGGCTAATTCGTTGTCACCTGCTCATCCAAATGACTTCATATACAAAATAATTGACGGTAGGAAAGTGCAATTTCAGTTCTCTTTTCCAACGATAAATTGCACAAAAGTTTTTACATAAATCGGTGGATTAGTGTTTCTTTTTTGAACTGACATCTTCTTAAGATTTATGCTTCTTGAGTATAAGGAATTATTTTGTCTAACTGAAATTAGTTGTTAAGTGATATTTACTTTGCATGGTTAAATGACCTTTGAGGATGTCCTCCATCTGGCTGAGCTTGGAATCTAGATCAGTAATAACTCACTCCGTCTTCAGCTGCCTTTGTAATGTCTATTCAAGTTTCACAAGGTAGCTGCAGTTCAACCATATTCTTGCTCAGAGAAGTTTCACTTTCACTTTCATATGTTTTGTTCTGATAGTTTTTTTTTTTCATTTTATGGCAGTTTTATGGTTGTATTGAGAGTATACTTCATTTGAAGAGTTGAATTTTGCCTTTTGTATAGTTGTTTCTCGGGGAGTGTTAATCCATCCCTGAATCCATTTTTGGATTTTATTGTCTTGTGAAGTAGCTTATATAGTTGATATATGTTTTCTTTTGGTTCTCTCTTCTGATATACTTGGGCGGTACCCCCTTAGTCCTTCTTTATTTGTAAAAACTCATTATCTATTCAAAAAGAAGATGTTATGGTTATTTTGCTACTACCTATGCTGAGTTTCTGATGTTCTTGAAATAGAAATTTATAATGTTATTTGATGTTTTGAAGCCACGTCAAGCTTTTATGGCCAACGTTCTTAATAATCTATATCGTTATTTGTGGATTGATGTAGTCTCGGACAAAGAGTACATAAAAATAGCTCAGTATTTTGACGAGTGTTTCGATTTCATCGATGAAGCTAAAAGAACTGATGGTGGTGTGTTGGTCCATTGTTTTGTCGGAAGGTCCAGAAGGTGATTTTTCCTGCCATATTTACCTTGCTTGCAGGGTTCATGTTTTTATGTCAAGTGAAGAAATATCATAGAATGGTTAATACCTTGCATCTCTTTGTACCTAAGCATTAAACCAGCACTTAGATTACAATGAAAGTTTTATGAATGCTCCGTAGTGGTGGTAGGGATTGAAAATAAACACCTGTATACTTGAGATTGCCACTACACATTCATTTAATGGTTTGATTGGTGGTGTAAATGAGCCTCGCCAGGCAGAATACTGGTATGCTTTAGTTTACCTCGGTTAATGTATCTTGCACTTAACCTTGGCTGGAGTTTAGCCTATCCATTTCTAGCTTAAAAATTGCCTGTGGTGGGCGTTTCCTTTATCCTCTCATTTTCCCAATTGAGGTCGATGTTCTCAAGTACTTTGAAGATAATTGCAAAATAGAAAAAAAAAATTAAATAAAGGGAGAAAAGGAGGGGGGAAAACTATAAAATGCATTTTTGTAAAATAATGGAGTGGTCCTATAGAAATGTATTGGGACTTGAAATATGACAAACCATTCACATGTTTTTCCTAAATATTTACTGGTTTAGTTCATTATGACTTTGACAGCCAATAACGCCTAATAATTATTGCTTCAGCGAGAGCATTTGTTTTCTATTTTGAATTTCTAGAACTATGTCAAGTGTCAACTGTGTCCTCAAGTAAAATTTGATAATTTTAATTTGTTCTGCCTTGCAGTGTGACTATTGTTGTTGCTTATCTAATGAAAAAGCATGGTATGAGCGTTTTTGAAGCCTTGGAACATGTGAGAAGTAAGCGACCTGTGGCAGCTCCTAACTCTGGTTTTATGTCACAGCTACAAGACTTTGAGAAATCTCTTCGAGGTAAATAGTCCTTAGAGACATAGTTGTTACTGTGTTGAATAGAGAGGTTTTATACTTCATCCTTTCCTATGTGGTTGATTTTTGTTCTCCCATTTCACAGTTCAAAATGTTGATGTGGAAAGTAAGTGAGTTTTTCCCTTTTTGAAGAGCGTTCTTATTAACCGCCTTAAATAAGAAGATGTTTCTAACTGGTCTTGAAGTTGCTTAAGAACAAGAAGCGGATGATACTATTAAGCGAGGGCAGTCAAGCAATGAAAATTACAAAGTTGACAAATCATTTGAAATATTGAAACAAAAAAAAAAGAAGAAGAAACTAGTGAAGTTCAACTTGTTTGCATGATTGAGGAATCATTGTTCTTCATTGATATCTTGAGTACCACAGATACACCGACCAGGCAATTTTGAAAAAATGTAGGACAATGCAAAAATTTATACTTCATATTTTTTTAATATGTCATATTTATGAATATTTGACTGAAAGCTATGGAAAATTTGCAAGATAAGGCTAAGTATTCCATAACTTAAACGTTAAACTAGGTATAAATCCATATTGTTTTTACTTAACAATTGGATTCTAAGTTATTTTCATCAAACTTGCAATGTGTTTCATGTGTATTTAAGAAGTGGACAAGTGTCTCAAAAGTTTTAGAAGCGTGCCCAGTTCTAAACAAAATTTCAAAATAGTACAACACGTTTAAACGCATCAGACATGTATTGGGAGAGTATCCGTGTAGGGCCCGGTACCTTTTATATCTGCCTTCTTGAGAGAGAGAGAGAGAGAGAGAGAGAGGATACAAGTTTGTTATATCTCAACATACAGAGAGACAATTGAGAAGAGATCTAGTGCAACGTTTGCACTTCAAAACTTTGTCAATAGAGTTCACTGTATTCTCCTGTACTAGATATTCATTTACATCAGTGGAATTTTTATAACCAGGTATGCTTTGGATGTTGCAGGTGAAGCTTAATCCCTATTATTTCACAAACACTGTTTACAATTGAACAAGACAATGTAGCTGGAGATAGTATAGTTCTAGGCAGTTAGTGCTACCTCCCCTCCGCAAGAGTCTGTAAATCTCTGTTTCCAATAGATGAAAGTTGTTTCTTCTTATTCTCACACGTTTTGACACTGTACTTGTTGCAGTTTAATATTGAGCTTCGAATTTATACGAACGTCCATCCACACAAATTGGGGTCTTGTCAATTTTAGGTTTCCATAGCAGGATTAGATCAGGGTAGGGGTGCTTGATCATAGATTTCCATTGTGGAATTAAATCAGGGTAGTTCAGGAACTTTACAAGCAGTACTATTTTTCTCCCATTTATTGCTTGATAAAGTCTAAAAATATATCATCACGCTTTCCATGCCTACGTTTTTTAACTTGTACATCTTGTCTCACATATGTCCCTGAGCTTTACCATTTCTAATTACAATATCCTGTTACCTGATAAATCTTTTTCAGTTATTTCTCTGTTCCTTTCCCCGATAGTAAATTCATTAGCGACTTTTGGTTGGAATGCAGGAACGAAGATAGGAAGGGCACATGAGGTTTAGCTCTGAAGGCTGTTCGCTGTTTGGTTTGTCACCAGAATTAGATTAGAACAATGTTAACTTGATGGTTGCCTCAAATCTGGAGAGTTAAGATTGAAGAAATTAGCATGCGCTGATGATTACGTATCTGAAATTGTCAAAAACATGCTTTTGATGTTCATTTTTTAAGAATTCTCATTGGTTCTGTGAAACTAGCCCATAAAATCTGCACTGGAATAAGTCATGATTTTGAATGAAACCTTCTTTCCTTTCTGGTCCTTCTTGGCTCACTGATATATGCATCCTTCCCTTTCCCTCTTGGTTATGTTATTGAAATGAAGGGTTTTTTTGGTTCATCATGCATGTAATTTCGCTCACCAAGATTAATAACCGATGCTTTGTGCTTTATTTTACCCTATACCGGCAAGTTGAAGTTAATGGGTGGATAACATCCGGATATTAACTCTGTAGGTCATCAGAATAATCCTATTTTACACTGTAACCAGCCATTTTCTGTCTTTTTCAGCCTAAACTAGCACCAGCCATGCCTGTTTTTGAATTTAGGCGGCGTTTTGCCTAATTTGATGGCAATGGCTCCAAATTTGTAGCATCCACTGAACATTGTAGCCCAAATTTGTAGCAGAAATGCGAAGCATATTAATACTGAAAGCATTTGAAGGTTGGACATTGCAATTCCACTGCGGAATCATCTCTTTTTTTTTTTTGGTTCCATTTTTCGTTTCTTTTTTTCCTTTTTTGGTTGGGCACAAGATCAATCAAAGATTAATTAATACAATGAAAAAGGAGGAGGAGAGGAAACATCATACAGTAATAGACCCCACCGGCACGAAACCACAAAACTATTATAGAAGTGAGCAACTATGTTAAATTCATCCCGAAATTTGGGTATTTGTATGCCATTTTAGTTGAGTCATGAGTTTCTCTTCCAAAGGTGGGGTTTGAACTTCCTTATCCCTATATATGTGTCGGTAGAATTAGGGATAACAACGGGACAGGTTTGGGTTGGAAAACCTCTACCCAATCCCCACTCCACCATGGTAATCCCTCTCTTTATATGCGTCCTGCCTCTCTTATGTTATTTTTTCAAATACATCATGGTTAAAGCAAAAGATAAAATAACAAAAATTAAAAACATACAATAATCTTATTTTGATAAAAATGCATACATGTAAAAAAATAAATATATATGGATAAACAGGGCGGGGGAATGGGCGGGTTTTTGCAACTTGTCCCTAAACCCATATTGTCTCGTCCCGATTAGTATCACCCCATATATGTCCTAATAGACGCAAAACGAGAACCCGAGATGTCAAGTTATTTTGCTATGCTAGGTGGAATTGTGTTATTTATATTTGATCAAAAAACAAAAGAAAAGAAGAAAATATTTCCCACATCATGCCAGGGTGTCCAAGTTTCAACAGACTACTACCTCGAGCTCATACAGGGCCTACATTCATATGAATCATATAAGCTTTCATGTTTCAGTTTTTTTCCAAACCCAGAAAAGATGCAATACAGAGAACAGTAAACAGAAAAATGAGGAACACAGAATTTTTTACATTATTCAATGATGTGCCTATATTCACGGGTACACCTTACGTATTAAATATCTTATAGTACAAAAGAGAATAACAGTGTATTTATCCGGAAACCCTAAACTTAAATACTTGGAGAAAGTATCCAAAACACAACACCCATAGCTTCGCTCCGCCCATTAGCCAACTTTAATCATTTTTAGACTTAGTAAATACGAGCCATCTACTATCTTCAACAGTTTTTAACACTTCTTTTTTTTTTTAATGAGTTTCAGCTAAGTATATCTCTACTCAGTAGCTATACAGTTCAGATGCAACAGACCACAATATTGTGTTCACCTCTTAAAGACATGACAGAGACTTGTGAAGGCATTTAACTAATTTAGTAACCATTCATGGTCATCTGCATGTTCATTTGTCAACCATGCATTTCCCTAGCGTACATTTTTCTAACTGGTGATATATATATATATATATATATATATTTATATATAGTTATACAAAAGGTCTGGTTGTTATTGTAGAATCATCAAGAAAAGAGAGACATGCACAGTAAAATGTTAGGTTTCGATTTATTGGGAAATGTATAGACGACAGACTTACAGATACGAGCGATGAAGAGCCGGGCATGGCATGCATGATGGAGGAGAAGGAGCAGGTAACCCATCTTTTAACTCACACGGGGCACGTAATTGTCCCAAGGTAATAAACGTGAGAAGTAATATATACAATAGAGAGAGAGAGAGAAAGAGGAGTAAAAATAGCCTCACGGGAGTGCAACATATTGCATTTAATAAGAACCTAGACGTATTTAGAGATATCGACCTAGCTGTAATGATTCTCTCTCTCTCTCTCTCTCTCTCTCTCCTGTAGTTGCCTATAAATAGTGCGAGAGAGTAGCATGCAGATGAGAATATATATATAACTAGGTCAATCACCAACTAAGAGAATTGACGCATTCCAAAGCTTCTCTCTTGTGAACCAAAACATGTCTCACATAACAGTGGAGAGAAACAGGAGAAGACAGATGAATGAACATCTCAAGGTTTTACGATCCTTGACCCCATGTTTCTACATCAAGAGGGTACCTCTCTCTCTCTCTCTCTCTCTCTCTCTCTCTCTCTCTCTCTCTCTCTCTCTCTCTATATATATATATATATATATACACATGCACACCACACTTGCATACAAACGAAGATGATAAAACATGTTTACATACGTTAATACATAAAAAATATTATTTTTTCAAAAAATTTGTATAGAAAACTTTATCAGAATCATGTGATAGTAGCATTGTTGTAATTAAAATTCATTATGAAGGGTGTTTTGTTTTAAAATGAATAGCTCCTATCCAACCACATTATTATGGTGAGATTTTATGTATGAATTTTTCTGTTTGAATAGTATTATCCTACATATATATATATATATATATATGTGATCAACCTTGAATGTTTATTTCTATGGTCATATGAAGGGAGACCAAGCATCTATTATAGGGGGTGTAATAGAATTCATCAAGGAGTTGCACCAAGTTCTCCAGTCTTTGGAGTCTAAAAAACAAAGGAAGAGTTTAAGCCCTAGCCCTGGTCCTAGTCCAAGGTCACTGCAGCTAACTCCCCAGCCTGATAGCCCCTTTGGAATTGAAAATGGCAAGGAACTTGGAGCATGCTGCAACTCCCCGGTTGCTTACGTGGAGGCAAAGATATCTGGATCGAATGTTATCTTGAGAACAATTTCTCGGAGGATCCCGGGTCAAGTTGTGAAGATAATCAATGTGTTGGAGAAGCTTTCTTTTGAGATCCTTCATTTGAACATCAGTACCATGGAAGACACTGTTCTATATTCCTTTGTCATCAAGGTATATACTATATATCATATATATATATATATGGCATTATTAAAGACTCCGATATAGAACAACATTTTCTTCTATATATGATTTTCTGAACTCTTAATAACTGGTGATTGAGACAATCAAATGAAGAAGAAAATCAAGACTCTGATCTTCAAATCAGATGCTATAGCCACCTAACTGAAATACAGTGGTTAATTATCATTTTAGAAGAAGAAAATTGAAGATTCTCGCGTTTTGTTGTGTTCATCTTCATGTTCTAGGTATATATTATATATATATATCATATATATACCATTACTAAAGACTCCCCTTTAGCATTTTCTTCTACATATGATTTTCTGAACTCTTAATAACTGGTGATTGAGACAATCAAATGAAGATGAAAATTGAGATTCTCTGATCTTCAAATCAGATGCTATGGCCACGATGATTGAAATACAGTAGTTAATTATCATTTTAAAAGAAGAAAATTGATGATTCTTGCATTTTTTTTTTTTTTTTTTGTGTTCATCTTCATGTCCACCACATGCATGGCAGACTATATGATGTATTATTCATCATACACAAAGGTGACTCCTGCATGTCCCAATGTACATCTAAATATTGAGGCAAGCATTGAGCAGCCACATGAGAAGACTCTGAATAATGTTTTGCACAGCCTTTTCCCACCAAATTTTCTTACCTACCAAACGCAAAGCAATATGACCCATGTTAATCAATACAAGCGGGACTGGCTTGTGTCTAATACGTAAGGTGAGAAAAGCCAATGGATATAGTATTTTTGCACAACTATATATTACAATGTAATCAATTTTATAGTGTCGTGAACATCTTCTCACTTATCAATGGACAATTTGGAAATTTTAATTAGTTTCTAGTTCTATACGGTATTTACACATACTCCCTCGCCCGTATGAAGTATCTTAACCTACTATACATATACACACATATATGGTAACAAGCTATATCAAGGGAACCTGACTATATTGTGAGCATTGCGAGATAACACCTTTGTTTTGTTTTAGTTTTTGTTTTTGTTTTTTTTTTTAAACATTTTTTCGCTTTGCTAAAAGGACTTGACTTTTGCTAATATATGCCTGCGTGAACTAAATAAGAACTTTGTGTTTATTACTTTCTTTCTGATTATTTCTAATTTCTTGAGAATTAACTGTTACAGATAGGGCTGGAGTGCCAGCTAAGCGTGGAGGAACTAGCACTTGAAGTTCAACAAAGCTTCTGCTCAGATGGGGTTTATGTCAACAAGATATAGAAGAGGCATAGGTCTAGTAATCATCAATGGTGCTACATAAATATATATATATATATATACTTTGTATGTGCAAAAAATGGAAGTGTTCCTACTTCTTCAGCATGAAGCTGTTAGCGAACTTTATGATGACCAAAAACATGTTTCTTCATGCTGATATGTAATCCAATCAATTTAGTTTTCTAGAGATTTTGTCTCTTCCATCGTTTTGGGTATGTGGAAGTGCATCTCCATATTAAGAGTTGAATTGAACGAATGACAAATATAGAGGTGTGTATGTAGTAGCTAGTGTTGGATGGATGGATTTGAAGTGAAGGGATTAATTTGAGTTCAAATTTTGCAAAAATATCAGAGAAGGGGCGGATTGAGTAACCTATGAAGGATCTCAAATAACTATGTTTGTAATGAAATCAAATATTTGAACTATAAACTTAAGCCGTTCTCCTTGAACGATTAATGGTAAATCCGTTCGTTTAAAATCCTTAAGTCCAAACACAGTCTTAAATGTTTTATACCTCGTATGGTAAAGAAAGGCTAGTTCGTACGTTTAGTCATTTTACCTACTCTTTTAACTTATGGGTCGCGTTTGGCCCATACCCATGTTAAGCTAATGATTTACACCATAGATTTATGTCATGTAGAATAATTACAACGACAATGATGTCAACTGGTCAAATAGAATTCCCTCAATTCTGAACTGAAAAAAAAAAACAAAACAAAACAAAACTACTTTGTGGGATTTGTTTGAGAACTAAGGATACTAAGATACTACCACATGAAACACCTAAAATTAGTTCCGTCTAATTACATAAGAGATTAAGAGAAACAATGACAACTCAACTCAACAAAGCATCTCCTCAACTACATAGATTTGGTTACAAGAATCATGTTTTCCCCATATCCCTTGATTAAGAGTACTAATCTCATTAAACTGCACGCTAACATGTCCTTCTCTATGATCCCAGTTCAAGTTTATTCTCGTATCACTCATCTTTTAGACTCCACTTAGAACCCGAATTTTCAGTGAAAAAAAAAATACGAAAGAATATGCAGTTCAAGTTTATTTTCCTTCACATTTTCCTTTTCCTTTACTTTTTACACCAAATATCCCGGTTCAAACAAAGCATTAGAATGCACATGAATGGCCAAAAAAATGTTAATCGATTTGAATTGCCAAAAAATTGTTGCTCTTGAGTGAAAATTTCTTTTTGCTTTCATTGTTTTCTAACATTGGACTTGAGACAACAAGTTTGGATGGCAAGTCCATGGTTCAAACGGCACCTTGGACCATTAATGATTGGAGTAGGCTAAGCTTGGCCTGTTTAAGCTGATCCTTTGATTCTGGAAGAGTTTGGCCCAAATCCGTTATTGTTTAGGTATTGATCTTGGGCCAAATATTTCACAAAATCGGTCGAGGCTTTTGTCAAGAGGGGCCCAAGGGATTTCAAGGGATTTGTGCCTCCCAAAATTTGACCCAAAATAATATTAAAAGAAAATTTTAACCCATAACAACTTGTGACAACCATGTCAAATAAAGAGCTTAACCAACCCTCAATTATATGACAAATGAAAGCACTATATTCACGTTTTTGGGATAAGGCTTCATTTAGTTCATTGACAAGGTCCAAACCTTATTAACGCAATGATTAGACTATTTTTCTTAACCTCAATCGACTTGTGTTGAATCCAAAAAATGACTAGTGTAGATGCCTTTGAGGTCGAGACCTGGCAGGATGACAAGTGCTCAGCTGAGCTGACCGTGGTGCGGGTTCAACTCACAAGAATCACTCTCCATAAGAAAACAAGAGCATGTAAGGCCGATTCCCTATTACCTTTATCTCTCTTTGCCGTTTCAAAAAAGAAGAAAATTAAAGAAAGCAAGAAAGAAAAATACTATCATAATATATATACATACAAAATACTTTTCTTGTGGCAACCCTATTTGAGCTCAATCATCGGCATCTTTTGCTACAATTTTGCAAGTGAAGGGTGCAAAGAGATCAACACAGAGCAAAAAGCTCCCCTCTTCCTTTCACCAAAAAAATTCAAATGGTATGGCAGACTTTCCCATCAACCCACCTAAACCCATGATCATTTTGAGCTTGCATTCTCAAAATTATTATGCACGGACCCATGACAGAGATGGATGTTTCCAAAATTCCAAATCCAATTTCAAAACCCATGATGGGTGAAGTCACATTATGAGCAAGTGTTTGAGTATTCTTTTGTCAAATATCACATGCAATATGTTTTAAAAGCATATCTATTCAATTATAGCCAATCCTTGACATGGTCTCACATGGGGTTTCGATTTTGCTTGCTCATGAATCTATAGTGATTTCCTCGTGGCATGGGGTTGATTTCAAGTAGGTGGATAAATATCACTCTACTATTTACCTTTTTAAGTGACGAGTCTCTCTCATCAAGACCTAATTTTGGAAACACCTTAAATCCACCCTAAAACAAAGAAGAAGAAACAAATCGCACATGAATGCAAGTCCTCTCAAGGATCTCAATGCCCGACCACGAGTTGTTCATGGCTGTGTTAGTTCACATTTGGGTTCTTCCTCTAAAATATGTAAAAAATCGAATGCAGTAAAATTTTCTGACTTCGTCCTTGTTTGTAATGTGAAGTTGCATGTTAAAAAATGTGAACGACAGGATCATAACATAGTGGTCTAATCATATAGTTAAAATACAAACAAAAAATATATTATGACTAAGTGGACTAATCATAGAGCCTGTTTTGTTCAAAAAATTTTGTCAAAATTGTCGTTATTAGTTATGGTCTATAAATCTTTATTATCTGCTATTAAGAAGTACTAATATATTTTCAATTCTGCGTTGACATGTAATCTTAGTAATTAAAAGTAATGATCAATGGTCCATATTCCGTTTACCATACGTCAACATGAAATTAACAATAATGCATCTAATAATTGGAATGATTACATTTTCGAACACTGGTCATTGAACACAAAGTGGAGGGTAATTCAGGAAAAGACAAGGCATGAAAAACGCACTCTCTTCGTGAAAGGCCTAACCGCTTGAGTAAAAGAAAGTGAAGAGTTTGACCATCCCACACACCTCATGCTCGACCCCCCTCATGCAAACAATGTTGCCTCTACCCACCACCCACCCACCACCGCACCACTGCCGGTTTCTCTCTCTCAAAAGATTGTGACAAAATGCCAAGTGCCCCATGGCAACCATTCCTCCCACGTGACACCAAATTGCAGTTGTCACACCAACTGAACCACAAATAGATATATTATTTCATGTGACGGTCATACTACGATAGTCACTATAACTTTAGCATTCATATCAATTCTACATAATGACAGAGCCAAAAAATCCATTCAGGGGACAAAGTAAATAGAACACTTGGCTTCCATACATATATGCATATATATATATATATATATATATATAATATATACAAATTTACACATATGAATGGGCTTTAAAGCAAAGTAAATATTTAAAAGAGCATTTATAAAGTTTTAATGGGTAAAAATTAAAAAAAAAGTTCTTTAAAATTGCAGGTAAAAATATAATATTTGAGAATTTGAGGGGACATTTATAAAATTTTAAAGGATAAAATTTGAAAACATTTCTTAAAACTATAGAAAAAATGGAATATTTAAAAATTTGAGGGGGTCATTTCTAACTTTTTAGGGACTATATTGAAAATAATTTGAAAAACTATAGGTAAAAGTGTAATTACTAAAAATTGAGGGGGCCACGTGCCCTCTCTAAGCACCATGTGACTCCACCCTTGATTCTACATGTATACAAAAATACACAATTCATAATTTGAAGTACAAAAGTATGACAGTCACATATGATAATTTGATCTATATAAGTATTACAAGCCTAAATATGCACATATATGGATGTGGAAGTTGAGGAAAAGAATATTGTGTGGGTATGGGATAAATATTTAGTAGCTATAATAGTATCAACTATTGTTGCTCGTATCTAAGTTTTTTTTAGTGAGGCATGCATCAAATACACAAAAGGTAAACATCATAATAAAATAGTACCAAAAAATTGAGGTGCTAACTTCCAATTAATTTTTCTTTTTTCCTATAGTATGGTTTGGACTTCTTTGATCTTAATGGAATTGTATTAGTTTTTATAAAATCAAAATAGATGTGGGAAGGACCCAATTTGAACCCCATCTATGCAAGTAAAAAGAATGTAATATGTAGGTAGTATTAGCGATTTTAGATACTATTTGTGTTACGATTTATTTCATTCATGCCCTTGCTGGTCTTAAAATTTAAATTTCAGTTCCAAAAGCGTGAAATATTTATAGTTGCTAAGTGATGTTGTTCCCTGACCTCAGTTTTACGGACCAACAGGCAACAATCGCCGTTAATTTGAGATTCGTCATCTTTTGCTTTTTTTCAGTTTCCTGTTTCACCCCTCCCTACTTAACCAATTTACGTTAATGCACCATTCGAATTAATTACAAGACAAATATGGCTTCACTCGGCTCGGCTAAGGAAAGCAAGCCTGTTTTACTTTTTCTTTTTGGTACGGTTTTCTGAATCTTTGGGAAAAAGAAACAAAGGAAATTAAAATAAAGTAACAAAGAGAGAGGAAAAGACGAAAAGAGCACTCTAGAGAGAGAAGACGAGATTCAATTCCTTACATATATATATATATATATATATTTTTTTTTTATTCATGCAAAAAGCAATTCCTCATAAATTGCCTCCCACATTAAATTAGAACAATTTGTAGATTTTGAGAAATTTTATGGGCTTGAGATCTGATTCAGTGATTACGATTGCATTATCTGGCTCAAAATTCTTATCATAAATTTTTTTCTAAAAACAAAATATGAAAAGGTATTTTAATGGGTCAGCCTTTTTAAAAGAAAATTTTTTATCTTATATTGAACAAATGAATAATTATTCAGTGATTTGGACAATTATTTATTATTTTGACAAAACTTGCAAAATCTTGGTTTGGGTACTAATAATGGTCTTTTCAAGTTTTCAACCTTGCAACAATTTCTTGGCAGAAAATTAATTTAATTTACCATAAAATTGAGATTTCAAACACAAATTAAAGATCTCAAAGATTAACTCAATCAAAGAAGATACTTCTTTGACTGTTTTGTGTGATCTAAGACAACTTTTCATTTAATGAAATGTGACATATTTTGAAATGCATGTATTAGCCTTAAATGAGAAAATAGATTATAGATATTACCTCAAGTTATGGCTAGTTTGGATGCAGCATTTTATCAAAAAAAATTTAAGTAACAATCAATTTTCTACCATTTCTATAGCCTTTTAGTTTAGGCTTTTACTTTCTTTTTTTTTTTTACTGAAAATCAAAACTAAAAATTAGTAAAATGTCAAAACCCAAATTTGAAATTCCATAAAAAGCTGCACCCAAATTTAGTTTTATTGTTTGGAGTTGAAAAGGCTGGTGAGGGTAATCTTTGGAAAGATATTTTGCTGATGAAAAGCCAAATAGCAAATCGATGAACAGAACCAATTCTTTTGTACTGACTGAATTATCCTTGCACTAAGCTACTGACCTAGGGTCGTACTAAGGGTACTTGCATGGGTATTCTCGTCATGTTAGAGAAAATTACAGTCCCACTCTATTACACTGCAACCAACCATCTGAAGATTTATACCCTCCATGGAGGGAAGTTGACCTATGTGAAAGGATATCTGGTTAGTCCAGCAAGATGTTTTGATTTTAAATCCTTATGAATGCAGTAAATTTTTTTAGGAGAGATTTTCGCTTCGATGCTTAATCATACTTGGAGAATTAGTCCTGAGTTAAATTTTAAAGTGACCAGTATGAAGATTTATACCCCTTTATCAAGGGAGGTTGGCCTAAGTTGAAGAAGATCTGGTTACTCAAGCAAGATGTTTCAATTTTGAGTCCTCATGAATGCAGTAAATTTATTTAAGAGAGGTTTTCTCTTCGACGCCCGATCATACATTGGAGGATTAGTCCTGAGTCAAATTTTAAAGTGGTCAGTCTGAGAATATTTTAGAAAACCAAAAAAAAAAAATTTATACTCCTTTGCATCCAGCGATCCTGTGGGTATAAGATATAATAAGCAAGAATTACTGAGCGCAGGAGGAGATATTTATTTTTCTACAATTTTACACTAAGACATACGGTAGTAAAAATTACTTTTAAAAAGTTGTGATATTCGTGTACCAAAAATTAGTTCTTAAGATTTTAGGGTACTACTACAATTATGATTTTCACATACCCTTCACGTATTTGGAAGGTTATTCGTTATAAAATTAAAATCTAATTTTGACCGAGTACTCTTTAAATCTTGTGCAGAACTGTTGTTTACATAAATTATATAAATTTCATAACTAAGAAATTATAAAATTAATCAAACTTAAGACCTTATGATTACTGTGAAGTCCATTGGTAGTTGCTTCTTTTAATTTCATTCTTTGTTTTTTTTTTCTTGTTTGACCTTTTCTTTTTTGTACCGAAAATCACAATTAATTACAAATTTTAATTAAAATTCGTTAAAAAACTTGATCCAAACGAGCTATTAGTTAAAAAGGTAACATGATGCCCCAAATTTATTTCTTTTTGTTGTGCATTCTTTGCACTTTCTTTTCACAACTTTCCTTTTGATCAGTCGTGAATGCTTGATAATATTATGGCATTGCCCCATGTAGTTGGTCCAGTCTATAATAATTCAAATTTTCTCATTTAGCGGTTGTATTTGAGTCTACATTGTTATCTAGCAGGGTTAAACATGTTTCTCGAGTACGTGGTAAGATTTAAGATTCGACTTTAATGTAAGTGTGATGAAATTTTTTACAAATAACTTTGTAAAATTAATGGACAATACTGCTTAACGTGTGAAGTAACCTACATGATCTATTTTTTGTACCAAAACAAAATAATAATATTATGGCATTAACACCATCCTGATCATAAAATACTCAAGACTCTCGTTTTCATGCTTGATTACACTTTCCTCCCCGCGATCAAAATCAGACGGTGATTGTTGAGAGGTGGGGTGGCCCACAGGCAAGTAGGTGTGGTTTAGTCAGTGGCCAGCATGGGGCGGAGCCTCCCATGTGATGGACTGCATGTTAATCCCTCGGACGCTGCGCTTTGAATGTAGAATTCTCCCTCGGAATTAACCCCCCTGATCGCCTTTTTTGACTTCTGTATAAAATCCCCTACCCCTATAGTTATTTATTTATTTATTATTTTAATCCGATTAAATAATTAATTCTTTGATTCTAAGAGGACAAGATTTTCTCTGATAGTAATCTTTCTGGGCAAGCAAGAACTGTACTTGAAAACACTTGTTTTTTGAATGGTAGACTATTAGGCACTACTAGGCTGCAGCCAATTTGTCTACACCCACACTAGCTTTGCACTGAGTTTCCAAGGCCCAATGAATGAGATAAGACTTTTATTTATGATTTAATTAGGAATTGGCATTTATTCTCCTGCATTTCATTTGAGAAAAATGTTATATATTTCCTAGAAAAATTGTACAAAAGATTTCATTTGATGGCTCAACCACGTCGTTTCATGCATTTTGCATCGTAAAACTTCAAAACGTCAAGTTTACGGATTAAAAATGTTCTTAGAATGAAAAATGTTCTAATTCTCAAATCAAGAGTTTGACTCGTGGAATTGGTTTCACATATTACTTATGTCTAAATCATGTTATGTGTCAGATTTAATAGTCCAACGATGCGATTTAAACTTTTTAGCATCGTAAAATTTCAAAACATCAAGTTTAATAACTAAGATGTGAAATTAATATTTTTATAATTAAAAATTATCATGATATGTATTTTTTATTTTAAAATAAAAGACTTTCATTCAACCACAAATAAATTCTGTTACTGATTGTATAAATATCCTCCGTTTGAAGTTAAACTTATCACCATTAGTATTAATATATAAATAACTTTACCTTGCATTGCACCCTCAAAACAAATCTTTCTTTGTCACTTGCTTTGTCAAATAATCTTCTTTACACACTTCTTATAATCACTTTTTTCTCTACAAATATAATGAAAAATTCATACTAGGACTGAAAACTACTTGATTGAATGGCTAAAATAATTTAGTGAAACTGCCCTATTGAAGTCCTTGAAAGTCTTCAGTGACCCCCTCATAATTTAATCAACTGGAATTCTACTTAATTAAATGCTAGTATAGGTGCAGCTAGCTATGTTAATTACCTTAATACCTTATTCTAAAAACAAAAATTTTTTACCACACGCGAAGACAAGTTTTATTAAAGTTAGTGAACGCGTTTTATATGTCAAAATGCGAGGAATAATTGAATCAATGCCAGATTTGCTCTTGGAAAAGAACAGTGTTTATCTCGGTGAGTGTTGCAGATATTTATTTTTCCATAGACATGATGAATGTGACTTGCTACAAGCATTTTTTGAGACTAAGTAGGGCTTCATAGTAAACACTTATTCAGCTACTATATTTAATGTAGCCTTCAAATCTGTCTATATATATATATATATACCAACATATATGCATATGTAGTTATTACTATACTGTAATACTAGTTCTTCAGTAAATGAGTTCTTTGATACAAACAAATTAAATATAAGGGCAATGTTATTCTTTCAGAATTTGTGTACAGAAATTTGTACTAAAATGATATAACGATAACAGTTTTGTAATTAATAAGCATCTAGGTCAGCTCTTTATTTTAAAGTGATAGGTATACAATTTAACCACATCATTCTGATCATAAATTCTCTATAATTTTTTTTATTGTATAGCATTATTCCAAATATAAACATCTAGTCACACAGCAAACAGGCTAGATATTTATGTCTAATTATTTATTTTGAAATAATTTTCCACCTTAGAACATCCCATAGACACGTATATTTACGGGTTAGGTTCAAATCAAAGATCACTTTATATGCACAAGTGGTGTCTACTTTGTTACTTTACGTAAATAATTGGGTAGCTGAAGTTATTTGACAAACAATTTGTCACTTACATATTATGCTAAAAAGCATAACACATTGTAAAGTTTTGATTTAGACATCACTAAGAGATTAGCCATTGTATTCGACATCAAAATATTTGAATCATCGATCAAGGTTGAATCGGAGAACCATCAACGAATAGAGCTTATTAAGGTTCGGGTTTTTTGAGTGACTGCCCTGGACTATATTATCTTAGTTGTTCGCTTTGCGCAGACATAATTAATTAAGCTTTTCATTTCTTACTAAAATATGCTTCAGGGCTAACTTTTCATATGCTATATAATATATATTTCGGATGATTTACAATCATGCAACACTATAGAAGGAGTAAGATCATATCTATGGCAACAATAAGTGATGTGTGACTAGCCACTTGTTTTTTGTTTTTCATCTTTTTAATTATCAAAAACTATTCTCTCAATGTTCATCCAGTGCATGTAGTCTCCCACCATGTCGACCCCCACATTTTGTATATTTTATCTCTCACCATGATCGGCCTCCCACCCACCCAACTGAACAAAATCTCTCTCTCTCTCTCTCTCTCTCTCTCTCTCTCTCTCTCTCATGTGATTGTTGGGTTTATTCATATTAACTTATTTTGTTGGCAGTGTGTGGATTAACTTGACTAGTATTATTTTGGACATTCAATTATGTCCAACATAACATACTGGATAGCACTAGAAGTGGGTTGGATTGGTTTTTCTTTGTTTGGATCAGGTTGGACATGTCGTTATAGGTGGGAAAAAAACAAGATAAACAATCACACAACAATGCATTTATGTTTATATCACGCGAATACTTCAATGACATAATAAATAAAATTTTGATCTTCTATGGTACGCGCAACAACACCATCAATTCCTTTGTTTTCGACATTATTTTCCAAGATATGGGGTCCTAAAACTTGCCGTAGCTCATACGAGAGTGAATAGCAACAAGAATTCACGTGCTTTCATTGCATTTCCTTTGTCTTTCTTCTCAATTATGATGGTTGAGTAGCATTAAAATGATTCATTTATTGTATTTTGTGTTCTAGTGGATGTAAAAATCCTAGTCCTACATAGGAAAAATTGAACTCTAGCCCTCCAGACGACAATAACTTGAAAGTTTGGTGTTCTTGTTTCTTCTCATGCATATTTCTTCAGCCATCAATAGTCCCTACTATTTTGCATTTCTCTGTTCAAACTCATGCAATGAATTGGCAAAAATGCTTTTCTAATTAACAGCAAATTGAATCCATTTAGAGCACTCGATTTTGTTTACGAAATCCAATCCAAGGTGTATGCCAGTTGCCGGCCTGTAGCACAGCCGAATCCCATTGCTATGCACAAATATTGCTCCACCCAAGCTCGGATTAGTAGTTGGATGTTTGTATTTACATTTCGTGAAACATGTTTTGTAAAGTATGAAAATAAGAAAACAACTTCCAAAATCAGAGAAAACTAACTTGAAACCATGCAATCTTGTAAAACAATATCATTTATTTATTAGGAAAACAAAGTGGTTAAAAAGTGTTGTTTTCCATAAATATATTATTTAAGAAGATACATACACTAATATTATTTTCCAAATCCTAATTTTCACAACAGAATATTACTATGCATAACAATTAAGTAACTTCACATCTAAGTATAGCAAGAATATCTTGTACAAATTATTGTTCCAAAATGATGAACTTGTACAACAGATAAAAATACTATACTCTGAAGTGGGAAGTACTAAAATTATCAGAACTTCCAAACAAGATATGAAGTGGGGTTGAAGAATTTGATCATGACATTGAAGGACAAAATAAGAATATGACAGTTTCAATTGTTAATATCAGAGCCACAGTTATAACTTTTAATATGAAAGTCTCAGAATCCCAGAACACTATACTGGAAAGCCAAAAATATCAGAACTTTGCAAAAACAAAAACATAAAAAGAAAAAAAAAAGGTGATGGAGTAAGGTTGAAGAATTTGATATGCAAAAGAAGGACAACGAAAGATTAGTTGTTTGCTTCAAATGTAAATTTCAAAGTACCTATGCGACTGTTTGCTTTGTCAGAAAAAAAAAAAAAAAAAAAAAGAGAAAATGGTCTTGAGTAATGATTCCATTCTTGTTCAAGATGGTTACATAGACCCTTTTGAGCATGCTGCTTTATCGAAGTAATAATTTGTTTGATGGTATCTGGAAAAGTCATCAAATGAACAGCTTTTGTGTTCCTTCTTTGAACTTAATCAACTTTAGGACAACTCAAAGCTATCATTCTGCAGCACAAGTCCAATCTGGCTTTTGAATTGTCTTTAGGGCTGCGTTTGGCTTACCTCATTGTAAACCATACTATGATCCCTTGAGCATTTTCATCATTTTAGGATCTTAGTATTTGAGGGGGAAAAAAATGAATCACATGTAAGTTCAATCATCTCTATGATATGATATGATATGATAGAATACCAAACAAAATATAAAGAGATATGTCATGACTAATGTTCCTCACACTATTACACTAATAATTAAAGCTAAAGGACATTTGTTTTTTCAAGTGATGAAAGAGACTTAGGTAGCCCCCTTCTATGAAAGCCAACTGCGAAATATATTAGAAAAATGTTATTTTTTTAAAAAAATTTATAAAAAAAAAATTAACAAAATAATATGACAACAGTATTTCTTTTGAAGTAAAAGACTTTTTTTAAACATGTTATTTTAGTCATAGATTGTTTTAATTGTATAGCTTCACCCAATGCATTATGCCACGGCTGAACGTTTGTCATTCGACTCAAAAGCTCAAGCTAGTAGGTGGTGCTGCATACCTCCTTATATGGCCTAAAATCTCCTTTTTCCTATTCGATGTGGGATCGTAACAATGTGAATGACGAAATTGTCCAACATTAAATGCTTATACAAAAAATTTATGCTAGGTGGAGCTACTTACTCCAAAACTCTAGAGCTACATTGTAAGGCCAAGGTGCTAATTCAAAGTATTGACTATAGGATGACTGTTTATTATACAGGTTGAATTCAATACGTCCGTCAAAGTTATTTTCTATATTGTTCGGTTGGATGCAACAAATTATATAAACTTAATCTTCGTTAGACTTTTTAGAGGAATTATCCAAAGACTTTGAACTTGAAAAATCAGTTCAACTGATAAACTCAAGGGTGAGGTGGTCTAATGATGCCATACAATAGGAGACGATCTAGGATAATCCTGAGATCTGATCTATGTCGGGCTTCAATCATTCGTAAATATTGTTAAGGATTAATTACATTAGAACCCCCTCAACTATTACTCTTTTTTACTTTACTCCCTCTATCTATAAAATGTTACAATTACACCCTTTACTACTACAATTAATTCTCATCTTATCGTTCTGTTTGCCTTCTGTTAAAAAAAAATAGATAGAATTTTATCATGTAATTTGCACATGAGTACCATAGCTTAATTTATACCTAAAATACCTTTCCATTATAAAGAAAAACCAATATAATGACCAAAATTTGTGATTTTGGTGAATTTACATTTTGCTATTTAAGTTCCTCTCTCTGTATAATATTTACCATTTTGGTCATTAAATTGGTTTTTCCTATAACAGAAGGGTGTTTTAGGTCTAAATGAAGCTATGGTACTCGTGCAAATCACATAATAAAATTCTATCTATTTTTTTAACAGAATAATAAAATAAAAATTAATTGCAATAGTAAGGGGTGTAACTGTAGCATTTTATAGATGAAGGGAATAAAGTAAAAAAGGGCAATAGTTGAGAGGGTCTTGGTGTAATTAACCCTATTGTTAATTATGAACTGAGATCACAACTCAAAATATGTGCAAAACATGAACTGTAGAAAAATTTTGGATTCAAATGGAAAACATTTATAAGGGAAATTTGCAAAATAAACTGCAACGAATCAAATACTAAAGCCTATAAGTGGTATGGAAGCTAAAATCAGAAGTTCAAATAGAGTAAAAAAAAAAAAAAAAACCCTAACAAAAGCGAACTTGAAGAAAAGATCAAGCAACATAAAGAAAGTTGTTAAATGACAAGAAATTATTAGCTTTGAACACATGAGAATTTATGCGAATTGTGCAAAAGTTCTCCAAGTCTTAATTCAATTATCCTAATGTTTTCTTGTTAGAATTTTATATCAAGACAATTAATGTTATGCCAAGCCATTAAGTATAAATGGCTCCACTGTTTATAGCATGAATGACAGTCAAGGCCTATCATTATTTTTAATTTAAAATGTCGTACCCAGTGCACAATGCTCCTATTTTACATTAGCGTCTATATAAGCAATACATACTTTGAATCTCATGCTTAATCTCGTATTTTATCTACTAAATTTTAGCTCCTTCTGTCCTCTAATCCTTGCCATCACCAATCCCATGAAATGGCAAGTCCATAGTTTAACATATCCTAATTCCTTATTATTCCATACAATATAATATGACATGTATACACAACACTTGGGTTTAAGCTTATTGTTTCACTAGTAGTGAAGAGTTTGGCGAAGGTCCCCACTCCCTTATTTCTTTCATGTTTAGGGTGGTTCATCTTCCACTCTAGCTCTCCCCTTTTAAAAATTATTAGTATTAAAGAAAGAGACAAGACCCACTATTCCTTCTAGATAGATATATATATCACAAATGAAGGGGACGTGCACTAAATGTCAAGTCTTGAAAAAGTTCATCCCCTAAAAGAGTGCAAGTCTATCAAAATGTACAGTGATCTTATATTGCATGTAGATTTTTTGGCATGTAACACAAAGGAAACAGTGATATCATGGGAATCAAATACATAAAAAGTGAAAATCATAGCAAATAGCACCAAAAACCATGAGTGTTATCTGATTTTCATCCGATCTCGTGCTGTTTAAAGAAATGGGTCTCAATTTTTTTTTCTTTGCAAAGACCACACCATATTGATTAGGATATGAATTTCCGCAGCATATTTTGTATTTATAAATTTATTTTATATTTAAATATCTTTTACGGTACAATAATACTCCGATTGATCATGAATCAAATGAGATTTCATTGTCTCCACCACAAGCATTGTCCCTTGATGAGTGGGTATAGTGTAATATGGTATCTGATTGATTGTGTTATAAGTCAACTTGTAAAAGTGAAAAACCAAAAGTTGGAGAGAACCTATATTGGCAGCACATGTATTAGAGGTTAGAACTGGCCATATATATATACCACATGCTATTTGCAAAGTGAATAAATTTTCAACTACGTACATGGAACTGGAGTCTCACTCCCACCCAACACACATCACACTAAAAGTTCTGGTACAGGTTAGTGACTTGTCCTTGGTCAACATGCTTGAAAATGGCCAGCCTAAAACCTAGCTCATGCTGCTGGCCCCTTGAAAGTCCAAACCTTGATATTTGGTGTTTGAATATGCGCATATGTTCAAAAAGGTTTCTACGATGAAACTTTATCTGTATGAGAACATATGTGTGTATATATATATATAAATATTTTTTTTATTAAAATAAATATGCAGATAGGTTATCTTATACATTTCTTAAGAAATATTTCCTCTCAGCACTATACAGTCATCTGCTAGAGATCACCCCACTGCACCTACGTCCACCTGAAACTTAAGTCTAACCACGTGTTTAAGTGTTGAAAAGTAGGTTTAGCACCATTGAGGAGCTATGTAGACTCAAACTCTAGTATTGAGTAAGAAAATTCGAGTTCTTTACCTACTGAACAAATCACTCAATAGTTGGATGAGAATATATTGAGTCTAAGCATTCAGACTTCAAAAGGCTCTAATTAATGACATCTAGTGGTTGTGTATCATAAGTTTGATCTCTTCTCATACTCTCTTGTGATCTAGTCATTATTAACGAAAAATATAAAATTATACAGTTTGTATGGACGATAGACTACATAAGCTTGACGAAGTTGTCAGTTGTGTAGGCCTGGACACCTAGTGACCAAAAAAAAGACATGTAGCTTGAAGAGGGCATACACAAGCACCTAAGATGAGCATTTCTTTGGTTGATTGGAAAAAATTACCCAAAAACACAATAAGTTAGATGCACAATATTATTGATACTCAATACAAAAACTAGAAGAAAAAAAAAAAGGATTGGTCACACTTTCCTTTGATCATGAAGATACTTTATGGAAGATATAATAGGCTATGCTCAAGAACACACATGAATATGCACTAATTCAGTGCTCGAGACTGTTGTTCATGGCTAGCTTTATTTGAACAGTGTTAAAGTGGCAATATCATAGCTTCATTTTAGTCCCTAGTGGTCGCATAGTGGAAGACCACTGGAATTGATGGAATAGCAAATTTTGTTGTTTTTTTGACACAGTTATTATCAAGATGATTAAATTTTGAGCCCCACGCACAAGAATATTGCCTTATATTACGCTGGTATCCTCAATATTCCCAGGCCTTAGAGGTGACAAGATCAACTCCAATTATTTGTGTATGTGAGAGAGAGAGAGAGAGAGAGAGAGAGAGATGTAATCTAGAACAGGATCAAGCAGGATCACAACTAGAATGACTAATCTCGAAATGGGACAAGGTTTATAAATGTACAGCTGAAATAATTTCAACTGTCAAGAGACTACAATATCTTCATTGTAAAGTGTTGAGAGAAAAAATGTGGAAATGAGAATGGAATGTTACTTAGTGGTATGTATTTAAAGTATTTAAGGGATTAAATTTTCTTCAATAGTTGATTAGAAGGATGGGTTTTAATTAAGCCTACCTTATGTTGACTCCATATCTTAATTTTGAAGATAACAAAATATTGTGTTAAGCATCTAATGACTGTACTTAATGTGTAGATTATGTCATACCTTAATTTTAATTCGATTATACTTTAAAACTTGACATAATGAAATATATTGAAGAAATTGTGTGTTGAGAAGCAATTCAAAAATAAGTTGAAGAGCTTGTGAAGATCTGGACTTGAAAAATAGATCGGCATCATTGAAAAGAATTTCAACAACAAAGAGAAGAAGGTCAGCAACTCTTTTAGAAAAACTTACACATTCTACAATATGGCATAACAAGATTAAAAAAGGATATCGACAACAATTCAAAGGAGATCGGCAACACTTAAAAAGAGATCGGCAACAATAAGAAAAAGATCAGCATCAAGCATTGAAGTCTAGCTTCGAGATGCTAACACTTAAAAAGATATCAGCATCTGTAATATCCCGAACCTCTATTATCTGATTTAATGTGAATTTTTTTAAATTTTATATTATTCTAATGTGCCTTTGGGTCAAGATAACTAATGGTAATGCATGTTGTATCATATGCTCATAATGTGAGACACATGGGATTAACTCTCATGTGTATCTCCTAATTACACACACACGCACACACCTACCGTAGAAGAGAAAGACAAGAAGAAGAGAAGAAAGAAAGCTAAGAGAAGATTGAAGCTTGAGAAGCTCAACCCTCATAAGGAGATCACCATTGTTGAAGCTTGAAGAGCTTAGGAGATAAAGGTATGAACTCTAACCCTTGGGTGTATATGTATGAGAATATGCTATAGTTGTGTTAGGTGACTCCTTTGAGTCCCAATTAGTTAGATTTTGAGAGTTTGTAAGCTTTCATAGATGGATTGGGAGTTGGGATTGAAAACCCCCAAATTTGTACATGTTAGGTTTGGAGATTCAAACCCTAGATCACTTTGATTTACTTGTTTATTTTGCTTCATTTTGAGATATTGTAGTCTTCTTCGGTCAATTTTTGAACCCTAGAAGTATTAGTAGAATTTAGTAGAGTTTGGGTGGTTTGGATTTGGAAATATAAGGTTTGGAGAACTTATTTTTTGAACCAAAATGTGCAGAGATCATCAAGATAGTGTGTATTATCGTCCAGACGGTCAGTTTTGAAGTTTGGGGTGGCCACAGGTCATCAGAACACAACATTTATCATCCTGACGATAGTATTTTTGGAGATGTCGAGCTCTCATGTCGTCTTGTTGCTGGTGTCTTACAATTCCAACACTTTTTGTAAAATAAACATAACTTACTTCAGAAAACTTGAATTGATGCACCGTTAAAAGTATTGGAAAGTGGACTCATAGACATTTCTACCCATATAAAGTTTGTACTCAAATTCCTTATAGATTGGGAGATATTGAATTTTAAATTTGACATAAAATTTCTGCCAACAACATTATTTTTTTCAAAATTTTAGTCCATTTTCCATAGGACATAACTTATTTATCTGAAATGTATTTTTGACCCATGACCTATCGAATTAAAGGTCTTTAAGCCTAGTTTCAAGTAAGATTGACCTATAATGTAGTCTCATTTTTCTGATGAGAATGAGATGCATTGAACGAAAAGATGTTGAGGGATCAATGTTTTAAAACTTAACTTTTATGGTCTTACTTTGCATTGGGGTCTTGTGTTTGATGCTTCTATATACTCTATGTGTAGGAACACCCTTGTTTAACACCAATCCTTAAGGATAGAGGTGAGTAACAATATGCCATGAGTAAAACCCTATTACTTTCCAAATTGTTTAAGTTCAACTCCAAATCATGCAATGTTTTTTATATGTTTTCAATGCATCAATATTTATGTTCAAATATAAATGTCATACTTTTAAATATATGCAAGCTTTACTTATGTTATGAAATGAGAACCCATGGATTAGAATGCTTTAAATGAAAAAGATGCAAGATTTTTTTCAATGTATGGTGCTAACTCGAGATCTTTCGTGGCAAGACCTTAAACTAACAACGATGGTCTTATGGTAGGGGACATAAAATAAACTATCGTCATGTTCGGGAGACGTCCGACGGTCTAAAGAGTCCTGTATGTGACTTTTGAGGTTACTAATGTGGAGCCTAGCTTTGATGTCGGATTGTAGCACACTTATGTTTTAAAACGAGAACTATGATATGTTCAAATGTTTTATGACAAGTTATGAACTGTCATATTAAGAATAATATTACATTGTATCTCTCCTAACGATACCATGTTTTGGAATGTTAAAGTGTTTCAAATGATGGTTATGTTACCCATGTTTCTAAGCCTACTCTTTATACATTTACAAGTTCATACTCTTATGCATAAGTGTTTATCTATTATTATACATTAGATATAAATGCTAATTCATGGTACTTTCATGCTCGTATATCATTGTTATTCACTAAGCATCAGCTTACGTCTTCTCAAATATTTTCAGGAAGCTAATCCGGAAGGCCTTAGGAGGAGGCCACATGTGGATTTTTGAGCTACGGTCCACGGGCCTATATTATGTTATGTGTATCTGGGTTGGACCCTAATGTTTTGTAATATTATAAATGATATAACCATAGCAACCTCAACTAGGCTCATATGTACGTTTACGTTTTGGATTAGACACAGCTCTGCCATGTATGACATAAGTTATGTTTTAAATTATAAAAATCCTACTTCCGTAATTATGTATCATTTTAAATGATTACGCATAGGTATTCAACCGGTTTATGTAATGCGGCCTTAGGTAGCCTTGCTACTAGCCGGTCATATACCCTAAATCCACATAGGTTGAGTTACAAGGCGTGATAGCATCAAGTTCTAAAATATAGCTTAGAGATGCTGACACTTAAGATCGAAAAAGGAGATTAACATCAAGTACTGACATCGAGGTCGGCAGAAAGTACTGATACCTTCTTGGTAGAGCTTACATGTTCTAAAAAAAGTCAGCAGCAAGAGTTGACGCCTTCCATGATATGGCATGAGAAGATCTGGAGATTGGCTAAAAAGGATATCATAAAACTTGGAAGTTCTCTTGAAAATTTAAAAAAATCTTGGGGATCAACGGAAGAAGTTATGTTGATTTAGGAACCCTACATATGATTGGATTGATTTCATCTCGAAGAAATTGAAGATATTCTTAAAGATCAACAAGCCTTGGAGAAGTCATTTCAAACTTTGAAAGCCTTATTCGAAAGATCCTTTAAAAGTTTGATGACTTAGAAGAAGTTTGATAAGTACTTGCGAAATAGTCGATTCTTTGTTATTCAGGAGTTGACATATCAGGACAGAACCTTGGTGAAATCTGCTTATCCACTCTTTGTCAGAGTTACCCATTGTATAACTTTCATTTATTTCACTTGGGAGGGTTTGTAAACCTGTGAACATAGTTATCAGAACCGAACCGAACATTAAACTAGTCAAAGCACTAACTCTCGGTTTATTGGTTCAACCGGTGGTTCAACCGATTCAACAGGTATTATAGTATTATATATATTTTAGTTATTATATAGCCTATATATATTAAATATAGTAAAATTAATCACCAACTAAGTAATAGTTTGGTGGTAAAGTGGTTAAACTTTTCATGCTAATCACTAGTTCAAATCTTCATCTCAACATAAACTGAAACAATTTGAAAAGTTAAAGTTGGTGGCTGGTTTTTTTATTGAACCAGCTGGTTGAATTGACCAATTTTCGAAAAAATCTATTGGTCCAAACCGGTTCACATGTATTTCCAGTTAAGATTTCGGTTCAACCAGTTGAATCGTCTAGTCCAGTCCAATTTTAATAACTATGCCTATGAGTTTGAGTGTTCTTGTTAAAAACACTTATAAGTTTGAGTGAAAATTTGACAAAATCACTGAAAAAAAATTTGAGAGCTTTGGAAGTGCTATTGTAAAAAGTGAGCTAGGTACTTGGGCAACTAGTATCTGCTGTGTAAAGGAGTTTTTGCTTAGTGAAAGGTTTTTAAGAGGATCTTGGGAGTGAGGACGTCGATCACACGCTGTGATCGAACTTTAGTAAATTTGGTGTTCTTCTTTGTGCTCTGTTTTTCCTCCTTAGTCATATCACTTGCTTGTATTGCATCTTATTATTTATTTGTTTGATTTAAAGTTTAATTAGTCACTGTTACATTACTTAATTAGTTTTTAATTATATTATTTATAATTATATTTAAAAAACCCAATTCACCTCCTTCTTGGATTGCTAACTTAGGCCAACACCTTATACACTTAATTTACAACAAATTGCTGAATTTTACAATGAACTCTTGGCTTGATGGTAAAGAGCAAGTATTATGTTATTTCGATGTATCAAAAAAAAAAAAAAAGCAAGTATTACCATTTATGAATAAATCAATAACTATCCGTTTCATTGAATCACGCTCTTACACCGCGAATGTAAAAAAAACAAAAAAAAAAACATATTATATTATAGTTTAATTGATATCGTAGTTTTTAATATAGTGAAATAGCAAAATAGGATTCATAAATTGACCAAAATAGTTAGAAAAACATTGAGTTGAATTGAGCATTGAATCATTTTCTTATATGGTTACGGATTCTCAAAGCGCATTTTAATTTTAATGATTTCGACAACTATATCCATATCGTAAATGGCTATTTTTGATGATCAAATCCGCTTCGATCATCTAATGAACTTGACTTTTTCAAATCTTAACAACAAATAAGTTTCCTAATTCATAAAAACTACCATTGGAGATGAAAATGAAATTCATATATTGGCAGTTGATTGGACATTTAATAAGCGTATTTATATATAAAATGATATGTCTAAATTTTGACATGTCATTTTAAGTCAAAGTATTGGTTAAAATGATTTTTAATCAAAAAAATGTCACCGTACCATTATTATAATGGAAGGTCATGTGAAAATATAACTTTCTATTATAATTCAAGTTGGGAACCTTTAGTACTCTTCAAGTAAGGATAATTTAGTAATTCCGCAATCGTCAGACTCGAGGGGTCCGTACGTTAACAACGTGTGCTTGTGAGCAGAATAAAAGAATCAGGCTCCTATCCGCCGTTCCATGGTTAGTGGCTTTATTTATTTTTAATCGTTCGATGGTACGACTCTTTTTCCTTTTTTTTTTTGTTTTTTTATTTTTTGGGGTTTTCTTTGCTTTTCACACGTGGTAATTATTAGGTTTAAAACAGGCCTTTGATTCGTAATAATTACGCTTAACGCCCGTTTGTTGCTTCCGTTAGTGGTCTTTTCGTAATTTAAAATGCTAGTTTGTCCTTTTAATTGACACAATGTGGGACCCAGTCGGCTGGGATTGTTCTCCTGCTGCGGAAACCAAACAAAGGTGGGTCCGACCTTACCTTCTCGATCACCGGACAGAATTTTGGATGCATTAGTCTGTCTCAATTTACAGAAAAACCCTTATAGCCTGTTTGGAATTTAAAAAGAGAAGGAAACCACTATTTGCTTCCGTTTTCTATTCTAACTAAGAGCGAAAAGGAAAGAAAAAATTTAAAATTTTTCTCCTCTTTTTTTTTTTTCTTCCACTTTTTTTTTATTTTCTTCACAAAACCAACACGAAATGAAAATAATTTTTCTTCATTTTACCGTTTTCTCCTTTTTCCCTTTCCTTTTCTCTTTAAAATTCTAGGCAGTCTGTTAGTTTGTTACTCATTTACAATAATAAAATATTACCTCAGTGCATAAATTTTTATTTCTCTTTGAATGGATGCAATTTAGCTTTTAGTATTATAATTTATACAACTAAACAATTCATACAAGATTTGTACGTAAAATAATGTGATTGAATAATAATATTTTATTTTAAAACAAAACATATTCATCATGATGGTTTTTTATTATAAAAATGTTATTTTTGCATCATTCTCGTAAATTTTTTTTAAATAATAATATTTTTCTAATTTTTATGAATGGACAAAAATTAGATGCTAACGGATGACTCAACATCGGGAGAGTAACCCATCTAGTAAAATTAAAGAGAAATTACTCCATACAAAATTTATGTATAAAGTGAGGTGATTGAATGAGAGCATTCATTCTAATAAAATATTCATCATGATAGCTCTTAATTATAAAAATATCATTATTGTATCATTCTTGTAAAAATTTTTATATAGATTTTTTTAAGTTAATATTTTTTTAATTTTTATGCACGGACAAAAATTAGATGCTAAGGGTAGCTCAACATGAAGAGAGTAACCAATCTAGTAAAATTAGAGAGAAATTACTCGCTCTATCTCTTGGAGGATCACGGGACTTTTGACTCCCACAATGTGATGAATTCTCTTACTAAGTGCTCATTTGGTATAATTTTTTTCAAGCTTTTTTTATTTTATTTTTTTGGCTTATAAGTAAAAAAAAGTTTAATTTTTAAAATTTTTTTACTTTTAACAAGATAAGATGACCAGAACCAAAAAAAAACAAAAAAGTTTTGTAATCTTAACTTTTTTGCTTATAAATAAAAAAAAAAATTAAACTAAAAAAACTTTTAAAAAAACCCAACCAAATGAGCCCTTAAGTGAGTTTGATTAGTGTATTCAGAACCCAAACAAGAGAGCACATAGGGTTTGTTTGACACAGTTTTTTTGTCAAGTTTTTTAAGTTTACAAGCAAAAAAATTAAATTTTTTTATTTTTTGCTTTCTGACTTTATTTTAACTAAATTTAAACAAAAAAATAAAAATAAAAAAAGTTAAAAAAATTTAACCTTTTTTTTATAAATTTAAAAAAAATTAGATAAAAAAATTATACTAAACGAATACATATTGTATTATGAGAGGCAAGTAAGATCACGTGATTATCAAGAAGACAGTAATTTTTCAACATTATGAGAATTGCAGCAGAAGATTCCATTTGAGGATGTTCAGCAGTTCATTTTCAGTCAAAATTAGAGGCTGCGCCCAAAAAATAAATTAAACAAAAAAAAGTGAAAAGCACTAGCTAAATGTCATCTTCCTCGTGATTGAGTAACATGAATAAACATCCCTCCTTAGCCCCTCTCTCTCTCTCTCTCTCTCTCCCTCTCTCTCTCTCCAAAACTCGGTTAGAGATGCCAGCAAAAGCTTAACACTAAATAAATACCTTCACTTTTCCACCCCAAAACCGGGTTAGAATTATGCCCAAAATCTAAGTTTAGATTTTTATTACAAAAGAGTTTAAAGAAACCCCGGAAAAATAAGCCAACAATGTAATATCATGAAAGTATTGACCTATCAGTAGTTTTTCTTGCTTAATTATAGCACCAGTTAAAGAGTCACGGATTCAAGTCTCTCTGAAAAAAAAAAAAAAACCCCAAAGTCGTAAGCCCAGTGAGGGTCAAAGTTCAAACAAACAGGAACAGGAAAGAACTGACCGAGTCTAGCTTTGTAACCAAACGCTCCCGAAAAAAGTTTGGATCTGAAGCTGCAGCACATTAAATGACTTCTCAGTTGCAAGTCCGTAAATTATTACATCATCAGTGACTTACTCATACGTGTTAAAACCAGCACAGTATTTATTACGGTAGGCCCGAAAGCACCCAAAACAAAATCCAAACCAATCCATCGCTGCCATATACAAAAGGGAATTACCATTCCCTGCTTCACGACCCTCAGCGTTCAAGCCAAACATACAACTCGTTGCCGGTCGTTGTGACAACAGAGGTGTACCTTTGCAAAAAGTACCGCTGGATCCACATCTATCACTGGCTGATTAGACCGATGGATGATATCTCTGATTGGACGCATCTGCGTATATATACATATATATATACGTATATAGTTGAGCATCAAGTTGACAAATCCAACACAGTGGAAGAGGGGGGTGGGGCCTCTCTCTTTTGATGCTGCTGGCTAGACCTTTTGTTGATTTGACTAGACCCAGATCCAGACCCCTAGCCAGAATTCGTGTCAAGTGTCCGACCCCGTTTGATTTTCCCAAATGTCAAGTAGTTAGGTTGTCCTTGTCAACAGGTTCTTCGGTTCTCTCTCCTTCTTCGTATATATTTATGTATATAGATAGATACATTTACAATGCTTTGGCCTCTAGCATACACATACTGTACTTACCAGTGGAGGGAGTTCACCGCAACAAGTACAATCCAGCATAGCGCAGCGCAGCGAATTCAAAACTAAGAAGTGTTTGGTTCGTTAGTTTATAAGTTATAAGTTATAAGTATTTTTAAAAATAATATTTTTAAAAAATATAATTAAATATAAATTTTTTTTTATGTTATTTATTTAAATATATTTTTAAAAAGTTATAAATTATTAAATAAGTTACGTCAAAATATTTTTTAACTCTCTCTCTCTCTCTCTCCAATGTAGTTCAAACTCTCATAAGCTTCTAAATATTTAATTTTAATTTTTTAAAAATTAAAAAAAATTAGAGTAGCACATGACAAACTCATTCCTCTCCCCTATTAGTAGCCGGCTTCTCTCTTTTCCCTCTCCTAAACAAAAAGAAAAGAATTCCCCCAAAAAAATTTAAACTGGGATAGTTGTATGATTTCTAAAATCTCTTTATAAAGATCATATTTTTATAAAACTCTATCTAAACCCTAAAAAGTCTTACTAATAGGGGTATGATTCCTATAATCTTTTCCTACAATCTCTCTCATTATTATTTCATAAATTTTACCAAAACTTGATCTTTCCCGTATTGTTATGCAATATTCTTATTTTCTTAAATTATTATTAGGGTTACGGCAAGCCAGTTTGCAACTCTCCACCCTCTCTCTCCTCCACCCTCTATGTCTCTGCATATGTTGTAGAACTTTTATTTTTTTCTTTGTCACCATAACACAAGGAGAACATGTCATCTTTAGTTCTTGATTATGAAGTTTTTGTACGTGTGTCTGTAACTATCCGATCTAATTTTGATTTATCACAGGATTCCTTCATTTTTAAAGTGACAACTTCCAACCAAATAATGGATATTTAGGTGAGTTTGCAAAATTTAAAATTTTAAATATTAGGTAGCTGTCTTATGTGATCATTAATTTATACAGATTCGATACAAGTTCCCATCTCTTTTTTCTCTAGCTTTTTTTCTACAATTTAATATTTTTCTTCGTGCACCTGTTATAGTCTTTTTATCCTCTTTATGTTGTGGTTATTTTTAGAGTTTATAAATATTGATATGTTTAATTTTCATAGATTAAATAAATTCGTAGTTGTGGATATATTTTACAATTGAAAACAGGTGATTTTTCAAATGCCAAATTACAAAAAGATAAGAATTCCATGGTTAACGAGATCTATCTCTTTAAGAGATAAGATTTCCTTTTGTATTATGAATTCATTTTCATTTCATTTTTATTTGTTTAGAATATAGAAATTAACACTTTTTTTTAAGCTTTTACTGAGAAAATATTCAGTGTAACGGTAATGCTACGTTATCATGCTGATATGGTATCACAAGTTAATAGAAATGCATCAAAATACAGTTTTTATCATCATCACCTAGAATTAAGAAGTTAGTTAGGATATTTTATTCACACTATCATACTAACCGACATGACATCTCATCACACCACACATACGTGGATGGATTTTATTGATTTGTCATACCACGTCAGTAATAATGACGTGTCATCACCGTTACATTAAATATTTTCTCCTCGACTCTAACATATTATATGTTCAACATATTAGATGAGAGCTATTTTTTTCTTTATTTTTTTTTCCGGGTTACATTCAAGTGTAGAAGTCATTAAAGAAGGAAAGGTGAGTCAAACTTATGACTCTATGGCATGGTGGGGGTACCACTACCAATGGACTAACCACCTAATACCACTCCTCATATTAGATGCCTGTTAAAATAAGTGTAACGGATATAGATTAGATGCAAATTAATAGTTACCCTTTTTTCTATAGCTTTCTTTTACAATTTTCTTTGTGAACCTGGTATGGATTTTTTTTTTTTTTTTTTTTTTTTTTTTTTTTGGCTTATTTTTACTGTTTATAAACATTGATATGTCTAATTTTCACAATTACATTAATTTGTGGTTGACAATATATATTAGGATTGAAGACCAGTGGTTTTTCAAGTGCAAAATTTTAATAGGATAAGAACCCAACCATGGTAAACAAGATTTATGCCATTAAGATGTAAGATTTCCTTTTGTGTTATTAATCAGTTCCATTTAATTTTTACTGCATAATTCAAATACTCATTATAATTCAATATATTTTCAAAGTTATTACTTTCTTAAATATATATATATATATATTTTATCTCAGATTGCACAGATCAACGCTAATACATGTATACATCGTGACTCATGTTTTCATGAGTGGTGGGTCCAATATTCTTGCTCAATACATAGATTGTTGGCCCACCACATTAGGCTCCATGATTTCAATCACATTATCCATGGATGGTTGCAATTTAATAACGTAAAAGGAAAACACACATGGGCCAAGGTATTTAAGTTACAGAGGATAAAACGCAGAGAGAGAGAGATGGGCTTTTTTGCTAACCGAATTCTATTTTGTTATCTTATTTTTGTTTTCCAACATATATAAACACATATAAACATCTAATGCATAGCCCACAACTATTCCTCACTTCAAGATCTCATCCTCCCCCCAAGACCCTTAACATTATATATATATATATATATATATCTATAAATAGTCAAATACTTCCCTGTGATAATTTAAGCCCCGATTTTAAGCTTAGGATTAAAGAAGGAAACTCAAATGGGGGAAAAAGAGACCCTTAATATTATATGGCGTCAAGACTTGCGAGTCCGTGAACTATATCTGAACTGAACAGAACAGAACAGAACAACCAAGCTCCACCACTTCCACCACCACCACCACCACCACCAAACTTTGCAAATTCACATCACATTGCAACTTGAGGTGTTCTCATCACTGAAGGCGTGGGTATATGGGTCAGGCGGAGGCGGGTATGGGTATGGGTAAGGGGGCATGTAATTCACTGCCGGCGGAGGCCGAGCGTACATCATCGGTTGAAACCTTTCGTTTCCGTTCGCGCGCTGTTGGTTCATCATCATCGCCGCCAATTGCTGCTGGTAGTGTGGGTTCCCGGCCATGATCTCCGGCCCGGCTCCATTGAAGTATCCGCCGCCACCACCGTTCATCGCAGCAGCGGCCGGAAGGCCTTGGACCGCCGGCATTTGGCCCATCGGGATGTTTCCCATTTGGCCCATCTGGCCCATTGGCATATTCCCCATCTGGCCCATATTACCACCACCCATGCCATGGAACCCATTGCCCATCTTGGGCAAACCTTGAACACCATCATTCATCCCACCCCCTTTCTTTCCCCCATTGCCATTATTGTTAGCATTACCGCTGCCACCATGGGCATTGCTAACGTTCTTGTTTTGAGCCCCACCGCCGCCACCGCCCCCATTTTTGCCACCACCACCACCCTTCTTTCCATCATTCACCTGAACAGGTATATTCCCACCACCACCCTCCTTACCATTTCCTCCATTATTACCGCCATTGCCGCCCTTGGCCGGAGCATTCATAAGCTGTGGATGCTGCCCATTCATCATCATATTAGGCATCTGACCATTCCCCACGATGTTTTTCATCTTGTTGAGAGGCTGAGGAGGGGCATCATCCATTTCATCATCAAATTCATCATCATCATCAAAGTCTTCATCATCATCAAAATCATCAAATTCATCATCACTAAGATCATCTTCCTCAGGCAAGTTGAACTTCACAGCCTTCTTGTTCTGGTTCTGGTTCTTGTTGAAGGGAACTTTCAGGTCCTTCAATTGGGGCAGCTTCAGATCTTGAAACCCTTTCATCTGCAGCAGTTGCTGAAGTTGCTGCTGAAGCTGTTGCTGCTGGTTCTGGTTCTGGCCCTGTTGACCACCCTTGGGCTGCTGCTGATTGTTATTTCCACCCTTCTGACCCTTGTTATTTCCACCTTTTCCATGGTCAATTTGCATGTTCTTCAACTGGTTATTGAGCTGGTTCTGGTTGGCCTTAGGAGCACCCCATAGCTCTGCATGTTTCCCACTCTTCCCAAGCTTTCTGATCAGTGTGGCTGGGTCTACATTTCCCGACACAGTCACCTTCCCCAGCTCTGAGTCTATTTTGGTGGTGTAAACCCCTAGAAAAAACAAAGCAATTGAAAGTAATCAACCAAAAAACTTCAAAATAAAGCCCAATTCCACCCGCGAGAGAGAGAGAGAGAACAATGAAGACAAACAAATTCCTAGAGAATTGAAAATTTTTGGGTATATGAATCTACAAAAGCATGTCAAAAAAAAAATGAACACAAGGACGGTCTTTAAACGGAATAATACCATCAATTTTCTGCAAGATTTTCTTCACTTTGCTCTTACATCCATCACAGTGTATGTTCACTTTCAGAACACAAGTCTGCATGCACAAGTGAAACCATGGAACCCAACCAGAGTAAAGAAAATGTCTTTCAAATGAGAGAAAGGGAAAAAAAATCCAAGCTTGTCAAGTGAGGATCTGCACAATTGCCAATGTATGGTAAAGAAGAAAAGAAACATGATAAAAGAAAGAGCATTCCAAATCTTGAGTTCAATACAAGCAAGGCATTTGAAGGGAACAGCATAACACTGTGAAAGTGTACACATATATGTACATATATATGCACCTATGCATATATTTATATACAAAGATATATGAATATGTACAAGACATAAATGAGTACCTGGATCTTCAAAAACTCTTCTTTACTCATGTCTTCCACTCAAACAGAACAACCAGCAGGGTACAATAATGGAAAGAAAAAAGGGGTTTGTAGCTAATAGATCTGAGAGAAACAGAAACAGCAAGAAAAAATAAACAGAGAGATGAAATTACATATAAAAAAACACTCCACGAGAAGTTCCTCCTCTGTTCTCTCTTCTGGGTCTTTTCCAAAGAAACACGGACTAAAATGAGAGAAAACAAATGGGTCTGATAAGAAACAACAGGTTTCAGTCCCCAATGTAAGTAAGAGAGAGAGAGAGAGAGAGAGAGAGAGAGAGAGAGAGAGAGAGAGAGGGTAGATATTAAACTCCTCTGGTGTCTCTGCTTCCTCTGTTTCAGAGTTGGAGAGGGAGAGAGAGTTATAGAGAGAGAATGGACCTAAACAAAGGGCAGAATGGCAGAATGAGAGGGAGAGAGCCCAAAGCTTCAGTCTCAATGGTTTTTGGCCTTTATTTATTGGTATTTTCTTACCATATAGAATTTGAGTTTGATAATTTTTATTAACTAGAACATAAGCCACTTGGAATCTGGCTTGGCTTAGGTTGGGGTTTGGCTTGGCTTCACACTGGGGAAGGTATTTAATGAATTCTCAACAGTTTCTGTGTATGGTCAGGAGTTAGGCCACAAATCCATTTTGAGTATTTGAAATATTTATTACTAGTAGATGTGAGAATGAAATCATTTGTCAGATTTTATTTGAAAACTGGGGTGGTTACAATAAATTAACTCATTTAATGTTATCCCTTTAAAATGTGGACATGTAAATTATTTAAAGCAAATACTAACATGTGACTGAGGACCAAATGTTATGTATGTATTGTTCGATTATATAAAATATGAGATCTATATTTTTTATTATTTAAACATTTAGTACGACTAAATAATACATATTTAATATATGACTTAGGGCACTTGTAGCAGGACCCAGTATTTAATTACTTACTTTAATTACTACAAATGGTTATCAAAGTCAAATTACCTTAACATCCACATAGGATGTTAGCGGTTTGGCACTTGGGCTTGGGCTAAATCTGACCCAACCCTCTTAAGTCTACATGTATTTGGATCCGGATCTTGGTAGTTTCTGACCCGTATCCAATATTTTCGCAAAATTTCTAATTAGGTTAGTGTCTTTTTCGGTAAGTATTTTAATTTACTTTATTTGGAGATCTTTACTAAGTTTTCACTCGCAATATATTAATTGACACTAGTGAGTATTGTTCAGATTAAGAAATTGTTTGATTTATTAGATTTGAATAGAATTAGCTTTTTTTTCTTCACTCATTTGAATCTAAATTGAATTAGCTAGATATTCTTAAGCCGGCATATAAATACTGTTGAATGTCTGTAAATAGATGCTTTTGTAAGAATAATTTTCCGAGAAACTCTAATAAACTACAAAATGATAATTTCAAATAATCTAGTCTTCTGAAAGTCACATATATTATTTCCATAATTATCATAAAAAAATATATATTATTGCCAACTACATATTGAATGTTTTTTTTTTTGCTCTGACATATATAGTTTCAACTTATCTTGGTAAAAAAATTTCTACAAAATTTATAATTTACTATGATAGATTTAAAAACATATTGATGCGTTATCACTTTTACTAGCCCTTCATTTGTTGTTGAAATAGCTTAAACATTCTTAAACCAACCTATAACATCGGTTCGAAGTTTGGAAATTAGTTGCATTTGTGATGATTATTTTCAAGCAACTCAAATAAATTAAAAAATAATCTCTTCATATGTAATCTACAACTTCTTAAAGTTAGATATATTGTTGTTTGTCCAATAACCAACAAGAAGGAGCTTCAAATGTATCGATTGTAAGATGTTTTTCATTTTTTTTTATTTAGCCTTTATTATCTTATAGATATTTACAAATTTTTCTCTAGTATAGTAACTTATCTTTTTAACATGTTATCTACAAAATTTCAACTCACTAGGGTAAAGGTAACAATTCTTTTGATATGGTTTGTCTTAGAATGTCCTAAATTGACCCAAATCCAAAAAAATTCCCTTGAACATGGATGCTTGATGCATTGTTGCTTTTTGGAGCCCTTAATTTGTTGTTCTAGGGTCTAATATCCGAGTTTGTGATGATTTAGTGATAAAACAACCAAAATTTAGTTGACGAAAAAATAGTGATCATACTACAAACCCTATTTAGTGTCATCAACGTCGATGAGTAATGACTATCCATACTTGGATATATTGCATAGCTACGTGTAATTAGTTGCACGTTGCTAGAGATGTTTATAGTTACACGTCGAAATGATCATTTCATTTATTCTATAGATTTTTACAGTTACATGTCATAATATTATTTGTACAATAGCCTACTAATAGGAGCTTGAACAAAAAAATTTCCATTTTTATGATTGAGAATGATACAATAGTGACTCATTTCTTGACTTGTATTTTAGATATTGACTTGTATAACAATTCTTACTTGGTAAATTCAGGGTCGATCCTGAGGTAAGCCTAGCAAACCTTTGGACTTGGGCAACCCCCAAGTTAAAAATAAAAAAATAAAAAAATTTATTTTTGTAAAGAAAAAAATTATTTGAACCCATTAAATTTTTTTTATTCTTGTATAGAATTTTTTTTAACTTGTATAACTTTTTTTGATAATAAATTAATAATAAGAGAACAACATATTTGAGTTCGAGCTAGGGCAACCCAATTGACAGGACCAGCCCTAGGTATTGCTTGTCCATGTGCAACTTGCACATTGTTATTTGAACCTTCAATTTTCGTGTGAATATCGAATGTTTTTCTTTACGATGCAGTTTTCACAAAAAATTATTTAATTGCAATAATTTGATTGTTATTTGATGAAAGGTTGATTAGGTTACGTTGCTCATTGTGAGTCCTAGGCTGGTCTACTTAAAACTGTTTTTGAAAATTTTCATGACATTGCTGCTTATTAAAACAAAATTTTGACTATTAATACGAGTACGATTCCTACGTAGATGTTTTAAATCACCCAAATTCAAACCAAAGTACTTCGAACATGCTTGAACCAATGTGTTACAACCTATTTGGGGCCCTTAATTTCTTGGTTTCATGGAGTGTACTTTTTCAAGCAAGAAAAATAAATAAAAAGGTGATCTTTCCCTTTAATTTGAAGTTTTTTCAAAAATTGTGTATGCTAATACTAGTATAATGGTCTACTAATACTAATTGTTCACTAATTAAAAACTCCAGATTTGATTTGGGTTAACAATTTTTTTTTTTTTGGGATTGAGGGAGACCTGCATGCAGTTAATCCATCCATTAAGTAGATTTGCAAATGGTTGATCCACTCTCAATAACTACAAGGGTTTTAAATACATAGTGCATTCAATTAATTACTTCTGAAAGTTACATATAGAGTTCTTTAGTGGTAGCAACTTTTTGTAGTAGTGCTTATTATGTATATATGAAATTGGAATAAAAACAATAACTAGCTCTTCTTATTGATATAATTGTTGACCCTTTTATAGCAACTCATCTTATGGAAGCACTCACTATAATCTACCATACCCCCAAGCATGACTTCTTTTTTTTTTTTCAGTTTGCTATTTCTTAGAAGTCCCCAGCTTGTGTTAATTGGTGAAGATTCTCTCTCTCTCTCTCTCTCTCTCTCTCTCTCTCTCTCTCTCTCTCTCTCTCTCTCTCTCTCTCTCTCTCTCTGAGAATAACTGGAAATGGATTCATCCCCATGGTGTATGACCAGTGCCCCCCACTCAACCTAAGAATTCACCTTAGTGTTTAACTTTGGCCACTCCATTATTAAGGTGGGTATTGGTTCAATGTGTGCTTATATTTGATTTGAAACTCAGAAAAAATAAGAAGAAAAAAGGTTTGACTTATTTGGCTTAAAAAAATTATCTTTGATAGAAAAGAGCATTATTATTCTTCTCTTGTTTGAAGAAAACAAGAAAAAAAAACTATGGAATCTACTGCTCTTTAGAGTACTGGATATCACTGATTTTCCATTCAGGGGGCACCATATGGCAAATAAAAATTGAGTAATTTTTTTTTTGTTTGCTAGACAATTTCTAGCTTTGGAATTATCAAAATAATACTAAAAATGACAGTGCATATATGTGTATATATATGCCTTGTTGCAATGCTAAGATTGTTTAATTGTGATAAGTCATAAATTTTAAATACGAAAATAGCCTGTCTACTCGTAGGAGTAGGGCTACATACCTTTCTCGAACCCGTAATTAGATGAGGAAGCAGCAATTAGGTGGGCAACTAATGCAGGCTATAGAGCCCTTTTGGATTTATAATGGCCTACTCTAAAACAGCAGCAATTAGGTGAGGAAGCTACCCCCTAACTAAGCCCCTAATTCGAAGCAGCTGAACCATGTTAGTGAAGCTATTTTCTCTAAGTTTGTACCCTTCTTCTGTAAGATAATAAGGCTTTGTTTGGAACCGGTTTCAATTTCGGTTCTGTTTTCATTTTTTGTGTTCTCAGAACCAAAAAATTTAAAAACGTCTTGTGTTTTGTACTATCGGAAGCAAAAAAATGAGACCAACGAAAACACTATTGTTTTCATATCGTTCTCATTTTTGTATGAAAATGGTTCCAGAAACTCAAAAAATACATTTTTAATGGTTCTCGAAACTGAGCTGTTTTCTGAAAAATTTTCCGAAAACAAGTTCCGGAACTAGCTTACCAAACGTAGTTTCGACGGAAACAATTTTCGGAACCAACCTACCAAACACTACTCTGTCAAATTTCAAAAAATAAAAACAGAAAACTGAAACTGAAACCACATCCAAACGGAACCTAGGTGTTTGTCCTTTCTTAAAAGCCTAACCCATGGTGACTGAGACCCTTGTGACTTTGTCCCTCTATCTTTCTTTTATCTTTAATAATATACTCCTTTAATTTTCTTGTCAAACCCTCTCCCTGTAAAGAAAATGTGATTTGGAGAGAAATGACCACCCAACAACATGCCTTTCTTGCCCAAATTTCGTAAAAGTTCCAATAATTTAGTTCAGCAATGCATGAGGTTTATATGCATTTCCCGCTAAATTTGGTTGGGGTTGTCCCACAAACAAACAAAGTTGGTAACCAAATACTTTATGATCTTATTACTAATATTTTTTCCATCTTTAGTATAAAAAAAAAAAGTCAAGCCTCGTAAAAAAAAATTAGAAAATTAAATTTTAATTGAAAAAAGATCGTAAAGTTTAAAAAAAAAAAAAAAAAACAGTGAGATTAGCTCTTTGCAAAGTTTCGCAACTAATCAGATGATTACGTACGAATTTGTTTGAGCGCGATTATGGGGTTGAGTTTGATGTTGACTGCAGTTATGTAGGTATTTAGGAAGACTAAAACATAGGCTTCAATTGATTTTCATTTGCACAAATACATTTTGCAGTGACAATTGCATCCTCTTTGTCTGTATGGCTTGTAGAGGAAATGCATTGAGCAATTAGGCAGTGGCATTGCTATATTTATGTGGCAAGGATCACATGAGCACCCACATGAACTCTGGATGGTGATTGATTGATGATGATCATGATGATGATGCTGATCAAAGAAGGGTAGATTGTGGGAGGTCATTTAATAAATGGGTGTCTTAAGTCTAACCCATATTGCATTGCATTATATGCCCTGCAAGCATTGCTCACATGGACTTTGCAGTCCCTCTTTATACCTAGCTCTAGATTTTACTGTTTTCAGGAAATCTACAACGCCAGCAAAAATGCAGTGAAGTTTTGACTACCAAGAGAATCCTATGGGTAGCTTCTCTCTCTCTCTCTCTCTCTCTCTCTCTCTCTCTCTCTCTCTCTCTCTCTCTCTCTACTTATTTTGTTTTGCTTCCTTTTCTTTGTGTAGGCCATATACACTCACAAAAGTCATTTGCCATTCTAAAACATCTCAAAAAAAGGAAAATTCTATTCTTGTAGAGTTTTTGTAAAGAAACAGTAGCTTTTTTAAAATTATGAGTAAAAATAACAGGTTTTTGTTTTAAAATAAAAGGATTACAATTTACAAATAGTCACACCATTCGGTATTAAAAAAATTCCTGTATGCAAATTTTGTTTATATAATATTACTCCAAAATATATGAAATGTAACACAATGGACCCTAAAGCTTAAAGTTACTCTTTTTGAGCTCAGTGTTTCATTTTGAGTCATATTCTTCAATTGTTTTAGAAAGATACTGAAAGTATATGAACAGAACTAGGAAAAACAAGGACAAATTCGGCCAAAAAATCGATGAAATTAGCATGCTGCAGTTTGGCATAGCATGCAATTTGGTATTTTTTTTCCAACTATGAGCAAGTTCAAAACATTGTTTTTATGAGTCTCTGATAAATGCAATTAGTCTCAACCTTCATGTCAAGGGTTCAAGTTCCTTTGTTTTTGCCCAAAAAAGCAAGGGTAATGAAGAGTGAAAACCCTGGAGATAGGGTTTAGCTTTTGCCAATTCCACAGAGATTGTTTTGTGAACTCATTAAATAATGTCTCTAACCAACTTGCAAAAGCAAATCTTAATATAAGAGTTGCAGTGCAGTCCAAAATGTTTCTACACACTGTGATAGCCTCACGAATTTAACACCAGAGACCAAATCTCTGCAATTCTGCAGACCTCAACCCACCTCATGAACTAATATTTGAAACAAGTTATACTCAAAAAAATAAATAATTGAAACAAGTTGGGGTTCCATTCAACTCTTGAGTTCAATGCCCAAGCAATCCTCCTAGTTTTTTTAATCACCTGAAAAATTATCTAGTGGCATGAAGCAGAAATGCGTGCTAAACCCGATTTTGCATATTATCTAATTACCATTATCTCAAGGAAAACATAATTACGAAGTTGCTCAGACATCTCAGGGAATTTAAGCGCATATTCATAATCTATAATAACAAAGATTAGAGTCATCACCAGGACCAATGTTATGAAATCAATTGCAGGATTCTATAATATGTCATATCCCTAAGTTTTCCCCATTCACTTGTAATATCAGTATTCTGGGGAAAATTAAATTTCCATGGGACAACTAAAAGTGCCTTTAATGAAGGTATATACATACATCTCATGCAGAGCCAAACTAACAGCATCAAAGAGTTCAATAAGCATTACCATGGAAGGAATAGAATGCTGAAAAGCAGAGAAGTTCTTCCAGCTAAGCTTAACAATAGTCACACATCTATAAGTGTATCATATTCATTTAGTGATATCCAACCAACACCTTGGCCTCTGTTTGGCAAAAAATGAATTGGAGAGGCCATATATACATAGCATAAAATTCAAAATATGAATTACAAGATAATTGTAGAATTTGCATACTCTTCTGTTCAAAGGGGACAGCCTCTTCATAGTCCAGACCCAGCCAACCCTAGGAGATTCTGTGTTAAGTCCTGCTTTTGCTAACTTCTATGGCAAACATTCTCTCACAGCCTCTCTTTTTGGCTGTTAGTAGATTGAAAAGAAAAGGTACTCCCTCACACCCAGAATCTTCATCCAGCCTTATAGACTAGACTTCCCTTTCTTGCTTGTTGAATCTACATCCTCACAATCATCTTTCTTTTTTATTTTTCTTTTTTTCTCTTTCTTTACTTTTTTCTTTTGTTTCTTTTTAAAGGGTAAAAGCTCCAAACTGAAACTCTAACCCAAGAATGAAAGAGTAGATTAACTTAAATTGCAAGAAAGGATTGGCAGAATTCATATTTTAACCCCAAAAGGAAGAAGAATAAAGGGAAAGCAAGGAGTTCCAACATCTTTATTTAGATATCATGTATTTCTCGAGAACTTCAAACATTTAGTGTCAATTAGAGGAGGCCAGAAGTACATTTTGCAATAAAACAATGCAAAAGAGAGGTTTGCTGGAAATAAAAACGACCTTTATCAAGTAACTGGGTGACAAAGACCATATCTCTTTGCAAGAGCACCCGGCCACCTCGCACCCTTATATATACAGCACCATGTGTCAGGCATCAGAAAAAGAATTGATAGGATTAACACTAATAGAAAAGGCAGCATATATATAACAGGATTAGATGCAAAGAAAAGAATATAAAAATTTGTATCATACAAGTGGATCCAGTATGAAGAAAGGGATCTCTCACTGATCAGCACTATTGATCTTGATCTCTATGAGTTCCTCAATAGGTTGACGGCATATCGGGCACTTGTTGGACTGAAGCCTCAATGCTTTTGCACACTCACTGCACATACACTACAAAATGCAACATTCTCCGGTCACAAGATAAGCATTTGAAGTTAGAAAGAGGAAAACAGAGATAGCAGGTCGGTTAGTTACAACCTGGAAAGTGTCACTATGCAGTAAAAGTCAACAATTACTAGAACCCAACAACACCACAACAACAACCACCCCCCCCCCCCCCCCCCCCCCCCCCCCCCCCCCCCCCCCGCGTCTTCTTCTCTGTCTCTCTCTGGTAATGAACTTTAATATAATAAAAGTCTTCAACAATGATCAAGACATAAAAGGAAAAAAAAACAACCACCACCACTTACCCTTCATGTTAGCAATTCATGCAACAATTAGACATCGACTATCCACCCCGTTTTTTCTTTTAACATTCCTGAGAAATTTGGTTGGGCACGTGTCTGTATTGATAGAAGTGAAACAACAAAGTTTTCTAGACTAAATACTTATACTTCTGTGATCTGTCCAAAGAAACTTTCTTCCTCATTTCTCCCACTTTTTACCCACAGATATCCTAAGAGCTAAAACTGCTATCCTACACTTGTAGAAGAGTTTTAAGCAGCAGACCAGAGAAAACGACAATTAATGCCAGAATACTATCAACCATTTGAATGACCCGCTTTAAATATCCAGCAACATTTTGTTTACTAATTCAACAAGAAAGAGGATAAGTAGAGAACCACAAAAAAATAAATGAGAGACTTGTGGAAGACAGACTTGAGCTCTTTAGTGCTTAGGGGCAAATCAGGATCAAAGTTATATCCAAAATTGACTTAAACTAATAAACATTAGACATTAGATGTCTCTTAATGAATATTTTGTTAGTTGGTACAAGTGAACACCAACATTCACTCAAAATAAATACTAACTTTTAGATGGATTCTCACCATATGACGGCATGGAAGAACAGCTGTATCCTTGGGTTCAGTCATGCAAATTACGCACTCTTTCCCTGGGTCATCATCCTTGAAGCTTTCTGCAGCTGAGCTTCCAATTCCATATATCTCACGCAGCTCATAACGAACCTCATCAATCCACAATATCTGCTTGATTACTCTCACATTAAAAGCATTCTCATCATCATTCTTCTGTATAACAGCTTGAGTAATCTGCATATGGGGGGATGTACTTGGAGGATCACCAAGATTTTCTTCTGTAGGAACAGAAGGCAAGCATGTTTCAGCAGAGATTACAAGTGGAAACACATCTTCTCCTGGTGATGGTCTGGAAAGATCATCCAACTCAAAGAAGCCCAAGTCAATGCCTGTTCCAGAAGGCTGGCGAAATTTCTGGCCAGGTCCCTTCAGAAAAGGGACTTTAACTGGCTTATAAGCTTCAGGGTATAGTGGAACAAATCTACAATTGGGCTCTTCCTTGGCAAAGTGAAAAATAGTGAAGCTATCCATCAGGAAAAAAAACCACAAAAAAGGTGATCATAAGCACAAAAAATTGGGTATTGTTCGCATCTATTAAAAATCAACTACATGATGCTTCAAAACTTGGTGATATCACACAGTAGAATATCTACAATATTTGGTCCCAAATAGTAAAGAATTGGGATAAAGGCTTGTTAAGTTGAGTTAAAAGTCCAGTGATATGAACCATAGATTGACATGATTCTGAAGTAGTGAGCAACAGAATAGATACAAGCCCAAAAAATTAGACACCATTCTCAAGTACGCATGCATCATTCAGAGTGATTCAACATGTTCTTTCAGTAAACCTAAACAGGTCCAACAGAACAGGGGCTAACTAGCATTGGCAGGCCAAAAACAATGCATAGGTTCTGAATCACAGTGGTCCAACTCCTATTATACCACCTCACATCCTGCCAGTCTACATGGACAAACAAACGAAACAAAAGCAGTCTTGCAATAAATATTTTGTATTCTAGCATATATAATTTTTCTTTCAGGATAAAAATATCAGCCTATAATTTTTCTTTCAAGAAAACAAAATTGACTTCACAATGCAATACGCAAACCCCATTCTCCAAGCCCTGGAATCAGCGCCATATCTAAACCTATTTCCGTGTCCAATTTGGATCGAAATCTGCAAGCTATATTGAGTTTCAATAATAACATTCCTGAAATTCAAGCTGCCCATACCGAGTAGAATATGGTACACTTCAATGACCTATCTTAATCTATAAAAGGGAAAAATATTATACCTAAGAGGCTCGAGCACAATAGGTATCCATCAACAGAATGGCGACAATATTTGATAAACCAATATGTTGCACTACGAAGGAATGGCGACAATATCTTTGACTTTACAATTGCATTTCTGTTCTTTATTAAAAAGTGCCCCTGGCATGCTTAATTTGTCATTGCCATTGGTATAATTTATGAAAAGAAATAAATGTTGGAAATTTTGAGTCACGTTAATGTATACATAGGAGATATGTCAACAAAGCATAGTCCCCTTGTGCGTAGGAGTGAACACAAGGTGTCCGTGTCTGAAATTTGTTGGTCACAAAAAGGGCACCTCCCTAGAAGTGTCCATACTTCTTAGCTGCGGGTGAGGTAATGGCTAGGTAGGGGTAAACAAAAGAACCATAAGACCCGAGAACCGAACCAACCCGACCTCTTTGGGTTGGTTTGGTTCAGGTCTATCAAAATTTCGGTTCGGTTCTAGGTCTAAAAAATACCAACTCAATCACTTCGGTTCGATTCTCGGGTTCACATTTTTCGAACCGAAACGATCCCACCCAAGAACCGAACCCAAACCCAATTTTAAATATATCATAAAGTCTACATATATTGTATATATTTCTTTAAATTATGGTCATTTGAACTTAATTGTTATTAATTTGTGTTTGTATATAGTTTTATTGTTTTTTTCAAAAATTGAGGATACAAGATTAATCTTATTTTTTTAATTTTTAAATAAGCAAACTATATTTTATACAATAAGACGAACCCAAACCAATCCAACCCGATTGTAACCCGCACCAACCCGAGGCAATGGAACTGAACCGAACCAACCCAAACTGACTTAGGTTGGTTCAATTCGGTTCCACGGAAGAATCAGTTCACTTCTGGGTCCAAAATTTTGAAACCAACCAAGATCGAATTGGTCCTGGGATTAGCACGAATCTGACTCAACCCGACCCATGCACACCCCTATCGCCAGGGATGGTAATTTTTGGTTTGGAGCCTAGATAATTGGGGTAGGGGCGGGTTATGAGGGGATAAAGCTAACCCGAATCGGGTTCGGGGCGAGGACAGGTTTAGATTGCTAATACCCCGAACCTGCCCCGATTATAGGTGAATTGTTAAAATTACCCCTATTCCTTTTAAATAATACCGAACTACCCTTAATATATATATATACACATCTCAATAATTAGGTTATGCTATCTTCAATTCTTCTACTCTCTGTCTCTCACATAATCACAACCGCCGCAGCTATTCTTCATCTTGCCATCGTCGCCGATCGTTCAAAGGCTTCAAGTTCAAGCATTGTAGCTGATTTGGGGTTTTATCTCCTTATTTCATAAAAAAGTATTCAGTTCTCTTCTCTCTCCAACAGTTCGTCGATCGCCACCTTCACTCATCGCTGCACGTTCATTGGTGTTCACCATTACCGTTGCTAGTCGCCATTGGTCACTACTTGTACCAAGTCATCATCGTCGCTAGTTGCATCAAGCTTGCAACCTCCACGTTCAGTCCTTCCTTTTTCTTGGGTTTCCCTTTCTATCAGCATCTATTTGTTACCTTACTGATTGTTTCCTCTCTCTCTCTCTCTCTCTCTGCATGACCTTATTTTGATCTATTCTATCCAAATAGGTAATATATTTCTTGGATATTTTGTGCTTTAATCTTTTAAAAAGAACATGATTTGAGTTTGTTTCCTTGTAAATATTGATCTGGGTCTCTAATTTAGAGTTAGAGGGATGGAATTTTCCTGTATAGTTCCTTCTATTTCTGCAAATCGGGTTGGGCGGGGTCGGGTACGGGTTAGAGGGGTGTGTTTGTAAACGGGGATGGGGTGCTGAGTCTCAACCCGTTACGGGTATGGGACGGGGATGGGGTATGGTTTTCCTATTCGGGGCAGGGTAGGGTTAGGCTAAACACATACCGAACCCGCCCCATTGCCATCCCTAGCAATGTCCCACATAATAAATTGCAATGTTATAATTACGTATGAGCACCTAGACCTCAACTTTGTTCAAGTTAGATTGCTCTGAACCTTAATGTTCTTTCGAGAAATGGCTTACCAAAAAATATGTTCTTTCGAGAAATGAGATGCATGCATCCCATATGCCTCAATTCTACTATCTTTCCTTAATTTGTTAACAGATACATTACCTTAAAACCATTCACATATCATAGTGAATCTTGATGCACCAAATAACTAGTGGCCCTAACTCTTTTTGTCCTTTTTGATAAATAGCAGTAGTCCCTAACTTTGTTTTAGATGCCAACTAATGTATGAGAATAGAAGGTGGAGTTCAAAGAACATGTGATAGAAGAATGGCTATCATATTCTTTCCTACACCAACATATTGTTTCCTGGAGGCATACCATCAAAAAAAAATTCCTTGATCAATTGGTTATTTGAGTTCTGATAATCATGCCATTCTTTAATGAAGCTCAAAAACCATGCATGCATAGAAATTGCCTTTGCCACTCTTACATAATTCAATAGCTATTTTCAACAACTACCAAATGCCCAAAAGGACATCTCCTTTGCCTAGATAATTGCCTTTACCACTCTTACATAATTCAATAGCTATTTTCAACAACTACCAATTGCCCAAAAGGACATCTCCTGTGCCTAGATAAATAATAAACTATGTCAAATGCCCTAGGTTTGGTTTCAAATAGTCACCTCAACTCGACAAAACCTTATCCAAGCCATTTGAGGTTAACTTTATGAATGCCACTGCAAATTCTGCTTTGTTTGGGGTCATAACCTCAAATGCACCATGCTACTACGTCCTTATACTTCCCTATTTGTGGACAAGGCCATCCATTCCTCACAGCTCCAATGAACTGTTTTTGTTGCATAAGACCGAAATATTTTAGATGGTTTTCTCTTAACTTGTGTGATACCACCTCCACCTTCTTGCTAATGTCTTTCTTTCTAAACTTGTGCTATGATGTTTTCCACACATTCATCCCGAAGTTTGCATCTTAAGTACAATTGTTTTATGGAGAGCAATGGTCCTTGGCTCTTTGCATGTGTGGTATAGAATGGGTGTTCCCAATGAAAGTGATGGAGCTCATTTCTTCTTGGAGTGGGGCTAGGGTAACTAAAAGAAGGAATAAGGCTTGGTTGTCGGTGCATTTGATGTTGATGTGGTTAATTAGGGATGAGTGCAATCAAAGATATTTCGAAGGGATGGAAGCTCCTCACTTTAGACTTTTAGTGAGTAGATTTGAGTATCTTTTTTATAGTTGGATTTCAAGTAGAGTGGATCCATCCTTGAACCAATTCGGATTTTGCACATTCCCTTGATTAATTGGATGTATAGATCCATAGGGCTTTTTATCTTTTCATATATGTCTACATAGGTGGCATGATGGTATCCCCTTGATGCCTTTGGTCTAATATAGTTTTACCATTATCTATCAAAAGAAATTTTATTTCTAACAGTTATGCCTTAAGAGTATAGCTGGTTTTATACTCATCTTACTGAGCTTCCCTTTCCACTCACAAGTATACTTCAGTCACAAAATACTCAAGAAGTATTCCTTCCATTAAAATTCATTTAAACAATCAAACGTAGATAATTAAATATTCACTATAAGGTATCTTTTCTACATTAATCTTCACTACTTTTTACTTATAAATTTAGTGAAGTTCACATTCCAGTTGTTCAATTTTAGTCCTACTCATATTGATTCTGAAAGGCCAACTTTTGATTTAACACTATTCCAATTGTAGTTTCATCATTAATATATAAATATTTATATATGTATGTATTATCAAATAACAAGTGCCACCCAAGGAGCTTCATCCTGACTGTGTTAAGTCAAACCACCCATAACTTAGGCAAAAGCTGACAACGTAATTGCTTAATCATTAATGTGAATCCACCTTTACCCTATTTATTATATTTTTATTTTTCTTGGTAAGGACGCCATTAGCCCATGTTGCAAGGTCAACCTCTCTCCTTAAATGACCTTTGCAGTTCTTCGCATTTATTGATCAATTCCAGCAAGGAGAAAATCAGTTTTGACTCCAACTCATTCCATCTCCATTTTAAAGTTATTTGCTACCAACAAAGCATATACCACTGCATATGCTAGTATAGCCCCACTAAATCATTCATATCCACTTTATAATCCTAAAACCTCCATGACCTTTGCTTTTGTAGTGGTGACCATAAAAGTTTCCTATTAGTGTTCCTCACTTACCAGTATTCTTTGAATTAGTTCATCAATATTAGTTTGTCTAGCCTGCTCGGGTGAATCCAGTAATCATACTACTATATCTTTGCATGTCATATTATGAATATTATCATGTCCTTATTTGTAATAACATTTAGAACTTCTTCTTCTAAATACTTAACTTCTACCCCTACTCTATTGGTGTGTTATCCTTTTTGGCATAATGAGGATCCTAAATGTTCACTACATTGGTTTTAATTGTCCAGCGGCATAGGGGATATTTTTAAGCATACAAATTAAAAGGACCAAGCAGACACCAAGGCCCCTTCCATCTTTAGATGTATGAAGTACCATTATGAGAATATTGTAGAAGTTCTTTGGAGGAAACACTATAACCTAAATTATATTAACTTCAATCAGGTACAACTAAGAGCATTTTGGTGCAATACAACACAAAGTTCTTATAACTATAAAAAAAAAAAAAAAAAAAGCAATGAGTTAATAGAGGCTTAGGATCTGCAAAATAATAACTTTTCAAGCCTCAAGTTCAGACTTTGGTATGAAAGGGTTGCTCATAGTTCTATAAACAAGAAATTTGGTGACAAGAAAAGAAAGCCCAAAGGACTCTACTCCCAAGCTTTTTCGAGATATGCATACAAAGTGACGGAAGAGTTCCAAAGCACTGAATAACCAAGGAAATCATCTATTAAACCTCAACCTCATTTAATCAAGGGAGCTTATTCATAGATGCTAGAAAACCCTAAGGAAATCCATAATCCTTCTTCAAATTGCCCCCGCTTAATCCTACCCAAACAAAACTTGATTTCTACGAAAATATAAGAATATATGCCACTAATGTGGTGGACCGCAGGAAAGAAAAGAGTCCCAACTCAATCCAACATACAACTCAAAGTTTAGAAACCCTAACCCTTATAGCAATATTAGCTTTAAAGAAAGGTTTTTTTTTTTTGCCCTTTTGGTTGTGGGGTGGAGGTTGGCAACCCCTACCGGTGGACCAATAGTAGTGGGGAGACCACAACTATTGAGAATAAAACAATATCGAGAAAATAAACACTTTTAAACTTATAGATAACTTTTAAAAAAGTTAAAAAAGAAGGGCCACAACCCCATGCTATTACTTCCATGACAAAGCAGTTGTTACAAGGCTTGAACTAGACTCAAAAGTCAAAACCAACCTTCAGCATTAATATGGACAAAGTGGTCGTTGGACTCAAACTCTCCTCCTCGCATGTGATAGCTCAAGCTTTCACCATTGCACCAAACAATGGCCTCCCTAAACTTATAGAATAACTCTGCTTAATTAAAATGAAAAAGACATACAAGGCAGCATATGACGCAGTGGTGGAAGCTTCTTATTGAAGAAAGTACTCTAGTCATTTGAAGATGTGAGGAACTAATGGCAATTGGTATTTCTAAGGATTCACATAAACTTAAAGTATCTTTTAGACAACAATTGGTCATTAGTATCAACTATTGGAAAGCTCGGGTGTAGTTAATGCAGTTAACAAGTCATTATAGACTTTTAACTAGATCAAAATGCACAATAGTTAGTGTGGTAATAGTCATGAAAATGTAAGTGTATTAAATGTAAACTATGGTTGAGGTGCGATATGTATACAAGAATGAAATTTAAGAATAGTAGATTTCTTTAGATTGAATACTCCAACTTTTGTTCCTTTACAGAAAAAAAACATGTAGGCTATAGAAGGGATAGAAAGCGAGAGTAGATTGTAGAAGATAAATATTCCAACAACTAAAGTGTTTTACAATCCGACGAAATCACTATTTCCTTATTTTCATTCCTATATGCATATAGCACCACAACTACAGTTTGCATTAATATTACATACTGTGAATTTTCTAGGCTTCTATTCAAAAGTCTACCAGCACTTGTCGATTGCGTTAACCACACCGAAACTTCCCAACATCAGACATTTAGGGGAAACAATTTTGTACGACATACTTCAAACTCCCCTAAGAAGACCTAAAAGTACCCAAATTCCTTGCCATATTCGAGTGACCAAAACATTTTCATAATATGACCAGTGTCCTAAGGGCAATAGTTAAGGAACAATAAATATAGCATGTTTTCTTCCATTCAATCATTGTTAAGATGGAATATTAATTACTCCTTAATTAATAGCCTTAAGGCCAACTAAAAGACTATTCTGTCAAACTAATTTGGAAACAAATTTATGTCATGTGTCAAAAATGCCCCTAGGCTATACACACTCCATCTTCCACTCTGTGCTTTTTAATGTGGTTGTTAGATAGTTGTTGCCATTTGGCAACACCACCACCATCATTTCACTCTTATACCACATAACTATTTATATCATGCCCTACAATCTCCATGATCTCCGACAAGAGGAATTGAGAAAAAACTCAATCTTTTGTACCAAGATTCAAAACATAATTCATTACATATTTGAGTCCCATTCATCATTACTCACTTATTTTCTTTATCATTTTGTGATTCATTGTCTTAGGAAATTAAACAATTTGATCAAAGGTTAAAACTAAATGAAACCTACAATTGGAGTGACAATTCTTCTAGTGGTAGTAAGCACTAGGGCTTTGAACTATAGAAGTGATGATGGTGGTGCCGTTGGGTGGGTTAATAGTACTGATAGCAGAGAAAGTGGTGATGATCTGTGTGTGAATGAGAAAACCAAGGTGCAAGGATGAGAAACAGTCAGGGTGGTGGTGGGCTGCTGAGAGAGAGAGAGAGAGAGAGAGCTGGTGAGTGATGAATGACTCTTGACCAAAAGGCATTCCAAAAGGTACTTTAGGCATTTGGAAACTTTGATCATTGCTATAATAAATAGGATTTGGTGTGACCATTTCTCAAGGCTGTTCTTGATTAAAATTTTAAATTAAATGAAAAAATTAAGCACTAAAATACTTCCAATTGTTTAAGAACATACCCTTAATACCTCAATGGATGCCCTAAAGGCACTAGTGTGCATTTGCCTAGGAATAGTTCCGGACACGGGGTGGTGGGCGGGGGCCCAAAGGGCTGCACCAAAATGTATGGCCCCTGTGTCCGCCATGTATAGCAATAAGAGTCACATCCTGCTGAGCTTGAACTACCAACAAGGAATGCACCAAAATTTAGACTATATACCATGAACAAATGACCAACTTGACCTGCTCACTCAAAAGCTACAGAACTTCTTGTAAAGAATAGAAGAGCAGACTATCTTCCCAAATGGTAAACTCAACCAGCTCAACCATTTTCATCACCCCTCTTGAAGTTCAAAGAATACCAAAGGGAAAAAAATAATAAATAAAGTACAAACCAGACAATGAATCAGCACTAATTGTTTGTGTAAATTACAATAGTAGTCCCTATAATTTGGCTCAAATGGCACTTTTTTTCTTTTTATAAGGTTGCCCAAGTGACATTTCAAACCCTAGGTTTTCAATTTGCACAAATAAAACCCTGCTATTTTACTTTTGTTGCAATGTGAACTGTCCATCCAACTCCGTTAAAAAAAACAAAAGAAAGAAACGGGAAAGAGCAAGTTGAGTGGCACAAAAGCAAATTTGCCTATTACTCGCCCAACGTAAATAGGTTATTCAAATGTAAATGGGAAACCCGTTAAAATTAATCTCTCTCTCTCTCTCTCTCTCTCTCTCTCTCTCTCTCCAATGGTGGTGAGAGAGATCATGAATCTATGGGTTTTGCTTTTAAAAAACAGGTAATCCACGAGTTTATGGATTTATTTCAGGAGTTTATTCATTCACAAATACATAAACTATGAGTGGACCCATTTAATCACAGTATGGTTTCTCCATCAAGTTTTTTTCTGTACATCTGCTTCTGCACCTTTTATCAGTTAAACAGTTACCTTAACACAAGTACTAGCTGCCCAACTTTACTTATCAAAAAAAAATACTAGCTGCCAGCTATACTCTCTTTTCCTATCAACAATCTTCCTAATTCAAAGCCCATATAACGTTGCTGCCTCATAATCAACAACCAGCTCAAAAAAAAAAAAACAGCAAAAACAATCAATTAATCAATACCCCTAACTTAATCCACACAAAGATTCAAGACTAAGATAGCAAAGAACTTAATCAATACAAAAACATGAAAAACTTCATCATATACAAATATATATGCACATAATGGTACAGAAAATCCTTACCTCCCATCAAATAATGCATCGAAAACGAATGAGACCAAATGGTGATCAGGGTTCTGCTCATCGATCTCAAGCCGTAACGTATCCTTATGCACATTTACATCATTCCTGACCTTCTTGGCCTGCTGATGGTCCACATAAGGAGGCGGTTGTGGCGGCGGCGGGCCCATCATCGGAGGAGGCCGAATTCCAGCCCACCCATTGTTCTGATAAGGGTAATACGGACCAAAATTGGCCCGACCCATCATAGGGTTAGCGTAATTGCACGCACTGTGCCCACCAGAATAGTGGTAGGAAGAGTAGATTTGAGGTGGCGGCGGTGCTGGAGGGCGTGGTGGAGGAGGAGGTGGAGGAGGATGGGCGTGCGGAAGAGGATAGGGATAGGGAGAGGGCGCAGGATAAGGCTCAGAAGGGTAAGAGTATGAAGACGAAGAGGATGAAGCAATAAGTTGAGAAGGTCGGTGGTGAGGGTTTTGATAGTAATTGTTGTTTCTTCTTCTGTTGCTGCTCCATGATATCCCCATATTTCTAGAGAGAGAGTGAGAGGAGAGAGATGAATTTGGAGGTGCTTGTACAGAGCAGATGGTAGAAGGAAGGGATTGAAGATTGTATGCAGATGAAGAAAGTTTACCGAGTAGGCACTTCCATGGATCCAAGCGCGTCCCCTCTTCTCTCTCTTCTCTCTCTCTAGGTGTCAGCGTTGAAGAAAAATGCTGCGTCTCGTGATCTTAAAATAATGTCAAGATTAACAGCCTTTTTGGAAATTTGGATATAATGCAGATTTCTTTTTTCTTTTTTTAAACTAAAAGGACGAAAAAATCATAAATTTCCTTCCTTTTCTTTATTTTAAGTTTGGGAGGAAAGAGAATAAAAAAAAAATCTAAACAAATATAAGGAAAAGTTATTTCTCTTTTATTTTTTTTAATAATTATCTTATTATATTTTTTAATTTTTAAATTAAAAAATTAATTTTTCTTCACTTTTCTTTTATTGTTTTTGCAAATCAAACGAAGGAAAGAAAATTATTTTCCTAACAATTTCTCTTTTTCTTCCACAAGTTTCAAATAGGCTCTTTTTTTTTTACAAGTTCCAAACAGACTAGTTAAAATGGTAAAAGATATTATATATAAATAATTATTCTAAAATATGTTAATTAGTATTGTAAATACAAGTACCTTGACAATAGTATTAGTTCTTTGGTTTCAAGTGTTCTAAGAAAACTTAAATACTATATTCAACTCCTTTTTATTTGTCAATTTCTTTATAAAAAAAAATTGTTGTGATAATTGGCTTTTTAGGCACATGGCTTGTTGAATCTTATGTCATTTCATTTGAAAGAAAAGACAAAATTCCTATCTTTAGTAGCATGGTAAGATAATAAAAAATTTTGAACAATTGAGGTGTAAAGTTTTTAAGTTCTTACTATCTATTATTTAAATTATAATGACTAAATTTTGTAAATTCATTTTATCTTTTGCACAATTAATTTATCTTTTAGGCAATTCACAATAATAATTCCCTTCTTCTTTGTTGACTTTTTAGCATACTGAACTTAATAAATTGTGACTACGACAATTGAGTGGTGGGCTCCACCCAAGAAACTTCATAGGGTTGTAAAATTTTAACCAATCAATTCACCCGTGACATTTTTCAACAATCTAGGCCTACAACACTAGGAGCAAGGGAAGAGTTTCTATGTGAGAGCATAGAAAGGTTTTTTGGTTTCTAATTTGGGAAGAAAGAGACAAAAAGATTCCGAGAAAAATAAGGGAAAGAAATTCCTTCTCACTTTTCTTTTATTTTGTTTATCATATTTTTAATAGTTACTTTATTATTTTTTTTCTTTTTTTTAATTTTAAATAAGAAAGAGTTTTTTTTCTTATTATTTTTTAGCAATTTCGAAGGATTTTATCAACTTTCACTTCAATTTTTGTCTTATTTCGTGTTTATTGGTTTCTCTTTCTCTATTGCAAGTTTGCAAGATTCTGAAGTTCATATAAAGCATAACTTCAAAAACATAAATAAGCTCGAAATGTATGAATATGACTCATTTTTACTCTTAAAATGATCTCGAACGAGCTTTCATCAAGCCAATCTTATATCAAACTCGACCAACTTAATTAACTAACAACTTTGTATTTATAATTTACATTGTTGGTATGAACGGTGCGCTACCCTAGAATAGTCATTTAAAGACCTAAATACTCTGCAACACCAAAAAAAAAAAAACTCTACATTTATAGTAAGGCTTAGGACAAGAAGTATGTGGCATAAACGTTTCCAAACTGTAAAATAGGAGTAAATATATGGAAAGTTTCTATTGGAATCATAGTTATTAAACTCATACTGGATAGCGTACTGTTTTTACTATTAATACGGAATGTACCGGTATCCTTGTGTTTCGGCATACCGTTTCTGATTTATTGCTATAAATATTGTATATAGTAAAAATATTTACATTTATCCATAAAATTTAATGTGACTATTATGACATTATATGTATCAGATATTGTTTAATATCAAATCATTTTGGTATATGGCAAATATATTATTTACATTCATCTTAAAAAGATATATCAATTTTTAGAACATATTTATTAATCTTTTTATAGTCAATTATAAATTTAATAAATATAGCCATAAATAATATTAATTTTGTTTTCAATTTATAGATGTGAAGTTAGAATTTGACAAAATATTTATTTTGCAATCCTAAGTTTTAGAGATATTCAAAACATAATTATAACTAATAATATAAGTCTGCGACAGACAGCTTGAGAGAGAGAGAGAGAGAGAGTGTGTATCTCAATGAAAGCTTTAGATAGAGAGAGAGACAGAGAGAGAGAGTGTGTATCTCAATGAAAGCTTTAGATAGAGAGAGAGACAGAGAGAGAGAGAGAAATTTGGAAGCGTAATAGGTGAGTAATGAAAGACAATCCGACAAGGTAATAAATGAGTCATCCACTATGTTAATTACAAAAAAAAACCATTCGTTTTTGCACCGGACGAAGCACGGCGGAATCACACCTAAACGAACGAATCACACCGGAACCAATGGAACAGACGGGAAATGGCCGGAAACTTCACCGGAACGAAACAGGAGCTTGTTTGTTCCGTTTTGCTGCCGAAACGGTACATCTCGGCTCGTACTGGCCGGTACAAAACGGATTTGATAATTATGATTAGATTTTAATCCACAACGGGTGAGCACAGCAAGTCCCTGCAAGAACTCCAGCAAGGCAACCATCAAGCTTAAAAAAAAATTATTTTTATTTTTACCCCCATTTGATGCATTTCAATTGCAAACCCGGGTCCTATTTTTTTTTTTTAATTTGCATGATTTTTTTATTTATTTATAAGGAATTAATAATAATATAGTAACCATGTCCAGGTCGGTCTAGGATAATCTAAATGTCCTGGTCCTAATTAGAACCATAAATAGTAACAAAGTCACAATATGTATCAAGAAAAACATCCGCTAAGTAAGAGGAGAAAATTTTCAATGCAACGGTAATGCCTGTCATTGTTGATATGATATCAAGTCAATCAAATCATACTGTTGCGTAAGTTCTCAACTGGATCCAAACCCAGTTATGGAGCTGCATCTTACGACCAAACCAGCTTGTGTAGCTAAATGCATTGGAGTTTCTCAAATTTGTGTAGCCTAGGGCTCCATAATCTCTCCTCGACCTTTTCCCATTTGCATCATTTGATTTTGGTCGGTAGTTTGTCGGATCTAGGAAACAGAGAATGCAATCCTTCAAGTTTGAAATGATACCCATAAAATTTCCAGAGACACCCATAATTTTTCAAGAAAAAGAAAAAGAAAAATTGGGGATCAAACATTTGCACTATATATATTTAATTCCTTAGATTCATCTGTAGTACATGTAGTATAGCTATAGCACATCAAATCTTCCAACACCCACAACAAGGAAAGGGGAAAACTACGAACAAAGTGAAGAACAGAAGAAAGAAAATGAAAACAAATTCACAAAGATAATACTGCAATCCCATTTCTGAAATTTTTATGCATAAACTTACAATGGAAACAAATTCATTTTCAGCAAAAATCCGGCCTCGGTTTCTTGCGAACCGATATGCAACCTCTCTGATGGTCTCTGAAGATTCTGATCTCCGAACAATCTCTCAAGTCCTCAAGACTAATGTATTGTTGCTTCACCATCCTCGAGAAATTACCTACAGTGTCATGTATCCATATGTAAGGGTGGCAAGTCTCATCATAGTAATAAAGCAAGCTCCTCATTCCTCCACCACCGCCGCCACCGCCGTCACCACCACCACTGCCGCCACCTCCACCACCACCACTAGGAATGTAAGCCTTGTAGATGCTCTTGCATTTCAGTCTCTTTGAAGAACCAGGCTTCAAAGTATGAACTCTCTTCAGTATTGATCCCACCCTTATCTGAAGTTCCACAGGCTTGTCACTAAGGTTCCAAATCCTCGTGCCAAGACCCGAGACCTGGGCATGATCGCGGCATCCATTAAAGCACCTCACAAGTGAAAAAAGGCTAAGACCTTGCATTTCTTCAGGTGGGGATTGAAAATGTCTGGTGGCCAAGCTAGGCATTGAAACTCTCGTACTTTTGTGTTATAGAAGATCATTTCATCAACTTTTGTGATCCGGCGTATACTATACGCCTTAACTTCCGGTGTTTCTAATAATCTATTCTAGCATGTGATGACTGTGATCATTGGATTGTGGGTCATCCAAGAGATCAGCCATTGATTATTCGCTCTAATCTTACATACCTACAATAGATATAGGTGATACAGGAGTAACAGGACTATGCCATGGAAGTTTTGTACCCTATAAACTTGGCTCAGTTTCAGGAAGTGGGTAGGGTCCCCAATTCCCTGCAAATTCCACACAAGGAGACAGTGGGAAAGGAAAGCTGTACGTATGGTAACAAAGATTGATTAACTAACAGCAACAGGGATTGTTTCTTTTTCCTCTTTTCTTTCAGTTTTGTTTGACAAGGGGGGAAAAAAAAAAGCAAAAGCAACCAAACAATGGAATCAAAGCTTTGATGATAATGTTGCTTCACCTTTCATCATTAGAGTTTGTGCCTTTTGATTTACTTTTCTTCCAAGTCCCAGACAAACTTATTCCCTCTTCACTGCACAACAAATATTATATGCTGTTGTTCTGATTCTGACCCACAATCCACTTAGTGGGTGGTGGCCACACTTTGGTAGATCAATCAGTGTCTTTGTAGGACCATTTAGGTAAAGCCTATGAAATTACCAGAATGGTGGTAAGTGGTGGTGGTGGTGGTGGTTGAACAAGACCAAAGGACGCAACCAACAAACCATAAATTTTTCTGTTCACAAAAAGCAAATATGGTTATAAGCTACAATTTCCTGCCATCCTTCCTTCAAGAAACATCTAATCAGCAATTGACAAAACCATTGAAATGCAAACCACTAAACATTGCTAAGCATGAATTATTTTGTACAAACTCATCGCACTGCAGATAAAACCAAGCAAATATGCACTTAAAAGCATCGTGCACTGGGAAAAAGAATTATTTCATAAATTATATCAATTGGACTTATTTATCAGTCTTAACCATCCAAAACTACGTTTGTTAAGCAGTGTGACTGTACAAACTAAGAACAGAAAGCATCTCTGGACAGATGCTGAGTATCATGAGAGAAAGCATAGACTTCTAGAAGGACGGTAAAGAATTTACATAACAAAAATTGTCATTTTTCATGAACATCTTGAGAGGGGTCTGCCTTTATCAATAGTGGCTGGTGGATATCTGCCGTTGGATCAGCCACAATGGGTAGCTCCGGTGAGGCTATGATGCTATCTATATGTTCGTTTTCAGCCAGTGCTTTATCTAATGCAGCCTTTGCAACTTTAGTGACACAAACCAGTAGAACAACTGTGTACAGAAAACCAAAAAAAAAGAAACATAAGTGAAGTTCCAAATAAAAAAAAATTACAATATGCAACTTCGTTGGGTGGTGGTTAGCTTTTTGTGGATGGAAGGGAGAGGCAAGCTTGGTGAATATCCAAAATTTTAGAAAAGCACCTTTAATATATCCTTCTTACACTCTCGCAAAGTGAGTTTAGAAGTAGAATTTTATGTCAATACAATTAGTCCTTTTCCCCTCATTGTCAAAAACAAGATTTTTTCCATTTTCTGTCTAGACTTCTTTTTCTGTTTCTTCATATACATATATATATATATATATTTTTCAATCTAGATGACTCATGTTCTATCACAATTCTACTCTACGATTACGTTAACCATATAAGTAATTGTTTAATCAATTTATAAGATGGAATACAAATTCATCGTAATAAAGACATTTCTTACTCACCTTACAAAAATATAGCTTACCTAAGATGATTTCAATGGACTACCTTCTATTTCCCCACAAATAAAAGAAGGCTCAAAACAAGTGTGCTAAGTGGTATTTTTTTTTTTTTTGATGACTGGGTGTCTGGGGCAGCTTTGCGCACCACAACTAATCTCGGGGCTTATGTAGTCCCACACAAACCGGTAATTACTGGGCCAAAGACCCTGGGGTGGCCCCAAGGAATTGATAACACCTAAGAGGTACCCCAAGTGGTACCTTATAAGCACCATTATTTCACCAAATCAAAATGCAAAAAAATAGAACCTGGTTCTGCTATATTATTTCGTTGGTACTCTTTCCTAAACAGTAAGTTAAGGAATGTTTCTACAAAAATACGACACAGTAAGTGAAAGTGATTGTAATTTGTAACTATTCTACTATATTAATAAACCACCTATTTTTTGGTCGGATTGGTATGGTTAAGTATGTCTTTTGTAATGTACTACCAGCCTACCACTTATCAAAGCGAAATAAGTTATTCCATGTCAGAGATACTGAAAAATAACTGAATCAGTGCAAGTTGAAATAAATGAAGGTGAAAATACATGCTAGCACATGCCTTCACCCAGTGTAGTTATTACATAGATATTCATAAATGGTATGTAATTATATGTTTGTATATCTATAAATTGCAACTCACCGGACATCACAAGGCTTGATATAATTAATGCCTGCATACATAACAAATGAGCAAATGTCAAAATTCATGAAGAGATTTTAATATATCTCTCCTAAAAATATAAACAGTCCCCTCCATAAAAGAGATCAAGGGCAGGGCTTAAAAAAAATTTGATAGATTGTTTCAATCATTTTAAATCACAAACCCATCACACATTTAAGTCACAAGAAATAAAAGGGAATATGCTACAGTGAACTTAGCTTTCCTAAACACTGGATGAACAGAAGAAAAAAAAAAGTGATACTCTTACCCAACGAGCTTTTGAAAACTCATGCCATCCAGTTACGTCAGAAAGATCCTTTAGAGTTGTTCCAGCATATACCAGCGCAAGAGTAATTGGCTGTACCAGGAACCATGCTAGATAAATCAGCAAAGAATGAAAGCATACCAACTAAAATAAGTACTAGGGAAGAATAAACCATGATTATGTATGAACATGTCAATCCCCTCTTAAAAAAAGTAGTACAGAAATAGAAAAGGTGGCTAGTAATAATTCTACTTATCTTACGAGCATATAATGATTACAAAGAGTGAAACAAAGTAGCTAGCCATCATAGAATTACTAAGTAATAGTAGATCAAGGGAGATGTCGATACCATCATGCCCAACCATGAAGCCAGCATGTACTGTCCCAGTGGAGCTGGAGTCACGGACAGGAGGTAATTCAACATATTAAATGGAAGTAAAGGAACAAGCCGAAGCAGAAAGACAATCTGTCAATGAGACAAGAAAATTTAAAAACGTGAACAAAAGGGATAAAAAAAGTACATTATTGGAATAACGACAATACTAGTAACAATAATACTAACAAAAATGACAACAATAAAAAAAATAACAATAATAGTAACAATAAGAACAAAGGGTAGAACTGGAATCATCAGAGGCCAAAGTATTTTATGATGAGAACGCTCTCAAGCAAACAATACCAGAGTGGCTGTCAATTATGAAGCAGAGTTTCGGTAAGCTGCATTTGGTCATTGCCTTTAAAAGCCAAAGTATACTTTAAAATCACTAATTTGTACTCATTGTAGTGAAAGCAAGTGGAGAAATATTGTTCTCCTCATTTTATTTTATTCATTAATTTATTCTTGGGTCAACAAGAAAGATGGAACCCTTATCTCGCCTTTCAGATGCCCTGTCTGCACCACCGTGCAACAACAGCTTTGGTCTCAGGGAACTCCTTGTCCTTCCCCTTTCTCAATGCACTCACAGAATTCTGTAGTATTTACTAGTTGTAGAATCGTGACTGATAAATGAATGACACAAAACTGATAATAGGAGACAACAGGAAATCCACATATCAAACACAAGAACCGACCACATATGAAATACACACAAACCTTAAAGCCTGATCTCTGAATAGCAATTGCAACAGCCCGAAACTGTGGATAATCCTTTAACTTGGAAATAACGAATGACCTCCCAATCTGTTCAGAATATTTGATGACATTAATTGCATTGTAAAAGAAATCAACATATAAAATAAGATAAAAGACCAAATCTTTCTAGGTTTTCAAATTTAATAAAAGATGAAATACTACACATAAGAAGGCAAATAAAAAACCAAGGGCCCCCTGGATAAAAAAATTCGAAAGAGCAAAAGCAGAGTAGTAGATAAAAAGAATTCATGGCCACTAAAATGTATTAAAACTGTTTTTTACCAAAATATGCCATTTATAAACAGCGCAACATCGCCGTTTAATAAATGGTAAATGTTTGTGGCCATGCAGCAGACAATATTTTTGTTTCCATGCAGCAGACAATATTGGTACATGTTTGTTCTGACTTCCAAACATGTACCAATAACTATAAGCAGGAAAAGAATAAATAAATATACCATCAATAGATCTTAGTAGCTTACTGTTCTTCCAAGAAGGAATGCAGCTGCTGCACCAACAGTAGCACCAATAGAATCAGCAACAAAACCCACAGGCAAGCCAAATAGATAGCCACCACCAAGCTGGAAGAGGTCAGGTAGCACACGAAGTTATACTTAGTTCGGAGGGGTAGAATAAGGAGAGTGTTTCTCAAACATGAATTTCTCAAGAAGGTTCAGACAGTTAAGAAACTTGAGACCGGATAACATAAGAGGAAACTCAAAACGAGAGAGAGAGAGAGAGAGAGAGGTAGATACCCTAAACAGAAACTAGTGAGCCAGAAAACATCAATGAAGTTATTTAAATTATCAAATCAACTAAATAAGATTAGACTATGTTAGGCTACAACCATCTTTCAAATAAACAATGTAGGAGTAAAATTCTGTGCACTTAACAACAACAAACTGGTAAGCTATTATACTTGTCAAAAAAACAAAGAGGTAAGCATATAGTCCATTCGATGAGTCAAGTACCAGGTAAACTAGATATCCAGATGAACCTATTTATCAATATTAGCATAAAATCATGCACATCCATCTTTTTGGCTAGCAAAAACTTAAAGTAGATAGTTGAAAGATAGTAATGTTTAAACTGAGTTACCTGAATAATCATAGACCTCAGTACTACCATCATCCTAAAATTAGCATTAGCAACAAATGTGGCAGACAATATTTTTGTTTCCATGCAGCAGACAATAGATATTCATGTTATAGCTACCTATTGGACAAATGACTTTCAAGCTATAAAGGAAGATCGTAAAGCAAATCAATATAAGAATAAAACACGTTTTCTTCCTCTCCTTTGGGAAAGAGAATAGGAGGAAGAAATTAAGCACAAGGGCATGTTTAGCTGGTGAGTAGGTATTGGAGGCAGCTCTCTCTTTCTAAAACCAACTATTCACTACTTTTGATATAGAAACATAGAAAGGTTGACATGAATAACTGCTAAATAGTGTAATTTTCTTGCTACTGATGGAACTCCATGTCAGTCATTCTTAAAAGCACATCATGGACTCCTCTAACCTACAACCAAGAACAACACAAATTAAAAGCACATCATGCACTCCTCTAACCTATAATCGATGACACACGAATTATTTACCAGCAAATGAGCAATGTCAATAACCAAATCAGGTTCCTAACCTCATAAAATCCTTAGTAAAATACAAATAATGCCTATATGAAGAACTACAATGTTTTGCTATGAGAAGGTTCCTGGGTGTCAAGTACCGAACTTTGATGTGATGCATTGGTTTAGTAGGAAACCTTGTCTCTTACGCATCTTTCTGAGTTTCATCGGTTCAGAAATGGGAGACCAGATCTTGAAAGGATGTACTCATGGGTGGTCATCACTTTAGAGGTATCAATTGCAAGGTTTTACATGGCTGATCTAGAACAAGGGGGAAAATAAATGTATGCTTCCTAGGGTTACAATGCAAGGTTTACTGCAACTCCCAAACAGTCTCAATCGCAGCACAAATCTGGATTTAAAGAACCCAAGCTAATCATGTTTTTTGGATGCTTAGACAGGTCATACCATCCTAAAGACCAAAAGGTAACGAATATAATGGTGCTATGCCTGCTATTAGGCTCATTGAAATCAAAGTAAGGTTTCTCATTTTCCAGGACTACTAGGCATGAGGACGAGGACAGGAAAAAAATTCCCTAGAAATCCTATGGGTTTATCCCAATGAATCATCATCGAGGATTAAAAAAAAAAGTACACGTGGCCACCAACAATCATGTTGTGTTTGGAAAAAAATATGCTGCACCATGCAGGGCAGGGACGAAGCCAGGATTTCGTCGTCGGGGGGAACCAAGAACGGGTTTATAAAAAATTGTAACTAATAATACAAGCTATATTTAACATATGAAAATAAAAAATAGCATCCATTCAGTCGTAGTTAAGATATGACAGCAAAATACCACCAAATTGTGCCCCAGACAACTCATTCTCTGCTTATTTCAATTATTGGGTATAGGGTAAGTATGAGTCTTGGACCACAGACAAAACAAACCACAAAACAAATTACAAATAAGGCCACATAGCAAGAAAAAAGGTGTCAAAATGTGGAACGCATTGGAAAAGTGAGGAGGTCGTTGTGGGTTTTGCTTTGATTTTGTTTTTTTTTTTTTTTTTTTTGTGGGGGGGGGGTTGTGGTGTGGTGGTGCATTTTTAACATTGAGGGGCCCTGGCCCCCCTTCCTAGTGTAACTTTGTCCATGATGGAGGGGAGGGTTGTTTGGAGATTTTACGACAAGGGTGCTTCTACAGCTGCTGCAATTGCTTGAGATGCATTTATATGGATAGGTCAGGCATCTGTGGCAACTTGTCATTTGCATAAATCAATTATCCAGACTTCATGCATAACATGTGCACCAATTGGAATTGACAAACTGGTTGAAGAGCTGGTGAGAGGGAAGACGCCATAGCTTGGAAGATATAAAACAGTATTGTGGATCTGGGTCAGGCTGAAAGTGGGAGGGAAATGTTGGGGATTTTCTCTGAAATTAGGTCTATCATGCCATAAATCCCAACAGGCAATTATCAAGGGGCCTGCTGAGGCTGAAAGTGTGTGGGGATTGTAGAGTTTCGTTATTGAGTTAGTATAAATAATGGACAGATGGAAGGCATCCATGATCAACAAATACTGCAATTTTAGCCTCCTGGTATTGTAACTCTAAGGCTGAGAGAAATTTCAACATCTAGCCTGCACTCTAAAAAAAATGCAATACATGCTAGGCAGAACACACATCCTGACAGTATAGGAGCTGAGCGTAGGACTCCGTAAAAAGTATAAATACAGAAGTATCCTTGTGATATAAGCTTATAACATACACAAGACCTTACAGTAAAGAAACACACCATGCCCCAATCTTCCAAACCATAACAATGAGAATAAAATACCACCTGATGAGGAAAGATGGATATCTCTGGGATTTTTGGTTTTCGGAATTTGTCCCTTTAAGGAGATATCACAAAGTCAACGAACTAACCACAACCTAATGATGAAACTAAAACTTCAAATGGCAAAAGGATTGTGGTTCTTTGCCATTGTACGGGTTTTACTGAGTTTTGGATATTCCAAGTATCACTACAGGCACCTTATAAATCCACAAGCCTAACTCAAGGGCTTTGTCAACCTTCATTACCTAATAATGATGACACATAGGTTTCTTTGACAGTTCTGCTTGTTATTGAAAATCAATTCAAAGAGATATCAAGACCAAAATCGAAGGTTATGGGTTACTTATCAAAAAGAAAAAAAATCCCAGGATATGCGTTTCCAACAGCTCCAAAAAATTGTTCCATCTTGGCCATTGTATATGGACTTAGAATTCCCAGAGGAAAAACCAGAGGCATTTGCAGTGCAATACAATTATGGACATCTCTCTCCCCAATTCGACACCTCTCTCCTATGGGAGATATTTAGGAGTAATAGGACTTATCCCTCACCTCTCTATAATATGAGTACCTTATGGGTGGTGGAACTCATCTACACTCATATATAAGAAACACCTTCCTACTCTCATTTCTTCACTTGCAGTGACATTTTTATCAAGGTTTCCTTGTAAGGAAGGGCAGGCACTTAAGTTTCAATATCAAAAAAGGTAGAAATTCATAGCTGCATAGCTGTTTTAAAGTAATTCAAGAACTAACCCATGACTAGGTTACCAGCAACTGCTAATACAGTAAAGGTCCTCATTCCCAAATGAGAACCACAACCACACACAATGTAACGTAAGGATTTATTTAACTCAGCAAGTTGCCCACATTCATGCTCAACCTTTGAACTATTACCACGAAACCACATGTTTGGCAACCCACCCACTAACATGCTCCAAGGGACTACCCAGAACCCCTGGGTTGGTTAAAATTGGAAACTAAACCCTAATTATTATGAGGCCGATGCAGAAATTATTATGAGGCCCAAATTACTGACACTAGGTAGAACATATGCTTGAGCCCAGATAAATCAAGTCTAGCACCTGAGAACACTAATGCATTCAAGTTACTGACACTAGGTAGAACCTATGCTTGAGCCCAAATAAATTAAGTCTAGCACCTGAGAATACTAATACATTCAAGGGCAAATAAATGACATACCTTTACTGGTACAAAATCGGATGACAGAAAACTATCTAAAATGGGCAAGATAAAGGAAGATTATTATTTAACAAGATGTTTAAAATTGTACCATAAAAATCTCAGAAGCGTAACCAGATTAATCTGTCTAGGAACAGGTATTAAATTGTTATAGTAACTAAACAGGAAAAAAAAAATACATACAGTGAGTACTGAAGCTGGAACTGCCAGAACAGTTAGAGGAATATATGCAACAGCCCTGCAAAGTTCCCCAAGCAAATATGAGTTAGAAGGTTGAGAAGTTCAATATTACAAAAATTATGCTCCTGTCCACCTGAGTTACCGTAAGGTACGCTGATGCTTGCACCTAATGTATTATGCTTTAAGCAGCCAAGAAGTCAATAAGCAACCTAAAGGGCGAATTTTTTCTAACCAAATTAACATTGCAAATCTGTCAATTCTAGGCTTCAAATCCTTAAGCACTGGTTTGTTGATGAGCTTCAGATCTCCGACATCTCTCAAACTCCCAGAAGAGCATAACCAAACACTCACAGCGTGTGTGGCACATGGCTGCACTGCACTGCTGTACATGCTATAGCTACTTGAACCCTTAACTAGGATTAATATGGTTCTTCAAGCAAACAAACAATTATCTACAACAGAATCTGTATGATCTATGATACACTGTTTTTTTTTTTCTTTTTGATTATTAAGATCTATGACACACTATGTAATATATAAAGGACCAAAAATATTAATGAATTCAGTTATACACACTCTCAAAGAGCCTTTAAATTTTTTTCAAAATCATCAACTCACATCCACTCTTGCTATCAAGTGTGCATCCTCACTTACAAACCAACCCAAACGATGGCCAACTCCAGATTTGGATTAGGTATATATCTGTCATCCTCACATCCTTCCCTTCGGCTTGCCAAACTAGGCTACTGGAGGTACATCGGATTGTTATTTTCCATGTAATCTCCATGCAACACTAGAATAAAAAGCAGGAGATAAAACTTCCAGTAATGTAATATCATAAACTTCGGCAACTCCTTTTAAAGTGTCCCATCCATGACAACTAATGATACTTATATTATTCCCACCAAATTATTTTCCACCAGCAATAAGAAAACCCCAGTGTACTAAAGATAGTAATCAGGAATGCCAAGACAGAGACTCACAGATCACTAGATAAATCAATTGCACGATATGAGAAAGTTGCAGCTCACTTACAGCACAAGTGGACCCCAAGGACCAAGATCTTGCTCAACCCATAGTAAGAAGTCTTTCAATATCTGCATTAAGAAATTATTTTCACAGATATAGACCAACACAAATCAAATAGCTTAAAAAGATAAAAGTTCATCTACATAGTGCTATAACATTAGAATTGTTGCTACTGTTAGGCCAGGTACTCTAATCTATCAAATTAGATTGAAGACAAAAAATCAACCAGAACCCACTTGTTATAACCAAAATAAAGAATGGCACAATCATCTCAATGAATGGTGGCAGAACAGGACAACAGAAATCAACTTGCATAAAAATAATTAGTGATTAAAGTAAATAAATAAGACTCCACTTACGGTCAGAATAAAAAATTCAAATTTCATCACCTGAAAGGCTGAAACCTTCTGGAGTGATGCTCAATAAAAATATAGTATTCATGTAGATATCATATGGATTTGTATTAAAGAAACAAAGCAAATCAAAATGAAAGAAACATGTCCGAAGAAAACACTTCTTATAAAACAATGCTGGAATAGATGTGTAACACATAAAAAGTGCTATAGAAACATTGAAACTCGAAATGTAAATTTCTTGCTACAACAGAATGCAATATCTAATAATGATGATACAGGGATCAGCTTAGAAAGGCACATAACATCCACCAAGATTCTAAATTTGCTTATAGTGGCTCACTGTAAACACAATGGGGTCGGCATATCATCACTTGTTGTCCTTCTGTGGGGATTGTCAAGGCCTTGATTCCCAAGTCTGGGTTATTGATCCACCTTTATCACAAATCATTAGAAGGGGAAGCACTGAGGTGGAACTCGGCTCTCCAAAATAATTATATGACCCATCCCTTTAGCCAATTTAGCTTCCAGTTCATAAAGGATCTTAGCCTACACCGATCAGTATCACTAGCTGTTCATGGAATTTGTTGGTTCAGCCTATTATTACAGTTATTTTTAGATTACCTCAATGAAAAGTATAAGTGCAGCGGGAATTACAGAATATGACTGGTGCAGGAAATGCCAAAATATGAATTATCTACCATTATTATTTAGTTTTTTTATTCAACAAAGAAAATGGGGCAGGATTATTTCAGAAATTGATATTCTACATTAATGATAGTTCCCTTGATATCTGATGATAGATTCAACATAAGTTCAGCTTATCCAGTGGTCCACCTACATGCACGCCCCCACAACTATGCGTTACTTCAGGACAAAGTCAAGCATCTCAAGGATCCGTTCAAGGTCCATTGCTACAAAGTGACATGAAAAAAGAAACACATACTCAATGACTAGCAACAAGCTAGAATAACAAGGACATCAAATCCTGATAAATTCAAGCAACTGGTCCTATCTACTAGGGCAATGTTGTTTCTGAGAAAGGCACAAACTTGTCTATGTAAAGTATTGGAAAAGGCATAATACTTCAGGGATCAGGATACAAAATAAACAGCCAGCATCATATATTTCAGCCATATAAATAAAATCACAACTAAATTAAGAGTTTAGAAATAGGATTAATTAGATAGAACTTTTCCCTTGGGATTAACTTCACTTGTCCATGACTCCATGGCCCATAACATAAACTTCATACAGGTACAGAGAGAGAAGAAATCAAATCGAGTTGAGCCATTACCCGCCAAGTGAATTTTGGAATTTGTGAGAAACACTAGAATGAAAGTAACTCAAACAAACCAACACTCTCCCATCATAATCAATTGGTTTAACCATTAAATGAACCCACCAAGTAATTCATTATAACTAACAAAGAACCAAATAAAAACAAACAAAACCAAATAAAATAAACAGCTCAAAGCTATACATATATGCAAAACAAACAAATAAACTAAGGTAATTAATTAGTACGACAAACAAAAAAACAAGAACCATATGTCAAAAAGAACATTTTCGATGGAGAGAATATCGAAACTTAAAGAGTCACGACCCATTCCCCATAAACAACAATCCTACTGAAGTAAATTTAAAACAGCCCCAAAATATCAGTAAACCCTAATATGAATAATTAAATTCAACACAAACAAGGAAACCCAGATGAAAAAAATTGCTTGATCTGCCCACAAATTAACCAAGGGACCAGACCCAGACGCGAAAATCGGACCTTTTCGACGGGTAGAGTGAGGAAAGCGGTTGTAATGGCGGCGATGAGGAGGAGGAGAAGAGTGATTCTGAGGAAAGAGACCCAATTGAAGGCCATTGATAACCTGCGACGCCAAGCCCCGCAATATTCGTCGTCTTGATCCTCTGCTATGGCTTGCTTCAACGAAAATCCTCGCTCACATCATCCAAATGTATCTCAGCTTTTCTGACACGTCTAAATCAACTCTCTCCACTTTATCTGTCTGCTTGTGTATATATACACACACATTTACATGTATGTATAACGGCAATAATGTAGATACCCAAATGGATCAGAAATCTTCTGAGCAAGTTCGCTGATTAGGGATTAAGTTCTCTCTCTCTCTCTCTCTCTCTCTCTGTTACTACATTTCCCGTGTAGAGAACGTAACGCAGACAAGCCACGTGCCAACAAACATTCAACCGCTTCGCACACGTGCGATAACGTTTCGCACTCTTTCACTCTTGCGTGTGTAGATTTTCTCTTTTCTTTTTTTTTTTTTTTGATTCGTCGGAAGGGAGATTTTCTCTTTTCTAATATGTCTACCCAATTCCTTTCACCATTCTCATCATGCATATTTTAATATCTCAAAAAAATTTTATCTCCTTAAGAATACGTATAATTCTTCAAAAATTTTCGAATTTCTTAAATTATTCAGAACAATTTAGAATAATGACTGTTAGATTTTTCATTATAATTTTATGTTTTATCAAATTTTCATTAAATTTATCTCCAAACCATTGTTGATATTTTTGGATTTTGTTCACATTTTTCTTGATTCAAGGCCCAATTAAGGTAAGCTTTCAAACAATGGAGCAAACCCAATAAAGCTATAAGCGAGTTGAGTTGTATGTTGTTTAACCTTAATTTATTAGTTTTCTGGCCTTTTGAGTCCAACAAACGAAATTTAATTGAGTCGAGTTCAAATAGTTTAATTTTTTTAATGCATATAAGCTTATTAAGTCAAACTCGAGAAATTCATGATTTTTAAAATGTTTTCAACATTTTATTGTTTATATAACAAGTCAATCTCAAACGAGTTTTTAATAAATACGAGTCGAATTAGTATAGTTTGGTTCATTTTATAGCCTTCCACACATCTGAAAGTGACATTAGACTAACTTTTAAGAAAAGGGATTGTACACCCAATGTGAGATGAATACAATATCTCTTTGAGGTAAAGTTTGAACCTTAGATTGTATGTGAAACTTCATCCAATTCTTCCACTTGAACCCTAAACCCTATAAACAAAATCGTTGAATCCTCGTCCAACCTACTAAGTAAATTAATAAGTGCACAATCATAATGCAATACTTGAAATGGAAAGTTTTAGTCTTACCGAACTTTAGTGTAGAAAACCCTACCAAAATATGGTACTGATATTTTTTAAATAATGAACAAAAATATTACTCATTCCAACCATAACAAGGCATCTCCTTGGAAAATTGGAACCTTACGCCAACAAATTAATTAATAAAGAATTTCTCGATCTAAGAAAGTGGCAAACTACAACCCTAAGAAAGTGGCAAGAATATAACCCAAAGCAGAGAAAAAGACAGAGAAATTTATGAACGATAATACAAAAATCTGTGGATGTGATATATGTACATACATATAGAGAGACAGATCTAGATGTGGGCCCCACAACCTCTCTTCTTTGTCCTGTACCAAAGTCCTGTACCAAAGCTAGGCCAACACCACACCAACTCTGTAATGAATCAACGACGGTGCACGTTAGCATCCAATTCTCTGACATGTTAACTTGCACAGAGAGCGTTCAGCAGCACGTGACCCAACATGACGTCGACGAAGTACTGGTGCCCAATCTGGCCGTCTCTCCACGGCAAGTTCGCCGGAGCGCGGCCGTAATGGACGCCGTCGTTGCACCGGTTGTCGTAGTGCCACGGGTAGGTCATGTCGAAGTGATCCACCACCTTATTCGCCAACCCGAATCGCCTCAACTTCTCCAGAAACACCCCATTGAAGGCCTCCATTTTCTGAGGATTAAACGCCAGTCTCCGCGCATACCCGCCGGTCGCCACGGTGCTCCTATATATAACTTCCGGCGCCAACATCCCCCTCTGTCTGACCGACCCCACCACCTCCGCCCAGAACGCCGCCGCGAACTCTGCACCGCCTCTGAAGCTCCTAATATTTTTCCAAAACACACCGTCATGTAATCCAGAATTCATGATCACAGCGTCTGGAACCGTCTCGCCGGAAAAGTAATCCTTCAAAAACTCCCTATACCCATCATCTCTGACCGAATTCAAGCCCTGGTAATTTCCAGTTTCGTTCTGGTGGCCGTTGAAAATGCTGGTAATGCGAACTCCTTGTGATGGATTCTTCGGGTTGGTAATGTTCATATCAAACCTTCTCGGAACTACTTCAATGTCCTGCACATCAAGGATGAAATGAAGGATATTTCGAATCGTGTCACAGTGATTCGAGTCACCCCAGAAGAAGATCCATCGACCTTTCAAACAATCCCAAGCGGTTTCGCCGGAAAATAGCCGGAATGAGCAATGCGTCGAATAGGTCCACCCATTGCTCTCCAGCAACCCCAAAGAACCATGACACCATTGACTTCGACATGGGAAGTTTGGTTCCGAGCACCTGAATCGACCCTCGTTGTCAATTGAGCAACTGTCGTTCTTGCCGTGGCGAGTCCACCGGCCGGACCAAACGTCTCTGGCAAAATCAGGTTTCTCACAGGTTGTCAGTTCTGGCAATTGAGCTGAAGACTTGTAGAACTTGATTGGGATTCGGCGAAATTTTTTATCAAATGCAAATCTCTCAGGTGAATACCTGAGACCCTCGAAGTGTCTAAAGAGTAAGATAATGGTGAGATTGTAATCTCCGGCGAAATCTGGGTGAACTTGGAGAGAGAAAGAGTAGGTGCCATTGCCGAAGTCCTTGATCGGAGGCCGAGACTTCCAAGACTCACCGGAGAGGTCAGTTTCAAAGTAATCACCGCCCAAGCAGTGAGGCTTCCCTGAATCATCCAAAGCTTGGAAAACAAACTCATGGATTTGTCCTGTTGATAATTCAATTTCGCCATGACCATCCAAACTTGGTATTGAAATCTCCACTGTTCTTGAATATCTACATGGCTCACCACCTCGAACTCGCCACCCAGCTAGGAGATTTGAGGTATAGTTTCGGTCTAGTTCAGCTGAAATCCAATCCAATCCAAACTTGGTATTTTTCTTGGATTGTGTCAGATTTTGGTGGGTGTGGGTCAGATTCCGGTGTCCCTGGAAGCTTAAATCGGGATGAATATAGGCAATATATGGACTCAAATTCTCCTGGGTTCGAGTTTGATCATTGAGCTTGAGTATAACAAAATCCCTCTTGAAACCACTGACACTCCATCCATCAATCCCCCAAATGATCAATATTCCGAGAAAAACTGAAGACGTTAGTAATTTAACCGACGAATGAACCATCGGATTCGACCGGAAAATCCATGAATATGATGGGACAGAGTTCGCAGCTTTCTCTGGCATCTGAGACATAGTAAACCAAAAAACACCGACCGAAAAAACTAAATATGCAATTAAGTACTCAGTTTTCCCGGAAAACCTGCCGACAAGCACATTCCCGGAAAATTTTCTATTGTAGCAAGGCCTTGGATTTTCTCGAGAAAATAAAACAATGATTGGACGTGAACTTACCCTAATGCCTTACTGCAACAAAAAAGCATGGAGAAGAAACCTGAAAAGTTGCCTTTGATTTCAATGCAGCTGGAAACCTTCCCCTTCTAGATAAAATGTATATACGTATGGATGCGTGTGTATGTAAGTGAGAAGATCGAGAGAATGGAAGAAGGAGACTCTGAGGATTAGGGCGAAAGGCGGAGAGAGAATCCTATAACTATTGCGGAACAAACGGATCCGGCGGAAAAGAAAGGGAAAATAAATTCCTTTCTCGTTTCTAACTTGCTTGTTTGGAACTATGGAAGAGAATGAAAGGAAAATGAAGTAAAAGAGAAAAAGAAAGACCAAGCATTTTACTTTTCTTGTTTAATTTTGTAAAAAGAAAAACTGAAAGAAAGTAAACAAAAAAAAAGAGAAAAAGAAGAGAGAGAAAGAGAAAGTGATAAGCAAAGAAAAAATTATGATTCAGGGCAATGAAAGGTTGTAAGTACCCTTGTCTGACAAAATGACCAAAATCATTGGGTCTTCCATCTATAGTGGAGAAGTAAAACAAAAGAGGCTTTTGGCTGGGTGGAAGGAGAAATTGTTATCTGCAATGAGCAATGAGACTTCAATTAAAGCTGTAGCTCTAGCTATTCTTACCTATATCTCTTTGTGATGATGACTAGCTATTGGTGGAGTCAAAGGGAGGAGGTAAGGAAAATTCATTGGGCAGCTTTGGAAAAGATGTATGATAATAAGTCAAAAGGCGGCCTTGGATTTAGAGATCTTGCTCTTTTCAATATGGCAATGTTAGCTAAGTGTCACGAGCTGCCCTTCAAGGCCGGGCCCATGCCCACATTTTTCAACCTCGTGTCAACTCTATTATGTTTGTACATATTGTATAGAGTGTAGGAATGTAAGTTTGGAGTCGGATGCACGCGTAGATTTTTCCATGTCAAGGTGTGCGGCATCCAAGTTAGTTGTGTCCTAGCCCTATCGAGGAGAGGTGTTGTAATTTTTCCGAAGGGCTAGAAAATTAGTTTAGGGTCATATCTAAATGTATGTAAAAGGGTTTTGTCAAATTCCTTGTAAATATTTTTGTAAACCCATTATGACTCCTCAAGGGGGTGTAATGTTTGGTTGTATCAGTTTAGAAATGGCTTAAAAAGCATATATAGGGGAGGATAGTAAGGTGAGTCCAAGTCCCTACTTGTCGGTTGTTGGCTAACTAAACTCCCCACCTAATTGTAGTCTGGAATTGCTTTGTATATGCAATAAAAGTGATCTTATTGCTTGCAAATTGTGTGCCCATTGCCTTCGTTGTTGCTTTAAAACGTTCTTAGCTTGTTGCTTCCAAATTGCTTACTTGTGCACCTTCGGGTGTGTGTGTTGGCTTTCATTTGCGAGGTGCCCATTTGGCTGACTTGTCTGGTGCCGCCCACGACAAGTGCCACACGGCCTAGTCCACTTGAAAGTGTTGGACCGTGACATTTGGTATCAGAGCACTGTGGTTGCTTGAAGGATCTGGGAACCATGCCTCCAAAGAAGTCGGCACAAGAACGCCTCGACGAGATAGAGGTGGAATTTGAAAGGCTAAGACGTGAGACGGCGGAAAGCTTGGCCCGGTTCGGTGATCGCCTAGACCTAGTGGAAGTAAGCACGGCAGCTGATACGCCACGGGCTAGTGCCACCATTGGCGGGCTCGCTGACACGGAAGAGCTTCGGGATGAGGTGAAAGAGTTGAGAGGCGAGTTGGATGAAATCAACACCAAGCTAAACTTGCTAATGCGGGCAGTTGGTAACTCGGCCCCTCACACCTCCATCTTTGACACGGCAAAGGTACGCGTTCCAGAACCCCGCGCCTACGGTGGAGCACGGGATGCCAAAGAGTTGGAGAACTATCTCTTTGACATGGATCAATATTTCAAGGCCGTCAAGGCTGACTCGGAAGAAACTAAGGTCACCATGGCTACCATGTATTTGAGTGGTGATGCCAAACTATGGTGGCGCACGAAGCATGAAGAAATCCTACAGGGCCGCTGCATTATTGACACATGGGAAGACTTAAAGAGGGAATTGAAGGCCCAATTCTTCCCCGAGAACGTCGAGTACATAGCTCGGCGCAAGCTTAGAGATTTGAAACACACGGGCACTGTGAGGGAATATGTTAAACAATTCTCCGGGCTAATGTTGGACATCCGGGACATGTCGGAGAAAGATAAAATGTTCTATTTCTTGGAAGGGCTAAAGCCTTGGGCACGTGCCGAGCTCCAAAGGCAATGAGTGCAGGACTTGGCATCCGCCCAGGCCGCGGCTGAGCGCTTGACTGACTACACCTCCGAAGCTTCGTCCTCCTCCTCGAATAAGAAGAAGGATTCATCGAGTGGGTCAGGTGGAGGCGGTGGAAAGTTTGTCAAGGCAAACAAGGGACAAAGTGGGGGAGGCGACAGGGGATCTTCTTCCTCCAAGTTCCAACCAAAGTCCCGGGCGCCCAACATGGCAGGAGATAAGCCCAAGTTTATTAAATGCTTCTTATGTAGCGGTCCCCATAGGGTGTCGGAATGCCCCCATAGACAAGCTTTAAATGCCTTACAAGCTTCTTTGTCTAGTGGTGATGCGCAGGAACCGGACGAAGAAGAAGAAGTTGAAGGAGCCCCGCGGATGGGTGCCATGCGCTTGCTCAATGCCTTGAAAAAGCAAGCTGAAACAAAGAAGGCCTCGCCCAAAGGCCTAATGTTCGTGGATATGCGAATCAATGGCAAGTTGACCAGGGCTATGATTGACACCGGTGCCACTCACAACTTCGTGTCAGACACGGAGGCAGCACGCTTGGGCCTAAAGCTAGACAAGGACTCAAGCAAGATGAAAGCTGTGAACTCGGCAGCTCGGCCCATCCAGGGAGTAGCTAAATCGGTGCCAGTAAAGTTACAGAATTGGGAAGGGCATGCCAACTTCACCGCTGTTCCTATGGATGATTTCCAAGTGATTTTGGGCATGGAGTTTCTGCGGGCCACCAAGGCCATTACAATGCCCTTTGCTAGCTCATTGTGCTTAATGGGGGAGGACCCCTGCCTTGTTCCCACTGTGGCTCAATCCTCTAAAGACAAGTTCCTCTCGGCGATGCAACTTAAGAAGGGGGTGAAGCACGGTGAACCAACATTTGTGGCAGCTTTGTCGGTGAATGAGGAGATGGAACAAGGACCCGTGCCAGCAGCTATCAAAAGGGTTCTACGTGAATTTTTAGATGTGATGCCCAAAGAACTGCCCAAAACTCTACCTCCACGGCGCCCGGTGGATCATGAGATTGAGTTGTTGCCAGGGGTAAAGCCTCCTGCTCGTGGGCCATATAGAATGGCCCCTCCTGAGCTCGCGGAGCTAAGGAAACAATTGAACGAGTTGATTGAAGCGGGCTTCATTCGCCCTTCTAAAGCACCATTTGGAGCCCCTGTCTTGTTCCAAAAGAAGCACAATGGGAGTCTGCGGCTGTGTGTAGACTATCGGGCTCTCAACAAGGTGACGGTGAAGAACAAGTATCCCATCCCACTGATTGCAGATCTCTTTGATCAATTGTGCAATGCCAAGTTCTTCACTAAGCTCGATTTGCGGTCGGGCTATTATCAAGTGCGCATAGCGGATGGGGATGAACCGAAGACCACTTGTGTGACCCGGTACGGGGCATTTGAGTTCTTGGTGATGCCTTTTGGCTTAACTAACGCCCCAGCCACCTTTTGCACATTGATGAATCAGGTGTTTCATGACTACCTGGATAAGTTTGTGGTGGTCTATCTAGATGACATAGTGGTGTACAGCTCTAGCCTCGAGAGACATGTGGAGCACTTGAGGATGGTGTTCAGGAAGCTACGGGAGAATCACCTCTATGTTAAGGAAGAGAAGTGCTCCTTTGCACAGGAGCGCATAAAGTTTCTTGGGCACATCATTGAGCAGGGACATATTCGGATGGACATGGACAAAGTGAAGGCAATTCAGGAGTGGAAGGCCCCAACTAATGTGTCGGAGCTACGCTCTTTCTTAAGGCTAGCCAATTACTATCGGCGGTTCGTTGAAGGGTATTCAAGAAGGGCCGCCCCCTTGAGAGACTTGCTGAAGAAAGATAAAGCCTGGGATTGGTCAAGGGAATGCCAAGGAGCCTTTGCTGACCTGAAAGCGGCCGTGATGAGTGATCCAGTCCTGGCCTTACCGGATGTCTCAAAGCCCTTTGAAGTGCAAACCGATGCTTCAGATTTCGCCCTTGGTGGAGTGCTACTTCAAGAGGGTCATCCAGTTGCTTATGAAAGTCGCAAGCTGAGCGACGCCGAGAAAAGATACACTGCCCAAGAGAAGGAGCTGCTTGCGGTAGTACATTGCCTTCGGGTGTGGAGGCACTACTTGCTGGGGTCCAAGTTCATAGTGAAGACTGACAACGTGGCCGTTAGCCACTTCTTAAACTCAGCCCAAATTGACCCCAAAACAGGCTCGTTGGCAGGAGCATCTTGCTGAGTTTGATTTCAACCTAGAATACAAGGCGGGCTGCACCAATCAGGTGGCAGACGCACTGAGTCGCAAGGCTGAGCTTGCTGCTATCAAATTGGTGGCGAACCTCACGGCTAGCAAGGTCGCCACAAGCATGCGGGAACGGATCAAGGAGAACTTGTTGAAAGATCCTATGGCCCAAACCATTGTGCAGCTAGCCAAAGAAGGGAAGACACGCCAGTTTTGGGTTGAGGATGACTTGCTTATGGCCAAAGGAAATCGGGTTTATGTACCCAAAGCTGGTGACCTACGAAAGGCGCTCCTGCGGGAGTGTCATGACACCTTATGGGCTGGCCACCCAGGGTGGCAGCGAACATTGGCACTATTGAAACAGGGCTACTATTGGCCCCATATGAAAGATGATGTGATGGATTATACGAAGACTTGTCTCACCTGCCAGCAAGACAAAGACGGAGCGAGCCAAGACAGCTGGGTTGTTAGAGCCACTTCCCACTCCAGGGAGGCCCTGGGAAAGTGTCTCACTGGATTTCATCAGCAATTTGCCGAAGGTTGGAGATCTTAGCTCTATTCTGGTGATAGTAGACCGGTTCTCCAAATATGCCACATTCATCCCAGCACCAAAGTATTGCCCGGCAGAGGAGACAGCTCGTCTATTTTTCAAACATATTGTCAAGTATTGGGGCGTGCCCCAAAGCATTGTCAGTGACCGGGATTCCAGATTCACAGGGACCTTCTGGTCAGAACTCTTTAAGCTTCTCGGTTCACAGCTCGCCATGTCGTCTAGCTATCATCCACAAACTGATGGCCAGACGGAACGATTCAATGGGCTACTTGAAGAGTATTTGCGCCATTTTGTCAATGCCAACCAGAGAAATTGGGTGCAATTACTTGATGTTGCTCAATTTTGTTTCAATTCTCAGAAGAGTTCTTCCACTAACAAGAGCCCTTTTGAGATTGTTACAGGTCAGCAGCCACTGATGCCCCACACGGTGGATGGGCCTTACACTGGAAAGTCTCCGAGAGCCTACAACTTCACCAAAGAATGGAAGCGGGGGAATGAAGTAGCAAGAGCTTACTTAGAGAAGGCTTCCAAGAGAATGAAGAAGTGGGCAGATCAAGGAAGAAGGCCGCTCGAATTCCAAGTTGGAGACCTGGTGCTAGTAAAGTTGACGCCTGAACAACTCAGATTTCTTCGCAACCGTGACCGGCGCCTAGTGCGAAAGTATGAGGGACCTGTTCCGGTTGTTGCCAAGATTGGGAAGGCATCTTACAGGATCGAGCCTCCAGCCTGGATGAAAGTGCACCCAGTGTTCCATGTGAGTTGTCTCAAGCCCTACCATGCAGATCAGGAAGATTCAACTCGCAACATCTCCACAAGAGCAGCCATCAACGCCAAGCCACCAGCGCCGAAGCAAGTTGAAGACATTCTCGCCGATAGAGTGGTCAAGGGAAGCGCCCACGCCTAGAGTACTTAGTGAAGTGGAAGGATCTTGGAGATGAAGAGATCAGCTGGGAGAAGGCGGAAGACTTGCAACCGTTCGTGGACAAGCTCGAGGAGTACCTTGCTTCAAAGTCTACGAGGACGTCGACCGCATAAGTGGGGGAGAGTGTCACGAGCTGCCCTTCAAGGCCGGGCCCATGCCCACATTTTTCAACCTCGTGTCAACTCTATTATGTTTGTACATATTGTATAGAGTGTAGGAATGTAAGTTTGGAGTCGGATGCACGCGTAGATTTTTCCATGTCAAGGTGTGCGGCATCCAAGTTAGTTGTGTCCTAGCCCTATCGAGGAGAGGTGTTGTAATTTTTCCGAAGGGCTAGAAAATTAGTTTAGGGTCATATCTAAATGTATGTAAAAGGGTTTTGTCAAATTCCTTGTAAATATTTTTGTAGACCCATTATGACTCCTCAAGGGGGTGTAATGTTTGGTTGTATCAGTTTAGAAATGGCTTAAAAAGCATATATAGGGGAGGATAGTAAGGTGAGTCCAAGTCCCTACTTGTCGGTTGTTGGCTAACTAAACTCCCCACCTAATTGTAGTCTGGAATTGCTTTGTATATGCAATAAAAGTGATCTTATTGCTTGCAAATTGTGTGCCCATTGCCTTCGTTGTTGCTTTAAACGTTCTTAGCTTGTTGCTTCCAAATTGCTTACTTGTGCACCTTCGGGTGTGTGTGTTGGCTTTCATTTGCAAGGTGCCCATTTGGCTGACTTGTCTGGTGCCGCCCACGACAAGTGCCACACGGCCTAGTCCACTTGAAAGTGTTGGACCGTGACACTAAGCAAGGGTGGAAAATTATTTCGAAGCCACAGCCACTAGCAGTAAGAGTTTTGAAAGCAAAATATTTTCCTTCATCTTCTTTCTTGGAAACTTCGTCAGGATCTAATCCTTCTTTTACGTGGTTATTAGAAGCAGGGATGAGGTGGAGAATTGACAATAGAAAATTAGTTCAAATTTGGAAAGACAGATGACTGCCAACTTCTATATCTATGAAGGTATTCTCTCCATGTCGCTTTTTACCTTGTGGTACAACGGTAAGAGGAGCTTATAGATGCTACTGGTAGGGGTTGGAAAACTGGGCTAGTTCAACAGAGATTCTTTCCGGAGGAGGCAGAGGTCATTTGTAGCTTATTGTTGGCACCATCTCTCCTAGATGTTCAGTTAATTTGTGGTAATGGAAATTTTACAGTTCGATCAACATATGTTCTAGCTATGGAACTTCAGAAAGTCGAAGATAGCACAACCTCTACATCTACCAGTGAAGTGTAAGAAGCTTTTTAGAAAAAGATATGGAGCTTGAAGGTGCTTAACAAAATAAGAGTCATTGCTTGGAGAGCCTGTTTGAACAGCCTTCCAACAAAGGGTAATTCATCGTTTGAAGGATTGTAGGGAGTCATCTTTAATATGGATGCCCTGCTCTTTTGGTTTGAGAATTGACATATCTAATGCTTTACAGTCTGTTTGAAATTTAGGGAAGAGAAAGGGAGGGACAAGAGAAAGAGAGGGAAAATGAAAGGGAAAAGGAGGGAAAGTTTTAAATTAAGTTATCTCTTTCTTTCTCTTCTTTCTCTCTAATTTTTTTTACAAAATCAAATAAGAAAAGGAAAGTAAATAGTACTTTTCCTTCCTTTTATTTTCTTTCCCCAAGTTTCAAATAGGCTATTAGAGTTCATGGAGTGGGCAATGACACCAAGTGAGGTTCTTGATCAAGAATTGTTTTCTCTGTTTTTTACTATTGCTTGGAGTCTTTGGAACAACAGATATTCTGTGGGTCATGGTGAAAAGAGACATGCTTCAGAGGTTATTGCTAGTTTTGTAGAGGGTTACATCCATGATTATTTAATGGTATTGGTTAGCACAAACATCAATCAGAATACTGTGCTAGCTGAGAGTTGATCGGCTCCAGAGGTAGGATTTTATAACATCAATCAGAATACTGTGCTATCTCTTTCCCTTTCACAAGTTCCAAACAAGCCCTAAGGCAACTAGGTTTCTATTAACCTTGTGTTTCAAACTTTATGATTGGGAATTCCTTCCTGGGCATGTCATATTTGTTCATGAAGCTTCACACACACACACACACACACACACACACACATATATATATATATGCGTAGAGCCCCGCATGTGAAAACTACATGCCAATGCCCGTGCATTGATAGCTGTAGGTTGGTTGAAAAGAACTGAATGAGAGGGCTCACATACCAATGAGTTTAAATATGGCTGTTTTAGTTGGCAAGCAATACCATGAAAATGTACCCCTTGCCAAAATGTTTGAAATTGAGATTTCCAAAAGGACTAATGGTTTTTTTTTTTTTTTCTTTGGGGGCGAGCATACCTGCTATTTTAGCTCATAATTTCAAAAAATACCCCTTCCACGGCATTCGTACGGAATTTTTTGTATAATGATTCTGGAAAGAATAGAATTTTCCATCTTAAAATGCATGCAAAAACTGAATCTAAAATATAAGGAAAAGCTCATAATAATCATATAAAAGTCACTTACAGCCCTCAATTTCTGATCAGAAACAAAAGGAGACATGGCCTTAAAAGGAAAATGCTCCTTGAGGCACCAGTATGGTTACTGCATACATCAATGTTTAATCTCTGGATAAACCACACCAAAAACCAACCACATTGGAAGGTGAACACTGAACAAGAAATAAATTACCAGCCCCAACAAACAAAAAACTCCAAGCCAAAAAGGGACAAGGACTGCAAAGGGAAAGAAATTAGAAGTGAATCTTTACTTTTTCTCTTCTTGTAAATAAATTTTATAACATAACACCAAAATTTATGCTTTATCTCTTCCACAAAATCAAACATCGCCAATAATATCTGTCTCTTCAACACATATATGTAAGTTCAAACTAACTCAACCCTTCAAACTGTCTAACCTCCAATATAAAAACAAATTAAAAAGCAAAATATTGAGAGAGAGAAAATTTAAATGGGGGGAAGAAGCTGAATTGAAAATAGGAAATAAACAGTACCAGCAAAAGGAGAAAATGAAAAGCATAAATTGGTACGAGGGAGTCACCATATTAGCTCCATGGATCATCCCACCCTTTGGGTCCCTCTCTTTTAACAAAGGCTATTATGGCCTGGACAGCTTCTTCGACTCTGTTAGACAATGAATGGTTTCCCCATTCAATTTCAACTTTCTCTGCACCACCCATTGCTCTGCATAATCTGTATGAGTTGAAACCAGACCATAATTGGTCAAATCATATCTTCGTTCATGTGAGCAAAAGACATAAGAAATTACCAGTACATTCCTCTCTCCCTCTCTCTCTCCCCCCCCCCCCCCCCTTCCTTCTCTCTCTCTCTCTCTCACACACACACACACACACACGAGCGTGCTGATGCAATGTTGTCTCCAAATATACTACGAACTTTCCGATATTAACTAGCAAATATTAGTTGAGAAAAAGTTCGTGCCCTTGCCTGTCAACTAATGCTTTCTTGTCAACATAATCTGGCACATATTCATCCGCCATTGAAAACATAACCTGCAGAAAACAAGCGCCTGTGAGTAATTGCCATCACTCACCGTTATAATCCAAGAAGAGATGGCATCATTCTTATGCAAGTCAAACAAGAAACCATGCTTGTTGCTAAAGAGATTAACATTGGGGCAGTTAGTATCGGCTAGGATTGCGGATTTGCTTGCTCAAGAAGTGCTTATGTACAATCTTTTTTGTCCACCCTTATTTTTTCGCCCTTTCTCTTCCTTTGTAACACGTTGCAAATTAGAGTGCTATTGTCACAGAATGCAATATATGTGTGTGTGTGTGTGTGTGTGTCTCAGTGAGTGTGTTTATTCTGTTCAGATATTCGGTCTATTGTATCCCTCAATTGCATTTATTACACAAGCATCTGTCCACAACAAACAAAAAGTATGACAAAAATATGCCTACCTGGCAAGGTGTATTAGACATGTGGCCAAGTTTCATTTTCAGCTGATCATCACTTAGATCGGAGCTAAACATGTCATCGTCCCCGTTGTAAGCACAAAGGGACTGATATCTGCAATGTGCTTAGTGTTTCAGCTAGAAAGCAAAGGCCAAAAGATAAACACGATCTTTGCTTCCTACAGTATAGATAGAAACAATTCCCAACACTTCACACAAGAAAAAAGTCCCAGAACAATAGAACTGGAAATGGAAAGGAGAATTCTTTATTGATTAATTGTGGTCCAAACAATTTATTCAACTTGCAAGTACAGAACAGAACAAGCTTATAGTTTTCATTATACTCATAAAAAGGACCACAAACGTGAAACTAAAACAGCCCAAACTTCCTGGAAAATAGGCATTATTCAAAGATGTTTATGACATATACACGGTTTATATTTTTATTTCATTATTTGCAACAGGAAACATATCCCAAATATCTGGGGGCTATCATAACATTTCCAGTCTATTAATGGTGGAAGCAGTTCTACCACAATTTAATTACAACATCAATTGTAGTAGATAAACTTTAGAATTTTCGATCAGCTTCAATTGCACGTGTATTAATATCATCAGTTTATGATTCACCAACTTAGGGATTCCTGACAGTTGCTTTGACAGTTACCCCAGACAAAGTATAGATTAGATTGAATCGTCTAGTGATTATTATACAAGGAGAAAACAAGTTTGTGATTTTAAATAAAATAGTGGTTTGGTTCTTATTCATGTTTGCCTTACAAAATTACCAACTCAAGGAAGTATCTAAAAACGCGGATACATGGAACCACTACAAGGGCTTCTCTCTCTCTCTCTCTCTCTCTCTCTCTCTCCAGGGGTGGTCAATTTGTCAGGCATTTCCATACCTTATCCCACTGAAATTTAAAAAAAAAAGGATTTCACAATTTATATTTATTATGAATTCATGCAAAAACTGGAACTAATAATCTATAACAATGACTTTGACCAATCAGTAAGTTTCTGAGTTTCAAGTAATGAAACATCTGTGCTACCTAGCAACAATCAATGGCTCAACACAAATCACCCTTTATCTCTCATTCTACGGGGGCAGAATGAATTTTTCATACATTTTTCCTCTATCTTTTTTGGCCAATCTGCAAGAAGTGCATAGTTTGGAGCTCTCTCTAATGAGTAAGGTAGCTCTGATCTCTACATTTTGAGATTATTCTAATTTCCATTTAAGAGAATATAAGGACAATGCAAAGACAGTTCAGCAGAATTTCCAAATGCATGACATTTGGTTCTTTTGAGATCTAAGGGCATCCCAAGCATACATTGTGTTCCCAACACAACAGAATAATGGAGGTCAGGGGAAAAAGAAAGTTAAGGAGGCAAAACTTAAAGGGGCAGTGGCAGTTTTTGAAAATAGAATAGGTCTTTAAGCTATCAGTAACCAATTGTCACTGCGATAAACAAAAAACAAAAACGAAATTATATTACCCTCACCTAGAGGCAGTGACTGGGGCATCCGGATTTGCTTGCCTTGGCATTAATTCCGACTCCTGATCTTCCCTTATCATTTTTGAAGCCAAGTCAATCATAGCAGCAGTTTCAGGAAGAGTTGCTCTATACTCCCGGTCACTGACTGGAGCCTAGACAAACCAATTGACATTATGACAAAAGCTGCAAATTACTGCATAAATCCAGGCATAAAAAAAAACAAAATATTTCTATCATCTCCATAAGACAGCTTGCACATCAACTATCAAATATTGGTTGAAGTGAAGAGCCTTTTCTAGCTTTCAAGCGTTCCTATCGTTTCCCTGTTTCATTGTGGTATACATGCGTTGCGTATGTGTCCCCAGCAACTGGGACAATGGCTTGTTGAGTTCAGTTGAATTCAGTAGATGCAGGTGTGTGCGCTCTTTGTCAGTGGCACAAACTTTTGTGTACATGATAACCAAGATTGTTCAAACATCCATTGGGTCCTCTTTTATTTTATTACCACATAAACAATATATCTAATTTTTTGAAACATTAGAAACAATCATCTCTCCATTGTGCATTGTTGTCAAACTTGTATAATCTATCAACTGTCAACTTTTTACTTCTTTGATGTCATAGGACACAGTGTTGTACACATGAAACAAATAAAATGACAAAATAGGAAAAATTATATGCAAAAGAATAATCTACTGATTGGAATATTATATGCACAATTTATTTCTATGACAAATTAATATCCACCACATATAGACAGATGTATATATATTGCTTGATAAGTAGACTACATATCGAACATTTAAATTCAATAATGAATTCAGCTCTATATAGGTCAAAGCATGACGAAAGTCCTAATGATTTGATAATTTTTATTTATTCTTTCCATTTTCAATTAGGTCAAAGCATGAGAAAGTTAAGAGACCAACTTTACGAGTTAAGAATTTAGATGAGTTTTTTTTAGGGTATTATGAGTTAAGAGCCCAAATAGACACCCAGTTCACCCATACACGCGCACACAACTCCCCTCTCGCTTCTTTTTCTGCGGCTGTGGGAGACCAGGGTATTTTTTATCATCCCTTGCACTGACAATATTAAGTACAAGAGGCTGTTAATACCAGCCACCAAGTTCAAGAACCAGAAATGCAGCACCGGGGTGCTTCCCAACCAAGGAACAAAATTTTCATTTGTTTTCATCAAAACTGCAAAACTTTTTCCGTTTTCAAAAATACCGAAATGACGCACAAGTGGAATAATGAAACTCTAGTATTTCCATTGAAACACACCGAAACGCAGCTAAATGCACCAAAACACACGTCAATATATCAAAACAACCCCATGAGCTAGTAGGGCTTCGAGACCCCATATACTTGAAAAGAGCTTCACTTCACGTGCGCATTTTATACTGGCATAGCCATAAAGGTTGAAACTTCCAGGAAAACATCGAGTTGGGAGGGTGATGCTCCTGGTGAACTATTCGACTCAAGCGAGTGAGTGAAAGGAGTGGCAAAAGAGGGAATTCGACTCGCATAAGTTTTGTCGACATGAATTTATAACTTTTCATAAATTTTGTGCAATTTATTTGGAGAAAAATGTAAAAGATTGTATTGTATTATTATTAATGTTATTATAAGTTACATATGAGTACCACTATTACTATTGTCTTAAGTAATTTTTTAGACCTTGTTTTATTGGGATGTTTAATAAAATTGAGTTATGTGACAATGCTTAACAATTTTTGGTTCATAGAAAAATTGATTTTTGGTTTCTCACTTGTTATTTATGAAAATGACAATATAAATCTCACAATATATAATTTAGAACTTATTAAAGTTTTCTACTAAGAAGAAAGGACATGGACACGACACAGCAGGACACCGATGCATCGACATAACAATTTTAAAAAAATACAGGACACGATAGGACAAAAATATATATTTTATGTCATATATATGAATATTTTACTCAAAGATAATGAAAAAATTGTAGGATGACCCTAATTACAATAAAAAAAAAAAAAAAACCATGCATTCCAGAACTTAAACGTCATTAGGTATAAATACACACTGTTTCTATTTTACAATTGGATCTTACGCTATTTTCTTCAAACTTGCAATGGGTTTCTTGTGTGCATAAGCGATGACACGTGAGTTGCTCAGGTATCTAAAGTGCGTTTGGTTTTAAGAAATTTAAAAATAATAAGAAACATTTGGATGTTTGCCCGAAACGTGTTGGGAGAGTATCTAATGAGTGTCATATCCGACACGGAGTCTAAAACGGAAATGACACCTTAGAAGCTATGTCATATGGACTCAGCTACACGAGTCGAGTGCGGGTATATGTCTAAGTGTTAGATATATCTACTTCTCACGCCCAAGGATAATAGAACATGGCTAAATATCATATTTCTGAAGTACTGCTTTTATTTTCTAAAAAGTAAAATGGTGTATACGAACTGAAACAAAGCATTTTATCCACAAAATGGAAGTTTTATGTATAATGCTATATTAAACTCAATTACTTATACATGTTGAATGCATGTCCAGCTAGCCATATCGAGCACATATACACAGATATTTCACAAATTTAAAAGAGTCCATATAACATAGTTTAGAAGTGTTCGTGCTTCTTAGCTTTTATACTTTTAGATAGATTTCAATTTATGTTTCCAAACATTTTTATACATTTTCAAGTTCTTTTTGCAACTTCTGAAATGTTTTCCGAAATATTTCTGACATGTTTCGGTTTCCGTGCTCAATGAATCAACACACTAAAACAAAATGTTGATACTTGTTCTTAACAAGAAGCTGTTTTAGCAAGTGCACATTAGGAGCTAGACAAGATACTCTTAATGAGTATCTGATAAATGAAATTTCATCATATTTGCAAACCAGGCTGACATATTCAAAATCACAGGAAATACAAGAGTTTTTCTTTTTAAATATTCACTGCAATAAACTGATAAAGTTGCAACGGCTAACTTTTCAGCTTAACAAGTATACATGATGACAGAAACTTTAACACAACTGAGAGCACAGTGAAAAACTGAGTTAGATAGGTAAATTACCTGGAAGATAGCAGCGCGCACCGCTCTGGAGCATGCAGCATTTGTCCGCATGTAATATACAATATCCTAGATTTGTATTCAAACAAGAGTTAGCTAACTTTATTTTCTCATAAAAAGTATGGGTAATTAGGCTTAAACTGAACTTTAGATGCTTGCAAGTTCTTCGAAAGAGAAAACCAAAAAAAAAGAAACAACAGGTACTCTCACCTGACAGCCAGTACTATGCCCAAGCAGTACCACACCCTCAGAATCTTCCTTGTTTATTAAGTAACTGATCAATTGGTCAAGCTCCGTGGCATCCTGTAATGTACATTTCAGTAGACAATTTTTCTAGTGCAGAAAAAATAAATAATAAAGAAAGAAAGAAAGAAAGAAAGAAAGAAAAACAGAACAACAGAAAAAAAAAGCAAGAAAACTTGTAGATCAAGCATCACATTGATAGTAACATGACACTCTGGATGCCCATGAACAATCATAAGACATCAAACAAAATTGTATAAAGATTGATATTTATTCTAAGCAACAAAGTCATGATAATCAAGATAATACTCCATAAATGGAAGGGATCGTAAGAGAATGAACTTTTACTACATGAAAGAAGTCCCTCAATTTTTTTTCTTTCATTTTTCGGTGACCTTAAATATTCAAGCAAACTAGCAATTCATGAAGTGATTTACTCAACTTTATCAGGCATATCACCCTACAAAGCACCCGGATCAACTATTTAGAAGAGGCAGTCATCCACAATTCTATTTTCTGCCCCATTATTAACCTTGCTATAACTGCTTAACGCTTCTGGATCAGGTTGTTTTTAGGTCATGGAAAACAAGTATTTACACATATAAACGATTTAAAGAATACCTTTTCTCATATACCAATACCTTAAGATTTATGTGTATATGTATATATGTGTAATAGTGCTAATATCCAATGCATTTCTGCAGAAAAAATTGAGATCAATTTGTCCCCGTTGAACTGTGCAATACTTCAATTCTTCTTGACAAAATATACCAGTGAGCGAATCTACTCAGCTAAGACCTCCTTTTATTTTGATAAGAAAAATTATATTAAAAAAGGCAACAAGGGGCTGCCGCTCAAAGATGGTTCAATGATTGTTTGTGCTCAATTTCCAACGGAAGGTGACATGATTTCCCATACACAAGCCCATAAGGAGAAACACCTAACACAGTTTTGTAAGTAGTTCTATAAGTTCAGAGTATATCCACTAACCTTAAGGACCAGTTCTTACGGTTAGGATTAATAGTTTTCTCAAGAATATACTCAATCTCCCGATTAGCTAACTCAACTTGGCCACTTGTTTGGGGATGGTAAGGTGTACTAACCTTGTGAACGACCCCATACTTTCGGATTAACATTCCTAAGGGTTTATTACAAAAGTGAGTACTACCATCACTAATGACAGCACGAGGCATACCAAAGTGAGAAAATATATTCTTCTTTAAGAACTTGATCACAACGTGGTGGTCATTGGTACGAGAAGCAACGGCCTCCCATTTGGACACATAGTCAATGGCCACAAGAATGTAAAGCAATCCAAACGAACTAGGGAACGGTCCTATAAAATCAATACCCTAACAATCAAATATCTCAAGAGTAAGAATTGGTTTGACGGGTATCATGTGCCTTCTAATCAGACTTCCTAGTCATTGACATCTATCACAGGATGTGCAAAAGGTGTGAACATCACCAAACATGGTGGGCCAATATAAGCCAGACTGCAGAATCTTTGCAACCATATTTTTTGAACTAAAGTGCCCATCACAGGCATAGGAGTGACAAAACTCCATGACAGATTGAAACTAATTGTTGGGGATACACCGACGAATTATCTGATCGGGACAATACATGAACAAGTATGCATTATCCCAGAATAAATACCTCACATTTGTGAAGAATTTTCGTTTATCTAAGTAAGACCCGTGTGATGGTATCTTGCTGGTAGCCAAAAAGTTGGCTATATCAGCGAACCATGAAACAGTTGCTCAAGAAAGTGCTTCGATTTGGAAAAGATACTCATCTGGAAAATACTTATTGATAGGGAGAGTATCTTTGACTTCTCCATCAGTAGCGAACTGTGACAAATGGTCAGCAACAATATTTTCTACTGCTTTCTTGTTTCGAATTTCAATGTGGAACTCTTGTAACAAAAGAATCCAACGAATGAGGTGTGGCTTTGCATCAACCTTGGTAAGCAAGTACTTTAGTATAGAATAGTCAATATATTTGATTGGCTTCGTCCAGCAGTAGGTGAGTATGCCAACCAAAGAGGTTAACAACAAAAATAATTAATAATAATAATAATTAAAAAAAAGTAAAAGAACTAAATATATACAAATATACAAGTTAACAATGGAACGAAATAATAAGTGAGCATAGACCATTGATCAATTGGTATACGCCTTCCAATTCCTTTGTCAAGGTAGGGAAGCAAACAATTGTCCTTAAATCCATAAATGTATTACTTTTTTTTTTTTAAATTTTATTATAATTTTTGAATTTATTTTATTTTATTTTATTATTCTAAATAACCTTATTTCGAGCTGATTCACTGTTTATTTAGGTCGGCGCCACTCACTAGGAATACCATAACATTGTTACTAATCTGTCTAACATTATTTTTGTTTGTTATTTTTTTGTGTAAGTATTTTCTTTTTTCTCTTTTTATCCTCTTTTTAGTATTTTTTTCGTATTGATGTCTCCGGAAGGGTTAATTTATGTCTTCATAGGGTATGTAGTCTTTTATGAAATATATCATTAGAGATGTATATGGATGATTGGTGAGCGTTAACTCTTCTAGTGATCTTTCTCCCATGTTCTGTACTTTTTTCCCATTTAGGACTCCTGTTCCGAAACATTCAGTTAGTTCACCAAGATCCTAGTTCTATCCCAATAGCGGTTTAATTTTGAAAAAGATTAGAGTCGCCACCTAACTTTGTTAAGGTGAGTTAGGTCATCTTAAACTAAGTGCAATCCGAAGATTAAACTTAGAGTTTTTTAAAAGGTTTTAAAAAACTTCCTTAAGAGAGGGTTTTTAAAGAAAACAGGTTGTTTAGCAACCTTTGAAAAGATTTAAGACATTTTTTTTAAAATATCTCTGTTTTTAGTCTCTCGAAAACAGTGATTTTAGGTTCAGAGGTTGGTTACGTATAGGACAGATGCACTAAGCTATCACCCTATCTCACCCTTGTAGTATCTATATGTCTTTTATCACCCTAGATTCACTCGTTTAGAATCTTCGATTACCCATTGTCCAACTATATTCACTTTTAAAATTTTAGAAAAAGGTTTGATATGGTGCATGACTTGCAAGTGCAAGAAAAAAATTTGATATTGAAAATACATTTGAAGAGAGGATTTAAATCTTGAAAAAGGTTATGGAAATTAAAAACTTGGCAAAGGTTATGGAATTGGAAACTTGAAAAAGGTTGTGGAATTGAAAACTTGAAAAAAGTTGTAACCGCACCCATGAGGGTTGCCTACGTATCCCTTTATTGGGAATCAGGTCAGTCGTAGTTCAGATACAGGGTCCGATTGAAAATAGACATTTTGGGGTCTTGTTTAATTTGAAAAGGCACTTTGAGGTCATTGAAAAGTTTGATTTGAACTTTGATTGGATGATTGGAAATTGAACTTTGATTTAAAATCGAACTTGGAATTGACTTTTGATTTGAAAATGAACTTGAGGACTCGAAATTAAGCTTTGATTTGAAATTGAACTTGAGGAGTAGAACTTGAACTTGTTTTGAAAAGTTTGGATAGAATGTTGAAATCATCTTGACTTAGATTGAATTTTTAAAACCATCTTAGTTTAGAAAAGAGTTTTAGAAAAGAATTGAAGCCACCTAGCTTTAGGGTTAGGGTTAAGGTTAAACTTGGGTTTTAACCTTCTAGGGTTTAGAAAACCTAAGATTGAAGCATGCAATTGAAATAAAAAGGTTTGATTTTAAAAAGTAGGATTTTAGGAAAGTTTTGAATTAGGAAGGTTCCATTTTCGGAAAGTTCTATTTTTGGAAAGTTTCGAAGTAGGAAGGTTTCCTTTTAGGAAAGTTCTATTTTAAGAGAGTTTCCTTTTTAAGAAAAATTTGATTTTTGGAAAGATTTAAATTTGGAAAGTTTTGAATATAGAAAGATTTGAACTTAGAAAATTTTGAAATTTAGAAAGACTTAAAAGTTTGAAATTAAGAAAAGTTTGAAAGTTTGGAGGAGAAGAGAACAGAGAGACAAAGGCCAGTAGAGAGCTTTATTTTTCTGTTTTAATTTTTAGGTGTAGAATTCCAGTTAGTTTTTTAGTGCTTTTCAGTCAATTAATTTTTCATTTCAGTCTTTTCTTTACCATTTTTTCTACTGTAATAAAACTTTTTATTTATGAAGCTATTTTTCAAGTCATGTCTTTTCTTTACAATACTATGAGTAACTAATTTTATTCTTACATCCAATTGTAAAGATCATTTGAGGATCTTGAAATATCAATGTTTTATCTTTAAAATCTTTCAATTATTGGCAATTAAATCCTAGATCTTTAAAAAAACTTATATTCTTGACTAAGTTTGGTAATTTCTATGCACAAATCTTAGTTTGGTATAGTTATTATATAAATTGATGGTATGAATCTATAGCTTTAATTTTATTATTTAATATTTAATTATTATTGAATTTTTGTTCTAATAGCTTAATCTTCCGAATCAAAGGCACAAGACGAAGCCAATGATTTAAGTTACAAAACCTCCGTTGAAATTGCGGGTGAGTCAAGTAATCGCATCAATTGATCCAAGACTATTTTATTTAATTTAATTAAAGTCTCGTTCTACAACCTTCAATCCTCACAAATTAAACTATTTTACTTTGGTTACCATTTTTTGCAATAATTGTCCAATTCTCATTTGTACTTTTCAAGGTGAAATTCAAACAGGTTGGCTTGAGTTCTAATTGAAGCCATTGTAACATACAGTGTTTAGCATGACTTAGCGGGTATCTAATCTTTTACCGTGGGTGAATTTTAGCACCTAACTTTGAATATTTTGATAACTGTTCCCTGTGGATCAACTCCGGTCTTACCGGATTTTATTTACTGCTTCGCCGCACTAGCACTTAGGTGTTAATAAATTGCCATATTCTGGGCGTAGTCAAGATCATAAAAAGACGTGACTTAAAAAATAATTTCATAAATAAAAAGGTTTATTACAACAGAATAACGACAAAGAAAAAAGATTAAAATAAAAAATTAATTGACCGAAAAGCAGCTAACAAACTAATTTGAAATCTACCCCTAAGAAAGGAAACAATTGGATGGAGCTCTCTGCCAAAGCTCTTTCTTCTCTGCTCTCTTCTCCTCTCTCTACTCTCCCTTTCATAGCCGAAGATGAGAAATTTTTTATTCTTTTTTTTTTTCTTCTTTCTTATTTTCATTGTCTTCTTGTATCCCACAATCAACATTGGTGAAATGGCCAAATGGCCTTGTCGGCCATTTCCTTTTGATTGCAATGATTCATTTCAATGAATTATTGCTTTGCACACCTACACACACACACACACACACACAAATATATATATATATATATATTATAATAAGTGTAATAATATAGAAATCTATGTAGAGTAAAAGATATATTAATTTATAATATATATTTATATAATATAATATACACAACCACTCATATAGATAATATGCATCACCTTTGCTTTCTTTTGCTTGATTTTATCTTCAAATCTACTCAAGACGTGTAAAATATGAAAAATACTATAGTTATATATAAAAGTGATAAATAACATACAAATAACTAACATTAGCCTGCACTTAGGACTCTAATTGTACTTTTTTAGAGCGCAATCAAACTTGAATGGAGCTCTCTTTACCAAAGTTCTTTCCTCTCTGCTCTTCCTTTTATAGCCAAATATGAGAACTTTTTTATTCTTTTTTTTTTTTTTTCTTTCTTGGTGATGTACATTATCTATATGAGTGAGTGTGTATGTTATATTATATATATATATATATATATTATAACATATCTTTTACTTTATATATTATATTATTTATTATTATTATATTTACTATAATATATATATATGTGTGTGTGTGTGTGTATGTGCAGGTGTGCAAAGCAATGATTCATTGAAATGAATCATTGCAATTAAAAGGAAATGGCTGATAAGGCCATTTGGCCATTTGGTCATTGTTGATTATGGGACACAAGAAGACAATGAAAAGAAGAAAGAAGAAAAAAACGAATAAAAAACTTCTCATCTTCGGCTATAAAAGGGAGAGCAGAAGGATGAGAAGACGGTAGAGAGGAAAGAGTTTCGCCAGAGAGCTCCATCCAATTGTTTCATTTCTTAGGGGTAAATTTCTAGTTAGTTTGTTAGCTGCTTTTCAGTCAACTAATTTTTCCTTTTAGTCATTTCTTTGTCATTATTATGCTGTAATAAACCTTTTTATTTATGAAATTATTTTTCAAGCCATGTCTTTTTATTATCATGAGTAGCTAGTTTTATTTTTAGAACCAATTGTGAAAATCATATGAGGATTTTGGAATATCAATGGAAATAATTGAGTCTTTATTGTTTTATCTTTAAAATCTAATTAAATTCTAGATCTTTGAGAAACTTAGATTCTTGACTAAGTTTGGTAATTTCTATTCACAAATCTTAGTTTGGTATAGTTATTACACAAATCGATGGTATGAATCTATGACTTTAATTTTATTGTTCTAGATTTAATTATTATTGAATTTTTGTTCTAATAGCTTAATCTTTCGAATCAAAGGCTCAAGACAAAGTCAATGATTTGAGTTACAAAACCTCCATTCAAATTTCGGGTGAATTAGATGGTCGGATCAATTGAATCCAAGACTATTTTATTTAACTTAATTAAAGTCTCGTTCTACAACCATTAATTCTCACAAATTAAACTATTTTATTTTGGTTAACATTTTTTGCAATAATTGTCCAATTCTTATCGATACTTTTGAAGGTGAAATTCAAACAGGTTGAATTAAGTTTCAACTGAAGCCATTGTGACACTAACGTATCTAGCATGGCTTAATCGGTATCTAATCTTTTATTGTAGGTAAATTTTAACACCTAACTTTGCATATTTTGATAACTGTTCCCTATGGATAGACGCCGGTCTTACCGGAGTTTATTTACTGCTTCGTCGCACCTGCACTTGGGTGTTAATAGACTGCCATATGCTGGGATAGTCAAGTATTTTGGCGCCATTGCTGGGAAACGGTTTTAATAAAATCATGCAAAAAAAATAAAAACATTCAAAAAATAAAAAATAAAAAATAATTATAATACAAAAATTCAAAAATTGAAAAAAAAAGTAATACCTTTACGAATTTAAGGACAATTGATTACTTCCCTACCTTGACGAAGGAATTGGAATTTAGTTATTTTCCTTTTAGTTTAGTTTTTATTTATTTATTTTGTGGTTAACCTCTTTGGTTGGCATACTCACCTACTGTTGAATGAAGCCAGTCAAGTTGGTTACTAAATTTTCTATTTTATTTTTCATTTAACCCACCTAACTCATCCAACTTACTAACTATTTCACATTTTCTTTTATTTAGTATATAAAGTTGGTTACTATTCTAATATTTTATTTTTTGCACTTTATTTAAGATCTTTTTCTTTTTCTATGTGGTTTAGCTTTCCAGTTGATTCACCACCTATTTAGGTCGGCGTCACTCAATATGGTGACCATATAGCTTCATACATACATATATATATTATTTATTTTTTTATTTTATTTGATTATTGTGGATAATCTTATTTCAAGCTGATTCACCGCTTATTTAGGTCGACGCCGCTTACTAAGGTTACTATAACATTGTTACTAACCTTTCTAACATTATTTTTGTTTGTTTTTTTTTTTCCTGCAGGTATTTTTTTTTCTTTTTATTGTTTTTTCGTAATGATGTTTTGGGAAGGATTAATTTATGTCTTCATAAGGTATGTACTCTTTTATGAAATATTTCATTAGGGATGTACATGGACGATTGGTGAGCGTTGACTCTTCTAGTGATCTTTCTCCCATCTTCCGTAATCTTTCTCCATTTAGGACTCCTGTTCCGAACATTCAATTAGTTCACCAAGGTCCTAGTTCTATCCCAATAGTGGAAGAATTTACTCATCAACCACCTGTGAATCCTAACCCGCCAAATTTAAATAATGTACCTGAAGGTGGGAGTGTACATGGCGATCCTCCCCATAGATCTCTTAGGGATTATTTGAATCCTGCTAGGCAAGCTCCTACTTCTTGCATTGTTCTTCCCGCGCATCACGCAGCGATGACTTTAAAGCTGGGAATGATCCAGCTGATAAATCCATTCCATGGTTTTGATTTTGAAAAACCATATCAGCAGATAAAAGATTACAAGGACGTATGCCCTATGTTTAATGAATCATTCTTCCAATATTGGGAGAGATTCAAAGATTTGTTGAGTGTTTGTCCACGTCATGGTTTCACCAATTAGTATATCATAAATACTTTCTATTCATCATTGACTCCACAACTGAAGTAATTCGTTGAGTCTATATGCGCAGGGACTTTGTATGACAAAGACCCATCTGAAGTGTATAATTTCTCAAATTACTTGGCAAATTTGGCTAGAGATTGAGCTACAACTGGGACCCAAAATCATGAGTCTAAGCCTAGGGTAACATTTCAGCTTAATCGAGTAGATGATCTGAATGCTAGAATAGCTGCACTTACCCGAAAGTTAGAAGCCATAGAGACAAGTAAAGGTAATGTTGTGAATAGTCAGTCTCCCAGGGAAGAGAGTTGTTTAATGTGTGGTATAATGGAACATGAAACTACTGCATGTCCAATTATACTAGGTTTCAAGGAGGCCTTGTATGGCCAAGCCAATGCAATTAGCCAATATCAGGATACATATAATAACCAATGAGTTAGGAGTAACCCTTTCTTGAACACATATAACCCTAGATGGCGAAATCACCTAAACTTTGGATGGAGAAACGAGGGTCTTTCAAATCCTTAAGTATTCCAAGGAGAGTCTCAAAACCCTCAACCTTTCCAATCTCAAGTTGTTCAAGCTCAACAATCCATGCCTTTCGAATCCCAACCTAAGACATATCAACCCCTCCTAGGAGACCTTTAGAAGACAATGTTCATCAATTGACAAATGATATAAGAGGAGTCAATAATAGGGTGGATAGGCAGGACAAAGTGTTAGATCAACACATTAGGATGTTGGAGGATATAGCAAAACAAATGTCTAACTTGACACAAGCTTTGACTCAACAAGTGTCGGGGAGATTTCCAGCTTCACCGCAACCAATCCAAATCCTACAAAGTAAGTAAACATGATTGAAGCGAAGATTGATCCTCAATCCATTCATGAACAAGTTCAATCTATCACAACCCTGATGAGCGGAAAAATCATTGATAAAACTATTCCACCTAGAAATAAAATTCTTAAGGTTAGTGATGAAGGGAATGGAGATGCGAGAGAACAAGAAAGAAAAAAAAATGAGAGTGAGAAAAAGAAAAAGAAAGTTGAGCCAGTTTTAGAGCCAACTAGAGCATCTGAAGATAAAGGCATTGATGTTATGAAATATGCCCCGTTTCTTCATAGATTGGTCAAACCAAAACATGAGCTTTTGAATTCTAAAATTTATGAAGTGTTTAAACAAGTCAAGCTCAATATTCCAATCTTAGGTGCCATTAAGCAAATTCCCTCCTATGCCAAGTTCTTGAAGGACTTGTGTACTGTGAATAGGAGGTTGCATGTTAAATAAACTGCCTTCATGAATGAGAGCCAAAGTGCGATTTTGTAATGTAAGTCCCCACCAAAGTATAAGGACCCCGACTATCCTACTATTTCACGTACAATAGGGGAAAACAAGATAGATCGAGCCCTTCTTAATCTAGGTTGCATGTCAATCTACTTTCTTATTCGGTTTATCAATAACTCGGATTTGGTGAGTTGTGCCCTACATGTGTTACCTTGCAACCAGCTAACAAATCTATTAAGGTTCCTAGGGGTATTGTGGACGACGTTCCCATTCAAATAAATAAGTTTTACTGTTTAGTGGATTTCATTGTGCTAGATACATAACCAGTTGAGAACATTAGTGCTCATTCCCAAATTCCTATTATCTTAGGACGATCATTCCTAGCCACGTGTAAATGCCGTAATCCATTGTAGGAATAGGCTGTTAAAGTTATCATTTGGGAATATGACTATCGAGATGAATATCTTTTCAGTTGAAAAACAACCCGAAGAGTATGAAGACATTAAAGAAGTAGACTGCATTGAATCTATTGTGCAAGAGTACTTTGAGAGTGAATTTTTTAAAGATTCTATTGAAAAAGCTCTTGTTTCGAGCAAGCCACATGACTGGTTAGATTGTAACAATGTCAAGTCTAGGGACACAATTTCTAGAAGGATAGAGGGAGAACAATATATGCAAGTGGGTCACTAGACCCCATCATTTGAGCCTCTAATTCTTCGTGTCATAAAGGTTGTCCATTCTGAATACAAAGCACCCATTACGAAAAGAAAACCTTTACCATCTACATTGAAGTATGCATTCCTTAGTGAAACTAAGTCTTATCTTCTTGTTATTTCCTCTAGCCTGTCTGAAGGCTAAGAGAAGAGCCTTGTGAAAGTGCTAAAGAATCATAGAAAAGCCTTAGGTTGGATCATTGCAGACCTTCATAGTATTAGTTCTCTTGTATGCACACATTACATATATCTTAAGGAAGAGTCTAAACTGGTACGCCAAATGCAAAGGCGTTTAAATCCCAACATGAAATAAGTTGTGAGAGAAGAAGTACTGAAACTTCTCGATGCGAGTATCGTATACCCCATCTCAGATTCAAAGTGGGTTAGTCCAACCCAAGTTATTCCTAAGAAATTTGATGTCGCGGTAATTCAAAATGAGAAAAATGAACTAGTGCTCACTAGGATTGAAACTGGCAGCACATGTGTATTGACTACTGTCAACTGAATGTTGTTACTAGAAAAGACCACTTCTCACTACCATTCTCAGACCAATTCTTAGAACGAGTGATAGGACGGGCCTTTTACTGTTTTTTAGATGAGTACGCTAGGTATAATCAAATTGAAATTGCCCTAGAAGATCAGGATAAAACAATTTTCACATATCCTTTTGGTACTTGTGTTTACAAAAGAATGCCCTTTGGCTTGTGCAATACACCGGCCACCTTTCAAAAGTGCATGATGAGTATCTTTGGTGATATGGTGGAGAGATTCTTAGAAGTTTTCATGGATGATTTTTCTATGTATGGAGATATCCATGAGAGTTGTTTGGAATACCTCGAGAAGGTGTTAGAAAAATGTGAAGAGAGTAACCATGTCCTCAACTAGAAAAAGTGCCACTTCATGATGACACAAGGTATAATGCTTGGGCATATCGTGTCTAAGAAGGGAATTGAGGTAGATAAAGCCAAAGTTGAATTGATTCAAAAACTACCTACTCCTAAAACTGTGAAAGATATTCGATCTTTCCTTGAGAATACTGGTTTCTACCGGCGATTCATAACAGGATATAGTGCCATCTCTCATCTAATGTGCCATTTATGTCAAAAGACATTTCATTTGAATGGACGTTTGCATGCCAAGAAGCTTTTGACAAGTTCAAAGAACTGTTGACAACTGCACCTATCACTCGGTACCGATTGGTCATCACTTTTTGAGTTGATGTGTGATTCTAGTGATTATGCTGTAGGAGCAGTTTTGGAGCAAAGAGTGGACAAGAAACCCTATATTATCTATTATGTAAGCAAAATCTTGAATGAAGCCCAATTGAACTATACCACAACTGAAAAGGAACTCCTTGCTGTCGTTTTTGCATTAAATAAATTTTGGTCATACTTGGTGGGGTCATTAGTCATCATATATACTGACTATTCTGCACTAAAGTACCTGTTAAACAAGCCTGATGCAAAACCACGCCTCATCCGTTGGATTCTTTTGCTACAAGAGTTTCACATTGAAATTCGAGACAAAAAAGCGGTCAAAAGTATAGTTGCTGACCATTTGTCACGGCTCCCTACTGATGGGAAAGTTAAAGATACTCTCCTTATCAATGAGTATTTTTCGAATAAGTATCCTTTCCAAATCTAAGCACTTTCTCAAGTAACTATTTCATGGTTTGCTGATATAGCCAACTTTTTGGTTACTGGCAAGATATCGTCACACTAGTTTTACTTAGATAAACGAAAATTCTTAAAAAATGTGAGATATTTCTTCGAGGATGATCCGTACTTATTCAAGTATTGTCCCGATCAGATAATTCATCGATGTATCCCCAACAATGAGTTTCAATCTATCATGGAGTTCTGTTACTCCTATGCGGTGGGCACTTTAGTTCGAAAAAGACAGTTGCAAAGATTCTACAATCTAGCTTATATTAGCCCACCATGTTTCGTGATGTTCATACTTTTTGCACATCCTGTGATAGGTGTCAACGACTAGGAAGTCTGACTAGAAGGCACATGGTGCCCCTCAACCCCATTCTTACTCTTGAGATATTTGATTGTTGGAGTATTAATTTCATAGAACCGTTCCCAAACTCATTTGGATTCCTTTACATTCTTGTGGCTATTGACTATGTGTCTAAATGGGTGGAGGTCATTGCTTCTCGTACTAATGGCCACCGTGTTGTGGTCAAGTTCTTAAAGGAGAATATTTTTTCTTGCTTTAGTGTGCCTCTTGCTGTCATTAGTGATGGTGGCACTCACTTTTGTAATAAACCTGTTAGAATGTTAATACGAAAGTTTGGGGTCGTTCACAAAGTTAGTACACCTTATCATCCCCAAACTAGTGGCCAAGTTGAGTTAGTTAACCGGGAGATTAAGCACATTCTTGAGAAAACTGTTAATCATAACCGTAAGGACTGGTCCTTAAGGTTAGTGGATACACTCTGGGCTTATAAAACTGCTTACAAAACTGTGTTAGGTGCTGCTCCTTACAAGCTTGTATATCGGAAATCATGTCACCTTTTGGTAGAAATTGAGCACGAAGCTTATTGGGCCATTCACCAATTTTATGAGAACATAGATGGAGCAGGCCAAACTAGGAAGCTACAACTCAATGAACTTGAGGAACTCCAAAATGATACCTATGAGAATGCAAAGATTTCTAAGGCCAAGATGAAAACATTACATAACCAACACATCCTTCGTAAGTCTTTTCATGTCGGTCAAAAAGTATTACTTTACAATTCCCAGTTAAACTTGTTTTCGGGCAAATTAAAGAGTAAGTGGTTTGGACCTTATATGGTAAGAGATATTTCATGACACAGAGTAGTAGAAATTAAGAATTCCAGTAATGGGAATGTTTTTAAAGTGAACGGGCAAAAACTGAAGCCCTACTTGGAGAACTTTGTAAGTTCATTGAAAGTGTGGATCTTAAAGATCCACCATTTCATGAGTAGAAGCAATACCCAATCAGTTTGTACAGTTAGTTTAGTCTATTTATTTGGTTTGGTAGCTAGTTTATCTATAGTTAGAGGGAAGGGACCTTTCTTTACCCCCCCCCCCCGGGGGCGTGTTTGTCTTCCGCCCTTTACCTTCCATTTTTCGCCTCGCGGTTGTGGCTGTTATCTAATTGAGGGGAGAGGGCCACATTTGTTTTTCTGTTATTTGGTTTGTCATTTTCTGTTATTTATTTTGATTTTTAATTTTGTCTTTGTGACTAGTAGACGTTAAAAACTAGATAGTGTCATGTCTTCTCATATAGATGGTCGAGTACTTACATTTACATGTTACATCTTCCGAATATTGCTATTTGGTATCAGGGACGAGATAATTCGTCGTGCAAAGATGGTGAGGAGAGTTGAGCTCCTAGGAATAACCTCAATCTCTTACTAGTCGCAGTACTTTGGCCTGTAAGAGACGAGCAAACAGACTAAATAAGTGTCACTGTTGTGCCAAATACGTGTGTGGATAAAAATTACAAAGGGAGTAACCAACTAATGTCAAGGAATCAAATGGTTTACCTAGATATTATTAAAGAGAGAGTAAATATTGAGGCATTGAGACGCCTTGGAATCACTAGAACGGTAGATTATCTTGATTTTGATGTCAAAAGTCTGGCTCGACTTTGTAATGATTATTCTTCATAGGGTGCGTTATGTTTAAGTGTTTTATTTGCATGTTTATCTTCTTTTTTTTTTTTGGTAAATATGACTAACATTTATTTTGTAGATGTCTTGTATTTTTCTAAAAAAAAAAATATATGCGCAAGGCCGAGGAGCATACAGTTTGAATGCACTTGAGATCTATAAAAGAGGTTTGCGTATCTTTTATAATTTTGTATAGTTTTATGTGAAATGCAAATATGGATTTTGGGGATTTGTTGAAACATGTTTTTATTCACTTTAGCACAATTTTTGTTTTATCCTTTCTTTTTAATACAATTGCAAGATTTTATCTTAACACATAGAAAGAGGCTATTTTATATCACTTATTATCATCGCATGATAAGTTTAGTATTATTACATATTGTACAGTATCATCCTTATAAAAGTGGAGATTTTTTTACCAAGTGAGCTTTAAAGCCATCACGCTTTTCGAAGTGTTTACATTTACTCTTAATGAATTTTTTTCACATCACTCTTTCAATAGCTCCACTATACTTGTATTTGACTCAATTGTTTGAATTGCTACGGTAATTGAATATGTTGAATTCTTATAACCTTTGAGCTATTGTGCACTTTTAAAAATGAATCGATGCCATCTTTAATCTTTTGAGCTATAGATTTCTTTGTTAACATAATTCTCTTGGAACCATCTTTAAGCCTTTCTTTTTTTTTTGTCTCTTGCTACGTATATCATTGCTAAAGTTTTGTCTCTAAATATGAAAACACAAGTATCTTTACTTGTGTAAGTTAAATTGAGAAAATGGGGTAATCTATTTGTAATATGAAAAAAAAAAAATTTTAGCAACGAAGGAAAGAAAAGAAAAAACCAAAGGAAAAAGGGAAGTACGAAAGAAGAAAAAAAAAGAATAAGAGTTTGGTTGTTGAAAAAAAAAAAAAAGAGGAAAAAATTCCTATCTAATAAAATGAAATAGAGAAATTGAAGGTATGTATTCATTGATCATCTTGCACTGATCACACATGTTTTAAGTCTTTTATCTTTTCTTTCCCCTTATCTTATAGCTCATTGCCAAGTTACAATTTGTACAAAGTCCTCGAGGATTTTATATGTACATTGTTTGTTCATTCATTTCGTAGATAATTCACTTATCAGTTGCTTGCGTGATTTTAATTCTTTCATGGAGCTATGCCAAGTCGTCTCTCACTTTATATATTTATTTATTTTTTTTATAGTTGTCTGTTTTGATTTTTTATTACATTTACTCTTTTACAAGGACAATCGGTGTGAGATGCCTCTGTTCTTTCTTTCTGAGAGAATTTCTAGTGGGGTTGAATTAAAATTTAAAGGATGTATTTGTGGTTTTATGCTGTAATACTTTTCTTATCATGTGATGATCACATGCACACAAAAACTTCTCATATGTTGCTTTAAGACACTATCTTGTCTGTGCAAAACAAGTAGGATATACAGAATATGCTTGTGTTTTGATACATGCAATATTTTTTCTCATTATCCTCACTTGCATGTCACATTTTGATGTTTGTGGGTACCATCACTGAAAACTCTCACGAGACACCACTCGTCCACTAGGGGTAACTTAGGGGTTTAAAGGCTTGGTGTATATGCTAAATGCACTCGTGATCCCTACGAAAGTGGAACCTATATTTTTAAATGTGTTTATTTGTTTTGCTAGGGACCAGTAAAAGCTTAATTGGGGAGTGTGATTGCACTCTAAAAAAGTACAATTGGAGTCCTTAAGTGCAAGCCAATGTTAGTTATTACTTGTGTGTTATTTATTATTTTTATATAACTATAGTATTTTTTACGTTTTACACGTCTTGAGCAGATTTGAAGATAAAATCAAGTAAAATGAAGCAACATGATGTACATTATCTATATGAGTGGGTGTGTATATTATACATATATATATTATAATATATCTTTTACTCTATATAAATTATATTATATCTTTTACTTTATATATTATATTATATCTTATTATTATACTTATTATAATATGTGTGTGTTTGTGTGTCTCTATGTGTGTGTGTGCGTGTGCGCGTGCAGGTGTGCAAAGCAATAATTAATTGAAATGAATCATTATAATCAAAAGAAATAGCCAACAACGTCATTTGGCCATTTGGCCATTGTTGATTGTGGGACACAAGAAGATAATGAAAAGAAGAAAGAAGAAAAAGAAGAATAAAAAACTTCTCATCTTCGGCTATAAAAGGGAGAGCAGAAGGAGGAGAAGAGGGCAAAGAGGAAAGAGCTCCTGCAGAGAGCTCCATCCAATTGTTTCCTTGCTTAGGGGTAGATTTTTAGTTAATTTGTTAGCGCTTTTTAGTCAATTAATTTTTCCTTTCAGTAATTTCTTTGTCGTTATTCTGCTGTAATAAACCTTTTCATTTATGAAGTTATTTTTCAAGCCGTGTCTTTTTATTATCATGAGTAACTAGTTTTATTCTTGGAGCCAATTGTGAAAATCATATGAGGATCTTGGAATATCAACGGAGGTAATTGAGTCTTCATTGTTTTATCTTTAAAATCTAATTAAATTCTAGATCTTTGAGAAAACTTAAATTCTTGACTAAGTTTGGTAATTTCTATACACAAATCTTAGTTTAGTATAGTTATTGCACAAATCGATGGTATGAATCTATGGCTTTAATTTTATTATTCTAGATTTAATTATTATTGAATTTTTGTTCTAAGAGCTTAATCTTCCGAATCAAAGGCGCAAGACGAAGCTAATAATTTGAGTTACAAAACTTCTGTTGGAATTTCAGGTGAATCAGGTGGTTAGATCAATTGGATCCAAGACTAATTTATTTAATTTAATTAAAGTCCTGTTCTACAACCATCAATCCTCACAAATTAAACTATTTTACTTTAGTTATCATTTTCTGTAATAATTATCCAATTCTCATCGGTACTTTTTAAGGTGAAATTTAAACAGGTTGGTTTAGGTTTCAACTGAAGCCATTGTAACACTATAGTGTCTAGCATGGCTTAGTTGGTATCTAATCTTTTATCGTGGGTAAATTTTAGCATCTAACTTTGCATGTTTTGATAACTGTTCCCTGTGGATCGACTTCGGTCTTACCCGATTTTATTTATTGCTTTGCGCACCTGCTCTTGGGTGTTAATAGATTGCCATATTCTAAGCGTAATCATTTAACACTACTCATGAACCAATTGTACAAAAAAGACAAAATTCTACATATGAATTTAAATAAAGATTCCTCTGTTCCTTCGAAAGTCCTCAGGGGTCGCTAGACCCAAATTATCCACATGATAGCCAAAGGCACAAACGACCAAGCCTTCTTTCTTCTTTTCCTCATTCTAGCTCCTATAAAAGAGTGAAAGAGAGCTCTCACATCCCTAGGAAACACCCAGTCAATGCCGAACAAACCCAAGGTCAATGACTATAGCTCTCATGCCACCCTACAGTAGATAAAAAGGTGACTCACTGATTCCCCATCCTCCTTATACATACAACATCAACTAACATGGATTTGCGGCCTATTGATTAAGTTATTGATGGTGAGAATTTTTCCATAAGTAACTATCCACCCAAAGGAAAAGCAACTTTAGATGGAGCTTTTTGGTCCAAACCCCTTCCAAGGGAAGGAAAAATCCCATTTGACCTTCCAAGGCAATATAACAAGACTTCACCTTAAATCTTCTGGACCTCGAACTAACCCATCTCAACTCATACTTGCCCTCCCAAAAACAGGAAGGTGATACAAAACATCAGCAAAGCCATGAACTCCTCCACCTCCCAATCATTCAAGTCCGCTCAATACAATGTCCCAAAACAACTGATCGCCAATTTCCTAATATGGTCACTAACACAATGTCAGCCAAAGAAGAAAAAGTACTCTCCAACTCTGCGCCCCACCAAAGATGTCTTCAAAACCGCACTCTCTCCCCATTGCCAACATCAAACCAAATGAGGTCCCAAAACAGTAAACGCTAAACCTTTCCAAAGTCCCCAGCATGAGATAAAGAGACTTCTAATGATGCGCAATCTCCCTACACGCTTCCATATTTTGACGAAACCATCATCCCCTAAAACCTCTCCCTATCACAAGCAGAACTCCATAACCACTTCCATAACAGAGCTTGATTGAAGATAGCTAATTTCCGGATACCCAAATCACCTTCTCTACGAGGAGAACAAACTATTGTCTATATCCCAATCCAGCAAGCGGAACTTGATCCCTAATGCCCCACCAAAGGAAATCTCTTTGCAGCGTTTCTAACCTCTCATCAACTGAAGAAGGAACGATGAACATGACATGGTAGACTTGATAAAGTACTCTTAATCAAAGTAAGTCTACCTCATTTTGGCAGGTATTATCTCTTCCAACCTACAAGCCTTCTCTGAAATTGCTTAATAACAGTGTCCTAGACATATTTAGCCTCAAAATCCGCATCCAAGGGAAGCCCGAAATACCATGGGAGATGATCCACTCTCTTGAGTGAAGAAAAGAAAATTCATTCTTATGGATATCAGCAATGATTTGCATAAGGCATGCCTTCAGGGACACAATGACTTGCAGAAAGCATGTCTTCAGGGACAACTGCCAGTTATGGTCCTCTGAAATAGGGAAACATAATAAGGGCTTCCAATATCAAAGTGGAACTTGAAGAGATATTTCCTCCTATGATATTTATTTCTATTACATGCAATGATTTGACTCATGTTTTGTTGTTTTTATTTGCACCTAAAGAAATGGAATATCTAGATTCTGGCATACTACACTCCTGAACTAAGGACCTATATCGAAGGAAAAAATAATGAACTAGCAAATTTTACTTTCATGCATATCAGACGTAAATTCTCTAATGCCTGGAAAAGTGTTCTTAAAGCAGTCTAGTGCTAAAGAAAAGCTGCATATGGAAAACCAGAAAGGTAAGAGGAACCTCCCATCCTTTAAATGGTCACACAGTTGCACAAGATAGAATCCATACAGGTAGTAAAAACCAGGTAGTAGAAACTTCATGGGTTCCATAATGAAGCGGTGAAATGCTAAGAATCCTATAGCAAGGCACGATACCCAAGGGCCAACATGTGGCAAGATCAGCCTATTCTACATTACTAATTCAACAGCATGCTTGAACACCCTAAGGATCATTTCATAGTAGCTCACCCAGAAAGGTTTCAGATGTTCATACATATGAAGAGGCCAATTGGTTTCAATTTTCAAACTACCTGAGGTTGTATGAGATATCAAAGTTTAAAAGAATTAGTAATTATGAATGCCCTATATGTCATAAAACAAAAGATGTCGTCAATTATTTCCTATGACATAGTGTCTGAAAACAAGTTTGTGGTTTACAAGTTGCATCCAAAGATGCAAACCCATCCATAATATATAAAGAAGATGGGATGTCATAATCCATCTGCCCCTGGAAGAGGACTCTTCACTTGATTCAAACTGGACCCTGCTCTAGGATTGCCAGTTATCAATAACCAAAAAATGGTGATTCATTTAAGTGGCTCTCATATCACTAACAAACTGACTATTCAGAGTTTGTTATAACAGCGATTGTTGGCCAAATTAAATGAAAATTCCAAGTAAAAGCTATCTGTTATGCAGAAAGGGCAGAAGTGATGACTCACTAGTGGGTTTCATACAACATCTCCTGGACTATTACTCCCAAATCCCCATTCACGAAAAATAGAAGTGACTTCAAACGTTTCTAGTATGCCTAAGAGAACCTTAAAAAATTCCATGGACAAGTTATCTGTTATGCAAAAAGAGCAGAAGTAATGACAGCCTAGTGAGTTTAAGATAACATCTGCTAGAATATTACTCCCGAATCCTCATTCACAAAAAATAGGACTTCGAAAGTTTCTAGCATGTCTAATGTTTATTAAGGAGTTTCCAATTATACAATTTTTTCTTGCTTAAAGGTTTGTGCATGAGCAATACTTGAAATTCACTACGAACCTCAGGAATGAGAAACTCTTTGCATGCAGTAGATTCTTGTGGGTTTTCACATCAGCATAAGACACTAAGCTTTTAAAAGGAATTACCACAGTAGCATTTCACAACAAAACCCCAATAATATTCAATAGCACAAGACAAGAACTCCGAGATTTATAAAACGGCCTAACCACCTTGTCTTGGAAGCTTAGACATATACAGTTTAACACTCAGAAGGATGTCATAACACTGGACAGAAATCATGCCATCCACCCACATAACCAAGCAATGAAAGATTTGGCTTGCCTGACATTACGACATAAGACAGGGAAATGAGAAGTTACTTCTTTCAAGCTTGAGATGCCATATCCGCTATAAGAAGATGAGAGCAGAAACTGAACTAAAGACCAGCTCTCTTTATCCAAAGCAATTGCCAGAGGTTCCAAGTATCTGCAGAAGAAAATAATCCTCGTTTAGGAAATGCAAAAACTACATATGAATAAGTTCCTTTCAAGTACACGGCAAAGAATTAATGCCGAACAGCAAGGGTATGATTCAGATTTGCTTTTCTAAGAGCAATCTACTTATATTATCGAGTGTGTATAAATGCACAATGCACGTGGTCATACTATACTTGGGGAATCCACATAGTATACATCTGTAACAAGTTCCAAGGAATTTTGTTTTTTTTTTTTTTGGGTACAGCACAATTCCAAGATTCATGACTTCTACCAATAAAAAAATTGAGCCCTTGACTCTAGATTGCCTCAAGACTAGCCAACATCATTTCAAAATGCCTAAAGTCTTTGGTAGAATCAAGAAACTAAATCACAAGTCAACTTGTCCGTTATAAATAAAATACTCAATGTGATGGTAGATCAACAACTTAACCCCTGTATTGCAACATTACCTTCACTAATCATAACAAAAATCTTCAATAATGCCAAATTTTGGTCTCTACATCAAATTTTTAAATAGAGATTAGTGCTTAAAAATTCTTAGGATCTCATGTTGTCACCAAGCTTCAACAAGGTTGTCCTGTATGTTGTCTGCCTGTTGTATTCATATTGGTCTAGTGCATCAGATCAAAGGCTCTCACATGAATTTTTCCATAAAAAAGTCACTGTAAAGAATTTAAAGAAGCTTCAAGGCTTATGGTGAAAGATATATCATTCCAGTTTATTTGACATAAACTTATTTCCCTTGATATTTTAACACATGAATGAGAGTGATGCTCATTAAGCAGCTTTTTTAAGTTTGTGTGGTGAGTTTACATTCATTGAATTGAATTTTGAGAGAGAGCAAGAGAGAGAGAGAGAGAGAGAGAGCATACTGTTGCAAGGAGTGTAGGATATTAATGATTTTTCTGTTTTGAAAGATAATAAAAGAGCACGAAAAGAGCCAAGAGTCATAACACAAGTACATGCTCAATGCACACAAGATATTCATAATCTGAAACCGAGAACACTGAACATACTCAGTAGCCAAAAATCCATCAGTTAGTCCACCAATAAAAATGACTTGTTGTTTATAATCACCTGTTTTGAATGCAACCTGCACAACTAACAAGAATGACACGATCATCAGAGAAAAAGATACTAAAACAGACAACCTAACCAAGAAGTATCACAAGAGAGCAGAAGTAACCCAGCAAAAATCCAAGTGTTTTTCCTTAAAAACTTGTTTCGTAGAAATAACGCATTGACTTAGTAATTTTAACTCGATATATCAATTGCTCAATTAAAAGAATCATCCCCAAGTCCTTATATTATTACCCAATGTAGGATTCTAAATGGATATCCATCCGAGCCCAGTTGGTCAAAGAGTTAATAGAATTCCTTCAGTGGAAAATTATGGCACCGCCAATGACAATAACAAATTTTGTGAAAAATCTGAATATTATGGGAAGGTGCATGAAGAAAATAACATGCCATGAACTGCAGTCTGCAGAAGGTGGGGGAGGTGGAATCAACACAAAAGCCAACTTTTTCAACCTTGTGCAGTCATTAATTCCCAAAACAGTAAGAACCATATTTACATGAACCTCAAACTATGAGACAGGCCAGGTATGTTTATAACATTTGCTGGACTAAGGCTTAAGCTTCATTACGCAGATGCAGTTACCTGGTTAATTTGATCATCAGCCCTAACCTGCTTGGAAAGCAACTTGGTAATACATTAAGATGTGCACAAATAGGAAAGAAATTTTCAATCTCCAAAAACCCATAGAAATATGAACTGCTGAACTTGGTAATTCCTTTTGAATCATTCAACATATAGTTACCTGAAAAAGGTATTTTAATTATGAAGCACTTTAACCTTTTAGACGGACATCCAAGCAATTTTTCTTCCTTAAAGTTTTCATTTAACAAACAAATGGAAAACATTCCTTTGAGTCATGAAAGTCTACGCATGGCACTATGCAACAAATATTCTACAAGAGCAAATAAGCTACTCAATTGCTTTTTTTCAAGAATGCATGAAATGAGGATAGACCTCAAATGCTGAAATTTATTTCAACATCCAAGATCATGAACCTTTTAGTTCAAATATCAGATGTAATAAGGAAAATGAGGTATATGCGTGCGAATAGATGAGACTGCATATCGTTTATATTGAAAATTAGCATCCCCAAAGATACAAGAATTCCATTTTTCAATCATTTAGAACTAGGATATTAAGCTATACAAACAAAGACCCACACTTGGTGCCATAAGCAAATGGGATTTCTCAATACCATTACGAATGCAACAAAAAAAGTTCCAACAATCTTGTGCTAATGTAAAAGGAATTTTGAATACATTGTACCCAGCAAGCAGAATTAAAATGGGGATCTCATATGATTCGATTCTTCAAGAAGTTAGAAAATTCCCCTCTGTGCGCACTACTGTACTGAGTTTCCAACCCAATCATTTGTTAATTGAAAAAGTAAGTACATTCCCATAATGCGAACACATTTTTCCATGGTGTTTTCCAATTTCAATTCCATTTCCAGTTACAAAGCAAACACCTATGTTCATGTTGCAAGCACAAGTGTAATCAGGTTTCCATATACATTATACCATTTCCAAAATCTCATTTTCTCAAAAAAGAAACAGATCCCGAATCAACTCAATTCAAAAGAAATCACACCGCGTTCCATGCCTAATTGATCACAGACACAGAATCTTTCAGACCTGAATAGGCTTCGGACCGTACTTGAACATCACTCCTCGAAACTGCTTCAACCGATTGATTGGGCAGCCGCGGTCGCCGGCGGCTGCCGAGATGTTGGCCATTTTGAAGCTTCCGGATCGATCCGCACGGCCGCGAACAATGCCGGAAAGCCAAGAGGTTGTTGAAGCTGATGGTGATGAGGTAGATGAGAGAGAAGACGAAGTTGCTGCTGAGAGATCCATATCCGAGGCTCTCATTCAACATCTTCCATATAACCACCACAAGCGAATTTCAACGCATTGTACTTCAAAATTCATATGTACGCACATAGACATTGACATGATATACGTATAGATATATAGATAAATCGATATAGAGAGAGATTTGGAGATTCAAGAGATTGTGAGCAGTGGGGAATAGTACTTCTCGGATATCCTTCTCGGGTCTCTTAAAAAATGAATTATATGTATAAAATCATTTTTTTGTCAAAACAAAATTAAAGTTTAGTACTCTTTTGCAACGGTGAGTGTTCTATTTGTAAATGCCACCGACTGCTCGTGATCTAATCAAAAGTTTAAGTCATTGACTGGTACTATTACTCCTTTGGCAAATGCCAATATATGTCTTGGCGCAGATTTTAAATATTTTTTGTCTAGTTATACGTAGTGTTGTTAATTGTGTTTTTAGTGTTGATAATTATAAAAACACAAGTTTTAATATTTTGTACAATCAGACAAAGCATGATTAAAATGTGCTCTTAGGACACATATTAGCAAAACCTTACTCTTTATTATATGTCTTAAGACTTTTCTATTTTTATCCGCGATGCCTTCGTCGCAAATTGAATTACCCTTCTTACTTTACTTTAATGTTTGGTATAGAATCAAATCAGGAGTTGGATTGTTCTAATACCATTTAATATGAGTCTGGGCGCTTGTAATTTAATTCAAAAGCTTAAGTCATTAGAGGGCCTTTTACGAAAATAGGTTTATTTTAATCAATATATATTAAACCGGGGTTAAAATTTGAATATTTACAAAACAATAGTTAATCGTCATTATGAATGACGTTTTTCCAAAAAGCGTCAAACCTAATGACGCTTTCCATTTAACGATGAAATTTAGAAATAACCAAGCAAAAAGCGTCATCTCTAATGACGTTTTCAAGGCTGCACCAAAATCGTTAAAGAAAATGACGTTTTCTATTTAAATATAAAAACGTCAACAAGAATGACGTTTTCATATCAGCATTTTTTTTTTTTTTTGGCTGTTTGACATTGAACGAACTCTTTCACTACTAACTCCGTGACCGAAACTCCGTTCGACGCACCGTCAGCGCTTGCAGCTGTAGTTTGCTGAGGCGGTGCTGCGTGTCGAGTTTCACGCCGAACAGAGGCCGTTTGCAAGATTTGGCATCCCCGAACCCCGATTCCTAAGTTTTTCAAATCGCTAAATCTCCGGGGGGAAAAAACGCAGTAACTCCTCCACCGGGACTCCGTTCGACGCGTCGTCAACGCTCGCAACTATAGTTTGCTGAGGCAGTGCTTCATGTCGAGTTTCGCGCCGAACGGAAGCCGTTTGCAAGATTTGGCATCACGAACCTCGATTCCTAAGTTTTTCAAATCGCTAAGTCTCCGGGGGGGAAAAATGCAGTAACTCCCTGATCGGGACTCCGTTTGACGCGCCGTCAACTGTAGTTTGCCGAGGCGGTGCTTCCTGTCGAGTTTCGTGCTGAATAGAGGCCATTTGCAAGATTTGGCATCCCCGAACCCCGATTTCTAAATTTTTCAAATCGCTAAGTCTCCGGCAGAGAAAAATGCAGTAACTCCGTGACCGGGACTCCATTTGAGACGCCGTCAGCGCCTGCAGTTGTAGTTTGCCGAGGCGGTGCTGCGTGTTGAGTTTCGTGCCGAATGGAGGCCGTTTGCAATATTTGGCATCCCCGAATCCCGATTCTCAAGTTTTTCAAATCGCTAAGTCTCCGGGGGGAAAAATGCAGTAACTCCGTCACCGGGACTCCGTTCGACGTGCCGTCAGCGCTCGCAGTTGTAGTTTGCCGAGGCGGTGCTTCATGTCGAGTTTCGCGCCAAACGGAAGCCGTTTGCAAGATTTGGCATCGCGAACCCCGATCCTAAGTTTTTCAAATCGCTAAGTCTCCGAAGGGGAAAAATGCAGTAACTCTGTGACCGGGGCTCCGTTTGACGCGCCGTCAGCCCCCGCAGCTGTAGTTTGTCGAGGCGGTGCTTCGTGTTGAGTTTTGCGTCGAACGGAGGCCGTTTACAAGATTTGGCATCCCCGAATCCCGATTCCTAAGTTTTTCAAATCGCTAAGTCTCCAAGGGAAAAAATGTAATAACTCCTCCACCGGGACTCCGTTCGACGCGCCGTCAGCGCCCGCAGCTGTAATTTGCCAAGGCGATGCTTCATGTCGAGTTTTGCGCCGAACGGAGGCCGTTTGCAAGATTTGGCATCCCCAAACCTCGATTCCCAAGTTTTTCAAATCGCTAAGTCTCCGGGGGGAAAAATACAGTAACTCCGTGACCGGGACTCCATTTGACGTGCCGTCGGCGCCCGCAGCTGTAGTTTGCCGAGGCGGTGCTTCCTGTCGAGTTTTGGGCCGAACGGAGGCCATTTGCAAGATTTGGCATCCCCGAACCCCGATTCTCAAGTTTTTCAAATCGCTAAGTCTCCGGGGGGAAAAATGCAGTAACTCCGTGACCGGGACTCCATTTGACGTGTCGTCAGCGCCCGCAGCTGTAGTTTGCCGAGGCGGTACTTCGTGTCGAGTTTTGCGCCGAACGGAGGCCGTTTGCAAGATTTGGCATCCCCGAGCCCCGATTCCCAAGTTTTTCAAATCGCTAAGTCTCCGGGGGAGAAAAATGCAGTAACTCCATGACCGGGACTCCGTTTGACACGCCGTTAGCACCCACAGCTGTACTTTGTCGAGGCGATGCTGCGTGTTGACTTTCGCACCAAACGAAGGTTGTTTGCAAGATTTGGTATCCCCGAACCCCGATTCCCAAGTTTTTCAAATCACTAAGTCTCTGGGGGAGAAAAATGCAATAACACCTCCATCGGGACTCCGTTCGAAGCGCCGTTATTGTTACAATTGTAATACTCAGAAATGTTTCAAAATATGATCATATATTACTTGAAACTAATAACATATACACAAGTTCTGTACAAAAAAATATATAATATCTGTCGAATGACCACAAAAAAGCATATAAAATACATCCTATGTACCACATGCGGGTGCTCGTCTAGGTCTCTTGCTCCTACGATATACAATGGGGAGCGTTGTGGATGCCTCAGCCTGTGGGACCACATGTCCTACAACCGCCTCATCACCCTGTGTGGTCGGTGCTGGCTGCTCCTGGGTAATCTGTGAGACCTGTGTCTGCTCATCTCCACCTACCCCCTGCTGGGCCTGTATCTGTGCAGGTGATACCTCATCTATCTGTGGGTGCACATCCCCAACTGTCGCCTCATCTACCTGTGAAGTCAATGGTGGGTGCTCTTGTGTGATCTGTGAGTCCCACTCTGCTGGTGGAGGTGAATGGTGCACTGTCTCATCATCTGCCCCAAAAAGATCTGATGACAGGCCGGTAAATGTCGGTATGATGACTCTATCCAAAATCGTAGTAGCTATCATCCTACGAAACTCGTGCATCTCAGATCCACCCTTTGCCTGTCCTGTATCTCTCCCTCTCCCTCTGCCTCTACCTCTGCGCGGAGGTCCTGCGCGTCCTCTCCCACTGCCAATTGGTTGTGGCTGAACTGCCTGTGCCATAACGTCGCCCCCGGATGTAGACAGCGCCGATGAATCCTGATGATACTATACCGGGGATGCACGATGATGATGGGCCGTCAAAGGATTTGGTTGAATGTAAGCTGTGGACGGCCCCACATCAGTGGACTGTAATAGCACCTGACTGGTTGAAGATGGCCCTGATGTGGTGACCGATGGACCCACCGGAGTACAAGGGTCAACTATATCTGCACGGGGTGCCACTAGAACGAGAAATGGTATGGCTACATCAGTAGGTACGGCCTCTAACCGGTGTGTCACCTGACTGGACATAGAAGGCCCTGCTGTGGGAGGCGATGGACCTACAAGAGTGGAAGGGCTAGCTCTATCCGATGGGGGTAGAACTGCAACGAGGGGTGGCATGGCTGGATCAGTAGGTACAGCCGCATGTATACGGTAATCCTCTCGTATAATGTGCAAGGTCGTGTCACACATGTCACGGATGAACACTAGTGTCTCTAAACCTGCATCAGCATCGTATCCGCGAATGGTGTCAGCCGCCGGCTGCTACATACTGGGCCTGTAACGCAATAAATCATAACGAAGACCATATTAGAAACATCCAAAATAAATATATTTATTTTATTCAATAGTATTATAGTATATTTTATTGAATACTCTTACCAAAATATCGTGTCTCCCCCTCACTCCAAGGTAGCCAGCCAAAGCCCTGTGCGCTAGATTTCCCATCAAGGGGTGTGTGATAGATCGGTACCACCCTACGTATGGGTCGTGGCATGACATAGGCTCCTCTGTAAGGTCACCGACAATAATGTGATGTCGTCGCTCTCTCCATCTAGTGAAAAAAATATTATGGAACTGCAATCAATCTGTGTCAGGTCTACCCCGCCTATCTATGCTATGAAGACCAATACCAGTGTCGGGGGCTGTAGGTATGCCCTGACGATGACCAAACTGTCGAAGAACACGACTAGGCAAATGCCACTCCACCACGTCAAAACATATAAGTGGAACCTCAGCCATCCATATGTCACTCCTATCACGACAATAATCGGGGAGGGTATCGATGATCTCACCGTGCCGACCATAAGGCTGCCACACAAACTAAATCATGCAATATAAATGTCAGCTTACGAGATAAATAGTTAATACTGTACTTAGTTTACGTAATGTCAGGAAAAAAAATGTAAGCACTTAAAAGCAGACCTCATCATCTTTCAAACGATCAAACTGGTCTCTATACACTGCAACAACGTGGGTGGGGACTTTATCCAGTGCAAACTTACTCTTCCACCTTTTTTCGAAACAATACAAAATATAGTTAGATAACATACAAAGTTAAATAGTAATTGCAAATTTCGTAACTAATTTTTTATTTTTTTATAAGTACAATACCTAGCACCCCACGGGCCAGCGGGTAGGTGCTGCTGTCCAAGAGTCGGTACAACACGCTGACGTGGGCTAATCCTAGGGAATCTCTCCCAGGCCCATATCTGTTACACAAATAGCAGAATATAATGAATAATGCCCTATAAAAAGTCATAAAGATATAACATTTCCTATAACGACTACATACCTGTAGCAACACTAAAATACCTCCTATATCCTTCGTGTCGGTCTTAGTCGCCCGACACATCATCCGATAAAGTACGGCAAGGGCTGTCGCACCCCAACTATATCGCCCAGCCTAATCGAAATCTCTAAGGAATAGTAGATACATCAACTTCACCAAGTTCTGTAACTTATCTGGCAATACTAATCCCCCAATGAGCTGCATGATATATGCCCTAGCATAGTACTGTACAGTCACCTCGTCAACATCGTCTGGCAACTGTTGAAATGTGGTAGATAGCCACGATAGCCTAAGATGGCCACCGCTAAAATCCTGGATGTTGGGCTCAGCGCCCAACAACTCTCGGCAAATCTGCCGCCAATGTTGTACGTCACCCCCACCATTTACGTCTCCAATCGGCTCACCATCAACAGGCAGGCCCACTAACACAGACACGTCCTGTAATGTCACGGTGGCCTCTCCAACTAGCAAGTGAAATGTATAAGTCTCCTGCCGCCACCTCTCGACCAAGGCTGTGATAAGTGGATGATCAAGCTGAATATAACTAACCCGGTACAGCCCGTAGAAACCGGCACGCATCAAGTACGGAAGTATTCGAGGGGATAATAGTCTAGCCCAGCATGCGGCGTCACTACGACGACAATGAAGCACCTGGTCACACTGTAAAAAGAAATAATGAGAAAATAACTAAACAAATATATAACAAGAAAAATGTAATATTTGCCAATACGAAGTCACAAACCTGCTGACCCGTCCATATAATAGAGGACCTGTGATGCTCTTGTAAAGTGAGAACTAATGGGTCAACTGGTCCGGGTAGTCCAGCCACGTCTATATCCATAAGAGTTATGATATACATATACTATAAAGTTAGCTAAAAATGACTGAGAATTAACTACAATAATGCAAATAAATAAAAAAATAAATTAGAAAAAAGTTATACGAATAAATGCTAATAACCAACAAGTAAATGGTAATAACAATATTACAAATGTCATCTACGAACAATATCATTGGACAGTGTTGATAACCATAAAGTAAAATCCGGTGGATAATGTTCAATAGAATAATGTATAGTTCGTGGGTTATTACGAATTTATATAAATAATGGCCCCATCATCTACGAACAACGCCTCATCATCTTTCACTTCCTCATTTACTCACTGTCATTGAAAATAGCTCCAGAAATTGACATGACAAGTATTTATTGTTAAGGTCTTTCAAGCTTCACGTGAAGCCTGAAAAGGAATGTACCATACCCTATGGTGTAAATCGATTTCAAGAATCACGTGAACCCATTGTAGGCATTGCACTGCACCTGGTCACGCTGTAGCAATTGACATGACAAGTCACGAGGGGTTAATGGAAGTCTGAAGTGAAAGATGACATCACAAGTGTTGAGTATGAATCCATTGCACTATACGAAACACTTCACATGAACCACTGAGTCCAAAACGAAGACATTGTCCTCCACATATTGGCATCAATTGGATAATCAATTACAGGCTTCACGTGAAACCATTATAGCCTATATAAGTTGTGTGATAACGTCAATAAGTCATAAACCTCACCCACACCTACAAAGATGCCAAAGCGAAAAGGGTTTTTCGGTGCGTCGTCCAGTCGTACAGTCTCAGGTGACGAGACACACTCAAACAACCGAACCTCGTTGGACTTCCTTAGGGTGGGTACGTACACGAATGCAATCGGTAACAAATGGTATGGTCGAAAACGTCTATTTCACAACAAACCTATCGTAATGCACGATACGACAGGTCCGGTTAGCCACATATTCATTGGCGAGGCTTCCCAACGACCACCCCGCGGTGTGACAGACGACCAATGCAACAGGTTGAGGTTGCCGTGGGAAGACTTACTTGATAAACGGCGTGAACAAAAGATGTATTGCCGATGGCATGGCCTTCGTGTCCCAAAGGCTCGTTCAGCTAAGTTGTGGAGTAGTCCGTCATATTCAAGTAGTAAGGTCATAAAAGCGCTCGAACGCGAGATTAATCAAATGCAACGAAGGTTGGATAGGTATCATTTTACAGAACATGCGAAGAAAGAATGTGCTGATCCAACACAACGAATAATAGACATTATTGACGATCCGTTGCTGGTATCTGACCCAGAACTTTCGGACTTCTCAGAAGAAGAAGGCGACGATGACTATATTAACTACTACCTAGTAGTCTTTCGGTTGCTGGAAAGCCACTGTGCTGTTACGAACATGGTCCATAAAGCTTATTCATGTTTTTAGTTAAGTTTGGTGTGAAGTTAGTTAATATGTAACGGTACTATTTGCCATCTTATGTTTCATATAACATATCGATGTAGTGGTCATATTTGAGATTTTCTGTTTCATATAATATAAGTCTATGTTATTCTAAGTCTATGAATGCATAGAGATAACAGAACTACCATTACATAACAAACTAAATTACATCCATAACAAAATACAATTACTTAAAGTGTCCAAAATACATTAAGGTGTCCAAACAATAACTATTACTAAGCCACTCGCAGAAGCCTCTCCGGACATTTTCACTTGTCATGGCCAGTTTGTTGACAAAGACTGCAGTGGTAGCTGTGCTTTTGCCTAGAGGTGTCCATTTCATTGCGAATACGGGCCGTTTTGGGCCGACCGGGCTTTGGATTCAGTGATCACAAACAGCCTGTATTGGGGAGCAACGTCGGCATACTACTCAAGGGCCAATAATCTTCATGGGGCATTGGGCTAAAATTAGAATCCCAAATGCGTGGGTATACATCAATTCTGTACTCTGGCGTCACCAAGTAAAATGAATTGACGCCTAAGTCCGCAGTGACAGCAAGCATGTGCGAACATGGATATTTGTTGATGATGTATTTTAAACAAGAACAGCTGGGCTCGTTAAGTCTTACAACCTGCTTGTGCCCACCCAGCATCCCGTGATGTGTTGTTTCAACCTCGTATTCACCTTATTGCCTATGAACGAAATTTAAATCAGTGTCATTGTCACAAAAATATTGGTCAGCTTAAAAGTTATGGTAGCGCATTTACCTGTTAAACGCTCTCAACAAATGTGTATTTCCTTTGCACTGGTATTTTTCAATTTGTTTTTGTAGCTTACGGCCATACCGCAAACCAGCAGCCCGATTCTTAATACACTCAATTCTCCTCTCGTCAAAATACTTAATAAGCCGGTGGAATGTAGTTTCCACACATGCCGTGATGGGCACATTCCGAGCACCCCTCAATACACTGTTAAATCCTTCAGATAGATTTGTAGTCAAAATCCCCCACCTACGACCTCCATCATGTGCAAGTGTCCACTTTTCAGCCTCCATCTCTTGCAACCAATTTAATGCCTCTAGTTTAAGATCTTCAATCTCCTTCATAATCAAGTTGAACTTTCGAATTTGATGGTAACTACCAACCCTCCATACCAAATTCGTAAGTTTTATGTTGCTGAATTTCTTGTTGAAATTGCTACGGACGTGGCTGAGGCAGTATCGATGATATCCAATTGGTCGCAAACGCGGATGTTCCCAGTATCGCGCAACAGCATTCAACAGACCCCTGTGCCTATCAGATATCGACGTGATGCCCTCACAGTTAGGCACTACATGTCGTCTTAAGTTCTTAATAAACCATGACCACGACGCTGTAGTCTCTTCATCTACAATGGCAAAAGCAAGTGGTAAAATGTGTTGGTCGCCAGTTGATGCGGTAGCTACCAGCATCTTCCCAGTGTATTTGCCATTAAGGAAAGTTCCATCAATGCCGATAACAGGAGGGTAGTGAGCGAATCCATCGATGGCAGGTTTGAAAGCCCAGAACACATAATTAAACACCACCTCATCCGGCGTAGTCGACGGCAACACATGCCAGTCTACAACTATCCCAGTATTAAAGGTCTGTAGTGCCATCATGTACCGGGGAAGCTTCGTGTACGACTCGTCCCAATTCCCAAATATGACCTCAATGGCTCTTGTTTTTGCAAGCCATGCCTTCCTGTAAGATACTGTGTGCTCCAATGCAGTTCGTACGGTGGTGATAAGCAATGCCACCTTCGTTTCCGCATCTGCCTGTACACAAACATCGACCACGTTCAAGTGTACATATAAACAACTCCCGTTTTAATTTTAAGTTACATTGGTTTAAAGAAATATAGTTTACCTTAACTGAGTCCAGTATGACCGTCGTAATGAGATCAGTATCAATGTTACAGTGGTCCCTCTGTAATCTTGCAAACACACAATGATGTGGACCGGGATACGTCTTTACCTTAAAGAAACCATGTTTCTCTTTCTTTGAGGCTCGAAACCTCCAACTGCAATCATGCTTGCACCTTACATCCTAAACCTTCTTGCCCGTTTCCACCACCACATACTCTTTTCTTTTCTTTACATTGTACATCTTTACTGCATACTTCACCGAATCTTTGTCTTTAAAGATCATCCCCTTTTTGAACTCTACGGTCTCCGGGGTCTGTACGTGTCCACGACAATAAAGCTCTCGACTAGTTACGGTAGCATCACCAACCCCCTCCAAGTTTGTGAAGAAAGGGATAGGAGTGTACCGTTCGGGTATACCAACTGAAGACGATGGCAGTTCACCAAATTCAGGCCCCTCATCATCAGATTCATCATCAGCCATTAGTTCAGCGTCAATGTCTTCGTCCACGTCCAGATCAAAACCTGCACTGTCAGGTATGCATCCCTCAGCTCCATCCCCAACCATATCAACGTACTCGTCAACAGGCTGGTGGAACCTGTCAACTGGGCATGTCGATAGGTGAATTGGAGATAGACGCTCAGCTCCTGAACTTGTACCAATGTCGTGTTGCATCTGTGATGCCCCGGCTGTGTTTGACCCATACGTTGGATAATATGGAAGTGGGGACATATCGGCATACTGTGAAGCCCTCCTGTAAGATTCTTAAGTCAGCATCCCAGTGAATGAGTTGGGAATGTCACTGTATGCCCCCTGAGTCAATATTCCAGTGAATGAGCCGGAAACATTGTATGCCCCATAACCTGAATACATCAGATCTGGTTCATTCAACCTACTCGTTATGTTTTCTTTCTCCACGTACAGTTCAACATAATTCAGTGTGGGAAAACACGGCGGGATGTCCAACACACTATCTAAGGTCATGTCATCATTGATGGGCACCTTCTTGTAATAAATGAACCTCTCCCATTGTCTATGAGGATGTCTGCATATCAACTTCAAATGAATATTTTCCCCTTCATCTACAACTTTGGGTATAAGAAACTGTTCTAACTTTTCTATTGTTATTCTGCGTTGTATAGTGTGAAACCCCTTCGCTTTGGTATCATATGATATGCCTTTGTCAGGGTCTTGTACTATTGTTCCCCCCCAATAGTACATCACCTTTACAGTACCCATTCAATCAACCTTACTGTAGGTAAACATATGAAATTAGTAGTTAGATAAAGCTTCAGTACAAGTTAGATGAAGTTATATAAAAATACCCCCAGACACTATATTTCAAAATACAATGGGAATGTCCTCATTATTTTCGTCTTTCTTATAATATGGTACCACTATGTTTTCAATTTTAACAATTTTTCTATTTTTAAACTTGGAACCCCTCGAGTTTTCAACCATTCCACTAATAGCTGCAATTTAACTACTTGTAGTTAGATTGTTAGAATAGCTAAAATTAAGAAGCTGCAATTTAACCTCAATAGTAGATTGTATAAGAAGCAATGTTGTAAAGCAAGTGAACATATGTACATCTTGCATTATCCTTACAAATGAGGTTACATTTCATTTGAATTTTACAAAATAAGATTTACAGCATGCTACTTATTAATAGATATTATGATCATTTTAAACCTAACACTTCATTGGAAAGATATATTATCAACCATCACAATAAACAAGAGGAATTTTCTAACCTAAATACCTCGCATATTTAGTATGACCCAAAGTTATTAAGCTCTTGACATAATAAACATATAAGCACTCAGACTCATGGATTCAAATAATCCACCATCACTGGCACCATTGTAGTATGTAGCAAAAAACTAACTCAAATAATTGGGATACGAAATTTAGTTATTATAAAACAGGTAAGACACAGTATTTAGTTATTATAAAACTATCTCAAATACATAACACTAACTCAAATAATTGGGATACGAAAATTAAACCTCAGAAACCCAAGAGGATGATTTGCAATAAACAATAACTTATATCTTTCTTCCACTCATTGCTAGTGGAGAATACTATCCTTTTCTTTTAGATCTTCATTATTATCATCACCATAGAAATATTAAATGAACAAACTAATGCTTTCATGGAAATTAGTTTGGAGACGAATAGAAGAGAGAGAGGGAGACGAACAGGTATCATTCCACTCATAAACCAAAAAATCAAAACATAATCGCTGTACCATTCCACTAATAGAAGAGAGAGAGGGAGACAAACATGTATCTAACGATGGAGGGCTTCGTTGTCAGGAGGGGCTTCGTCGGTTGGAGAGTTCGTCGTCGTCGTTGGCTGGAGAGGGGGCTATGGCGTTGGTAGATGGGAAACGTAATGACGCTTTCGAACGAACTGAACATATATGACCTAAAAGCGTCAACATGTAAGACTATATCGTAAGTGGAAGCGTCAATCTTGTTGACGCTTTTCTCTTTGAACAAAAATCGTCAATATGATTGACGTTTTTAGTTTTAGCTTTTTAACATATAACGTTGTTTCGATTGACGCTTTTACAACCAAGTGAAAAACGTCATTTGCATTAACGTTTTACTTCTGTTTACGCAATTTTTCGAAATTGAAATCAAAATCGTCATTACGATTAACGCTATTTCTAAAACGTCAATCATATTGACGTTTAACCGTTCTTTCGTAAATATTGAAAAAGTGACCATGGTTTAATAGATATTGAATAAAATAAATACCTTTTGGTAAATGGCCCGTCATTAGATGGTATTGCCTACCTTCTTCTATATGACCCAAGATTTTACTCTTTTTATCTGATGTGCGATCGTAACACTAGAGGTAGAGATTGGCTGAGTTGGGTTTACATTAAAAAAAAAAAATTTATCAAGCCCAAAATAAAATTCTAAACCTGTCCAACTAAAAATTGCATTCCCAAATGCGCCCATTTAACATAAATTTGTTTAATATATAATATTTTTCTCTATAAATAATATTGAATAACATAAAATTTAACTACATATACATATATATAATATTAAAACATAAAAAATATATTATTTTATATATATTTTGGGCCGGATCGAGTTTCAAAAACAATTTTCAAGCTCACCTATTAAAATAACCAGACTTAAAAAAAAATTACCAAGCCCTATAATTTATGAGCAGGCCTATCGGGCTCTCGGGCTCATGGTCACCTCTAACTTTACCTTTTGTAATTTGAACGAAAATTTAATAATACCAATGTGGTTTAAAAGTGCATATATAGCTGTTAGGGATTTTATACAAAAAAATATGTGTTTTGTGTATTGGTTTTAGTATTTATTAAAAAATTAGTTATTTTATTTTAAAAAGAATATGTGTGAGTAATGCTTGCATTGCGTTATTTATTTAGTATGCATGTGTGTCTCTTATTTTATATAGTAGATGATTTGATGTGTAGAGTACGGCTTACATACGGAAGATCAGATTATCGGTTCTTATCGAATATAAACTTATCATTCACATTCTTAGATGAAATTGGACACACCATCAGTAAAACTGTAACACAAGGTTTTAATAGGTTTGTTTTGACTATGAAAAACGGTATAATTCCAACTCTTTACACTAATACACTTTGTGTGTGTTGAACATGACCATATTGAGGTAATTATTTTTATATTGACTATATAAAATAATTAATACTTTATGATTATTATGAATGCTTATGCTCTTAAGGCTAATATAATAAATAGACACGTGCATGTAGTATTTATTATTTTGATTCACAGAAGAGTAAGATTATTTGTAAGTCATTAAACTCAGTAAATTGGACAGTAACATTACGTATATGGTGAATATTAATTATTGATGAAATCCACGTCCTAGTATAGGAATTAATGATACCCCTTAAAAAAATTTATAAATTTTGATTATGTCAAACCTTACAGATGGATTATGAATCCGACATATCAAATTAGTTAAGTGGAAGGTCTCAAGGAATTAAATAAGCCTATTAAATTTAATTTTTAGTAATTTAATTTAATAAACGGGCATTTGCAATATTAGCGTAGGGAGATAAATAAGTATTTAATAATATGAAACTCGAAATATAATTTCTAGTATGACAGGGAGTGCAATTATAATTTATTAGTAATATAAATTATAATATACTTAAATAGGGATTAATCTTGGTTGGATTAGAAATCTTTATTTGGGTAGAAAGCTCTAGTTATACTAATCCTATGATTCCAGTTGTCACCTCTATATATATGCATTTTAAGCAGTTAGAGTTACACTTGCTCATAATTGAGAGATACACGTTTTTATGAGGAAAAAAATCCTAACAGTTGTGAGCTCACTCTCTCTGAAGTAAGGTGTATACGAGGGATATAATAAAAATTCGAAGATTGAGTTCAAGCAGTTGATTCGTACATGTCGCTATTGCTTGCTATTTGAGATCAAACTAGAGAAATCTCGAAGGTATGATTTTAATCACGTAAATTAGTCTATGCTAATCAGATTAGGTTTTTTTTGGTATTATGCGTATACACTATAATTAAGTCGTGAAAAATTTCACAGTCCCCAACAATAGCCCCCTTTCGATATGAACTTATCTACAAAATAAATGAAACTATGACAAATTTAATAAAATAACAAAAATACCCATGTGGAGGCCAACCTTTTATGTTGACATAAAATGATAAAATTATATTTTTTATATTTTATTTTAAAAATATGAAATTAAAAAAATACTCTTATGACATAATTGCCATTAATTCTGTGGGCATAAAAGCTTGCATTCTGTAGATATCAAACAGGCCCACTGAAAAAGGTGAGCCTGACCTGTATGAAAATAAGCCCATTATGTTCAAAGCACTTCGACCTGCCATGAAGGTTAGCCCGATCTTAAGTAGACGGGCCTAATACCTTTCAACACTAGTCCAAAAGTCATGAAAGGCCACAAAGGTAAAGAAACTCGACCCAACCAAGGAAATGACTTAAAAAGAGTAGTTTAATCCTACCAAAGATTGAAAGAGAGTAAAACCCAAAGACCATGGGATTAAAATAGTGAACTCTTAAAAATAGTAAGACCTTCGAAGACTTATAAATAAGGCAAATTGAAGAAAAATAAGCTATGCATTACTAAGACCATCAAGGTGGTAGTTGAGTTGGTTTTAGTAGTTAGACTTAAAACTCGATTTTTCTCTCAATGGTTGCGTGTTCAAATTTGCTTGCTGTAATACTTGTATAAACCAAATGCTGTTGAGAAATTGTTGAATGTCACTTGCGCTTTGGTAGAACTGTGGTGATGGGTTTACCTTTCTCGGGTCATTAGTTATGGTTCAAACCAAACATTTCACAGCCGATGGAAATCCCGATGGTTATCCCTAAGGGGAGTTACTATACTGGTCACCCTTTCCTACATTTTTTACTTAGGAAAAAAAAAAGGTACGCATTACTGAGAGTTAGAATAGACTTATTTATTTCAATTCTCTTTGATTAAGCTTATTTGACTTAATTTTTGGTGTGCCTTTGACCTCAAAGAGGTCGACGCATTCTCATCTTATTCTATTCTTGTAGGCTCTTTTGAGATTTGCCATGCGAATCTGGGTATACAAAAAATCCCATCCACAAATTTTAAATGTTTCCATCCATTTTACAATGAAGTCCTAACCATATGAGGGTTATGTGTATACTTTTGAATTACATAAGAGTTATGTAATTTTTGCTTAAACCACATGAGGGTTACAGTTAAATGTCAAAATCAAAATTTCATAAAAAAATTAAAAAATTCAATTTCAATTGAGAAAAGTTAACCCAAAAAAAAAAAAAAAAAAAAAACTAGTTGAAAACTCTATAAAAAAAAGTTAATCTAAATGAATTATAAATAAACAAATAGCAAATAAAACCTTCTTTCCTTACAGGCTGGAGGAAACTGACCCCTTATTATCAAGCATTAAGCATATATGTTGCAGGCAAAGCAATTTCCAAATAAAATTATTAAATAAATTTAATAATTACATTACTCAAATGAAAAAAAAAAACAACAATAGATGATATGCAAATTAGTAGAAATTTTCGTGCAACTGTTAACGTGATTATTATTATCACCTTTTTTTTTTCATCCAATGACAATGGGATGCATTAATACACTACTTGCATTGCACAAAAGATCAAATTTAAGTTTAGGTTTTTGGTAGTACCATCAAGAGACTTTATTATAAATTTCCATCATCAGGATAGCTTTTAATTATTTCTTTTAGATAAGTGAGAAAAAAAAATACCACTTTCAAATCATACTCGCGAAGGATTATGGACAAAAATTTTGTAAGAATAGAATTCTTCTAATTTATTCAGGTTATGTATGAGTTAACTTCTTAAGTGGTTTAATGCATTTAGATTTGATCCATGTCAAAGCCACCAAAGGCCTAGACCATTAGGTCCAAGATCTTTGGTCCATGAGTTAAGTAGTCATAATGCAAAGCTCGTTTATGTTCTCTACAAAGCTCTGAATCTGTGACAGCATGTTTAGGACCAACTTCAAGAAGTATTGACATCCAATGATCACTGGTTTTGGTACTAATTGCTATCTTGAATGTTGTCTGTCCAAGTCAAATGAAAAATCTATGCTGTACCATGATAAAAGAACCGTTTGGTAAAGTTTTTTTACTAAATTATTTTTTGCTTATAATTAAATTTTTTTTGACTTTTTTATTTATTTTTGCTTATCTTTAGCTTTTAAAAGCAAAAAAGTAAAAAAAAAAAATATATATATATATATATATAATTTTTTTTGCTTATAAGCCAAAAAAATTAAAAAAAATTGTACTAAACGGACTCGAAATATCTTAGTTTGGTCAGATTGATCAAGTTGTCACATGTCTAAACTATTTGCACAAAAAGGCAATTACTATTCTTTTAGATTAAATTTTGATTTGGCCATAAGAGTTGAGTGGTAAAATCATTGAAGTAACCACTTGACAAACGTTAGATTCCACTACTATCCCCTTGTACGAAACAAGTAATTCTGTATTTTGAAATATTTAGAACTTTTTTGTCATATCAATATCTATACTTGAACACGCAAGCCTGAAAAGTACTTCTTTTCAAACTTTAATAGCTAGAGAAACAACCATACTTGCTTTCAGCCGTGAATGATTGTCCAAGCAAAATTTCAGCAAGTTATGTGGAAAATTCATAATGGTTTGTCTCTTTATGTGACTATATGATACATAAAAGCAATTTCATGTTTCATTAAGAAGATATTACAAACAACTAGTAGTGGACTTGGGAATTTTTTTTGGGAGGGGCAAAATTTTTTCATTAGTAAGATTTAATTCTAGGATAATGCAACAAATACGATAATTTTTAAGATTCTATATATTAATATCAAATGTTTCTTACACAAAATAATGTTCAAATAAAAGTAAATGACAAATAACAATAATCCTATTCGTTATTTCATATTTTGAAATATTTGCAAAATAACTTCATTGTTTACGATTTTGAATATGTCGCTTTCGATGTATGACACCAAATAATTATTCATCCACTCATCTCCATGAGATTGCGTAATAGAGTCTTGATAATCTTTAATGCAGAAAAAACTTTCTCAACCGATATAGTTATAATCGGTAAGATCAATGCCAACTTTATAAGTAAATAGACTAAAGGGTAGACACTATCTTTTTTCGTTTGAACTAACTTTTTAGCAAACTCACAATTTTTTATCACTTCTGAAAATTAATCATTAAAGCTTACATCTAAAATGTAAGTCTTAAGTTGATTATCAAGTATCATAAGTTTAAGTGGAAAAAAATCATTAAGATAAAACTCAGGGCAAAATATAAAATGGGTTAGGGTTAAATTTTTTTTTTTAAGATTTCAAAGGGGTGGCTGCCTACCCTCGGCGTTTGGTCCGTCCGCCCCTACAAACAACAACAAACTCGATCCCTATCAGCATTCATCTTCATTGAAGTTTTTTTTTTTTTTTTTTGTTGCTGATTATCTTCATTGAAGTTGCATACAAGCTCTAGTCCATCCATGAAAACATAAATGTTGATCAAGAGCTGAGAGCTCCTCGTTTGAATTTTTTTTTATTTTTCTTAGTTTCGATAGAATGTCACTGGCATCTACAGAAGTTTTATGGCAAAATACTGCACTTTTTACTGATGAACCCAAAGATGGTGGCATATTTTGAAGGATTTTAAAGACACTACTCATTCTTTTGGTTTCAAATTTCCTCCTTTCCACTTGTTTGTCTTTGAAACTGTTATTCCTATCCAAAAAAATGTCCATTTCCACACCATATACTACAGATACAATTCCGATATCATATTGCAGAAAACTTCAAAATGAATGATCTAAGTAATGAATGAGAGGGAAGAACAAGCTGAATAACCATTTGTAAGCGCATTAGAGAGGGAGAAAGATTTAGACAGCCACTGCAACTTAATGAGAGAATGCTTAGTCCTCGATAGTTGATAACCTAATGGACTAATGCAACAAGAGGTACATTTTAAAATTATTGAACTGATAAGGCTTGTTTTCTTTTTCAAAATGGAAGATGAAGAAATCGCATATACGAAACTGTTAGATGGTCCCATAGTGTAAGGGGGAAAATTGTGTGCTTTGGAAGTTTTCATGAATGCTTTAAGTGTTAAGTGGGATTATTTCTAATCAAAAGAAGGTGGTCCCAAATTAACAAACCACCCTCGAATAAACTACAAAGATAAATGCAAAGGCTCTAAAGTATATAAATATATGTTATCTTGAGGGATTTGCATGGGTTTTTTAAGGTTAGTGTATGATAGTTATGCATTCTGCGTAACATATATAATAATACGCATTAGTACCTTCGTTCATGATTGTCTCTCAAAGTTTGTGGGTGTGAAGAGTGAATTATTTGTTCTTCAAGGATAGAAATTACTCAAAATCTGTCAAAATGACATGATTTTAGAGCACGTAAAACTGAATTTTTTGGCTGCCTATCTCACTCATGTTTCTTTTAAACATGCCTATGAATATATATCACCCTAGCTGTACTATCTTGGGAGGGTCATTTTCTCCTCTCTATCTAATGGATGCACTTACTCGAAAATGCTAGTTTATTTCAATCTCCACCCAAGCTAATGGAATGATTAGTTTGTCTCTTGGTGATTTGAATATTGTATGGGAAAATGAAAGATAATACAAGAAGCTTTCGCTAACGACAGATTATGATGATTGGGAATCATTCTCTCTCTCTCTCTCTCTCTCTCTCTCTCTCTCTCTCTCTCTCTCTCTCTCTCTCTCTCCTTGTGTTCTAGTGGCGCTTCCTTTCGAATTTGAGTTAAAAGGCAACTTTTGTGTTTGCCCGCACGCACGAGATTAATCATGGGATCACTTTCATAAATTAATACCTCACTTCAAGCCCCATAAAAATAAGTCTAGATCTAGGTTTGACTACATTTCTAAATAGTCTTCTCGCATAAATTAATCGCCAGGTGCGACCTGTAGATAATGTTAAATTTTCTTTTCCTAATGATAGTTGCAATGGATTACAAGTCCACTTGAATTGAAACTTGAGAGCCAAAAATTCTTTTTAAGAGTTTGCTAGCTAGTGATCATAGCATGGCCTTTGGTCTAATATAGAGTCAAAAAAAAAAAAAAAAAAAGAGAGAGATTGTTTAATGCTCTTGTAAAAACATTAAATTTTATATCTCTTAGTCCTCTTATAACTTGCGTCGCAGTTAATCTCCCATCTCAAAACCCTAAAGATCATACTAGAGCTTCATGATAGTAACATTAAGGATCACAAAATGCCCTCTTAATCATATTTTTATCTTCAAACAGCCAATACGCTCTTCATTTGTCTTAATAAAACAAGGTTTAAGTCAATCGTGGCGAGATACTCTAATTCGCGGTCAATTTGAAGGCTCATTACTGTCATATGAGCTTAATTGGGGACATATTAAAACTAGCTACTCAGTTGAAGTTTGTTTCTCAACTATACGCTAGGGTGATGAGCCATTACGAAAGAGAAAGTAGCTCGAGAAATTACTATATATATGTACCTATGTCTATCATTAGGTTGAGTAGGGAGACCATAGACTAGTTTGAACTGTGGTTAGGGTCATATTACTAATTACTTAAGTATCAAATCCTTTGCTAGCTGTTTTATACTGTGCCATTGATACTTTTGGAATCATCTTTTTTCCACCAATGCTTGTAGTACCATCTACTTTGTTGCTCATGATCATCGAAAATTCCCCTTCTATTGCTAGTGAAAAATTAATATTTCGAAGTAGCAAAACAAGGTTCTAGAAATATGTAACTATCGCCAAAAATAGGAAAAGAAAGAAATGTAAAAAAAAAAAAGGAGAAGAAAAAAGATTCTTGGTCTTTTCAATCTGATTAGCTAGCATTTGCAAATTTATTCCTAAATTATCTTCAGGTTCCAGGATCCATTGTAATTGAGCCCCATTGTCACTAAAAATATAATTAAAAGTTGCTCTATGCCTAAACGATATATTCTTCAACTAGCCATTTACCGAACGCCATATATAAAGAAATAAGCACCCAACAAAAAGTTTTCAACAGGACAATGTCTTTATTTGTTCTTTTTATTTATTTTTCTAATCCAAATTACTAACTTCTTGTACTTGAATAATCAATATTCGTAACATTGAAACATGCTTGCAAATTAATTACTAGTTTTCTAGTCTCTAGTAGTTACAAATAATCAATTTTTTTTAGATTTCCATAAACAATTCTTCTTGTTTATTTTTATATTTGTCTTTTTACCGAACATTTTATTCAAGAAAACTCTATTTAGTCACAAAACTATTGCATCATAGGGCAGTAACTATGAATCATCAAAACATGGGGCTCTTAAAAATGTTCGATTCTGACGAAGCGCAACCATTAGCATGTCCTTTTGTCATGTATATATCAATGTGTCTATAAGTATAGAAGTATCCAAACCCACCCCCTATGGTCGAAATTCTTTTTGCCGCTGCTTTTTTGAAAACAATTGCCCACCCAACTGATGATAACGCGACTAATGCCTTATTTTAAGATGATAAAGGCACATTAACACAAACCAAGAAAAGGTATTACTACTAAACAAACAAAAGGAGTTCAAAGGGATTCCTTTTAGACACCACAACCCTACTTTTTGTTGACTAATACAGATTAATTAAATATGTATGCCCTTCAAGATTAATATGGTGACCGATAGTAACATGGATATTTCGTGAAACGTATTAATTGTGTAGCAAAATTATTATGTTAGTATTTTGCAACCTAGCTAACTTGAAAAAATCCAAACTCATTTCCTTGTTGTCCCTTTAATTTAACCTGAGACTAGCATCATCGATCGCCAACGTACCAACCCTAGTTTCAAAAATTTTCATCGGACCAAAATCAAATGATTTTGCATAAAACAAGAAAAACAGGCAACCTGTGCTGACAATAACCCCTGCTTTGTCTTGTTTACTGGCTTCTAAAAAAAAGGGGGGACGTGTAATGCTTTGAGCCAAGTGTCACAGAAAAACGATGAACTGCCTGTGATGGAAGTTTTCTCCCACCTCCATAAATACCAAGCTCACTCTCATGGTCATGTGCAGGTGATTGAGCTTGATCAAGCTCAAGAAGATAGAAAAGAAAAGAAAAGGAAAAAAAAAAAAACAAACATTTAGTAGCTTAGCATATACATACAAAAAACCTATTTACAGGTATACTTTCAACTTTTCCACAGCTTGGTTCTAGCCCCTTCCCCCTCAGCAAATAAAGAGCTTGTCTTCACCAGTTTGTGCATCTGTGATATTCGAGGTATGGTAGTTGAATTTTGTATGGCTATGTATATATATATTATTATATATAGATGAACATGCAATTCTAAACAGATATGCCTGTTTAGATGAATCTTGATAGCTAGCTGGCATTCCTCCAGCCATGGAGTTTCTTGATGTTTCTGTAGAATTTACTTGGATTCTTATATTCCTTTTCTTTTCTCAGTGTCCAACCAAGCAGGATTTTCATATATCATGAGGATTTCATTCTCTGCCTGCAAACAGGCACAGCCCCTTGTGAGTTTTCCGGGGGGGCTCAACATGGATCCCTTCATCGGCCGGCGTCAGAAGGACAAGGTTGTGGTGGTGATGGGAGCAACCGGCACCGGAAAATCAAGACTCTCCATAGACTTAGCAACCCGGTTTCCTGCCGAGATTGTAAATTCCGATAAAATGCAAGTCTACAAGGGTCTTGACATAGTCACCAACAAAGTCACCCAAGAGGAGTGCCGGGGTGTGCCCCACCATCTACTAGGGATTATAGACCCTAATGTGGACTTCACAGCCGCTGATTTCCGGCATCATGCGTCACTTGCTGTTGAATCCATCGTGAGGCGGGACCGGCTTCCGATCATCGCCGGTGGGTCCAATTCGTACATCAAGGCTCTAGTGAATGATGACATTGAATTTCAATCCAGATATGATTGTATCTTCTTATGCGTGGACGTATCATTGCCAGTTTTGCACTCGTTTGTATCAGAGCGGGTTGATCGGATGGTGGAGGCGGGTCTGATAGACGAGGTTAGAGGAATATTTGATCCAAGGGCCGATTACACGCGCGGAATTAGGCGTGCCATTGGTGTTCCAGAAATAGATCAATTTTTACGAGGTGAATTAAATTTTGATGATGAGACCAAGGCCCTACTGCTCAAGGAAGCCATTGAGAAAATCAAGTTCAACACTTGCAAATTGGCATGTCGCCAATTGCAAAACATTCTGAGGCTCAAAAACCAATTGGAGTGGGAAATGCACCGCCTCGACGCCACCGAAGTGTTTCTAAAGCGTGGCACCGCCGCCGACGCCGACGCGGCATGGGAGGAGCTAGTGGCAGGGCCAAGCACCATGATCGTGGAGCGGTTCCTCTACGAAGAAGATCTCATGGCGGCAATCGCCGCCCCAACCTCCATCTCCACGGCGGCCGCCTCCATAATTGGGACATCCCCTGCCACTGTCGCCGCCATAGCCGCCGCAACTCATTAGAGTTAGTGGGGCCCAACCAATCTACCCTGAGCCGTAAAAACTCGAGTTGGGTGCCACGTGGCAAGTGGACAAGCGTATTTTTTTCCAAAGAGCGGTTGCTGTCAGGTCGTTAAGTACCTACATTTGACGGCCGTACAGTTGGGAAGCATTTTAGAAATCCGTTCTGGGCTGCTATATATATTTATATATGTATCTATACTTACACGCGCCTATTTTTGGTACTGTGTAGTGTGGTGCATGGTAGGTTCTGTGGGATCCATTAAACTTTGTGCAGACTCGAATAAAGACCCGTAGGCCCCATCTTAGTGGACCCCGAGACTTTTGTGTACCTCCCACAGAGAGAGAGAGTGGCGTTTTCGGTTGCTTGGTGTGACATCTTTTGACATGAGCTGTATTATTCTGAGACAACTAGAGTATATATATATATATATAATAAACATATTAATTGGAATATCTATGGTTCTCTCCATTTTGTGTGAAAAAATTTTATGTAATGGTTTGATGGTGTGGTATTGCAAGTTAAATTAATTGAGCTCGATTATTATTCGTCATGTTAAAAATTGGTTAATTTTTTAAATGAATTTTAATAAATTTATTTGTATTAAAAAAATTCATGTTGCTCGATTTCGACTCGTAATCAGCTCTATTACGACTCTGTTGAAAACGATTCAAAAAATAAACTAGACAAATTTGAATATATATTGAAACTCAATAAATTTTTAAGTCAAATTTAAACAACTTATTACCCTCTGGTTTACATCTTAAAATTGACATAATATCACCATTGCATAGTGTTTATGCTCTAGTATAATTAAAAAATTTATTTAATGATTCAATGATGAGAATTTCACTTTAAAGTCACAAAATCAGATTAGACAATCTAGGAACCAAGTTCCTAAAGCTAAAACAGTCAGATTAAATAGTGTAATAGTTTCTAAAATTGGGATGATTTTTGAAAGATTTCCTAAAGACAACTAAAACCAATATATTAAACGCAATTCCAACAATAATAATTTCTCAAACCACCTTATTAAACGTGATTTTAGCAAGAGAACGTCTAAAGATGACCGACCACCAAGCCTTTTTTAGCAAATTTCAAGAAAGAAAATATCCAACTGTACCTATATGGCCTCAAGGTTGAATCAAGGTCTTTTACTTTTCTAGTGTACCTCTTTCTCCACTCCCTCAACTTCATTGGCTCACATTATTAATGTGATAAATATGAAGATTTATTACTAAGAAATTTTTTATTTTTACATATATTTGTATTTATTAACTTGATGATGTGGGACGGAGAGAGAGACACACTAAGGAGGCAAATGATTTGAATTCTAATGTGATAAATACGAAAATTTATTATTAAATTTTTTTTTATATATATTTATACTTATTATATTAATGATATAAATTAATGACAGGAAGCACACTAATAAGAAAGATTATTTAGGTTCCTTAAGGTGGGAGACCCACAATGAGAAGGATATGCTTTGAAGGACGTTTGATGTTGAATAGACGGTAATAATTTGAGTTACCTCAGAAATGAAATGTCAATATGGGGAATCTTTAAGTAAAGTAGACAGAAGACAGTTGTTTTGGTGGGACCCAACGAGAACACTTGTCATTCTCAGGCCACATGATTCCAAATATATAAAATAATATGATGATGATGATATGATGATGAGAGTAGTCTTTATACGCACTCACCACCCCCATATTGAAAAAAGGCCTTCTGGGTCCACATGATTAGAAGCCTTCTCTGTCTCTCTCTCTTTTGTTATAAGCTCTCTCATGTCTGGTCAAATCCACCTTTAATCAACGTGCTTAAACTTTTTTTTTTTTTTTTTTTTGTATTTTTGGTTCATGAAGTAGCTTAACTTAGCTTTGCATCCCATATTGAAAAAAAAAGAGAAGGAGATAATGATTCCCAAGCTTTGTTTGTATTTTTTTCACATTTGAAAAAGGGCAGAAAAATCAAGTACAATTGTCGTACGCGAAAACACGCGTAGTGTTCGCGTGTAGCATCTGTTGTGATTTTTGAGGTGTTTGGTAAAAGTTTAATTTATTTTTTATATAAAAATAATCAAAAGACCTTCAAAATAAATTAAATTGTATATTTATGATATTCTGTAAACCTAAACAAAGTTTTAACGTTAATTACTGTAGTATACTAATTTATTGGTAAAATTAATTATTTTTCAAAATTTTTACCACTGTAGAATAAGGAAAAAAAAAGCTTTAAAATTTTTATTTTTTACTTTTTGCTTTTTGGTCTAAAAAAGAAAAAAAAAAGTTAACTTATTATAAGCTAAAAAAGCTTGTTACGAAACATTAACTACTTATTTTAAGCAAAAAATTCAAAATAAGCTGTTACCAAACGTTGTGTTAGTTGGTCTACTTTTGATAGGCTCGAAATTGGGACTGCTGTTGCATGGTGCAGTGGTAGTATAGGAAATTTTATCTGTTTGGTAGAAAATAGAAAGAAGAAAAGGAAAAAAATGCAAAATAGAAAAATGAAGTACATTCTTGATGATTAATGGATGAGTTTTCTTTTATAGGATTAATTATACTGATAGTCTCTATAGTAAATGTCACGTGTACCATCTCATGCACATAAAAGCATGATTACATAATAATATGTAATTTAAAAAAGTCATTATAAAAGAACATAGATGATGTACACGTGGACAAACTAGCATATTATACATACCTGATAGCAGAAAGAAACCTTTTTTTCTTTTATTTGCTAGATGTGCTTGATGTTTCAACCAAATAAAATCTTATGTTTAAGCAAAAATTATCCCAAGATTCACCAACTCACCACCTTGGCTTATGGCTTCAATCCAATCTATTTGTAGCTTGATTAGCCATTCCTTAATGCTTAGTTTAGAACTCGAATTTTTTATTGAAAAAGTAAAGAAAAAGAAAAACGTAATGAAAAATAGAACAAAATTACTAGTTTATTTTGTTCAATTTTTCTTTACATTTTTCTTTTTTTTTTACAGATAATTCAGATTCCATACAGAACGTAAAGGAAAATACATATGTTTATGCCATTTTTAGACTTATAGACAAGCACACAACATAATTTATTGTGTTATTATGATATGGTCCCATGTTAACTTACTTTCTGTGCTTGTTTTACATTTGCAAGCTAGACGTTTGGACTAAAACATACAAATTTATGCACCCAAAAAACAAGAATGAAACATCGAAATTTGTCAGATAATTATAGATCCAGAATGCACAGAGTTAACTAGTAATTGGAAGGATTTTAGAATTCAGTGTTCCTAATCAAACGATGCACATGGTTTTACTGGCGAAAAAAATGACCTACAAAAGATCCAAATGGCTAATGTAGTTTATGATAAATCATGACAATTAAGTTGACTGAAAATACTTACAGACTTCACTATAAAGAATCAAACGATGATATATATATATACATATACTGCTATATAACAATTATCACAGCTAAACAAGGCTGGGAGTAACAAAAAAAAAAAAAAAAAAAAAAAAAAAACAATGCTTGGCATGTATAGTTAGCCTCAAAATTTGTTTTTTTTTTCTTCCTTAAATTATAAATTCCTATGTTAATAGTTCACACACACATATAATATATAATATATATGTATGTATATGTGTGACGTATGTATGAATGTATATATACGTCTAGTGTTCATGCGAAATATTACGACCCCCTTCCATAAAAAATAAAAAAAAATATGTATCACAGTGAGATTTTCTTAGGAAAGAAAAAATGTATTGTGGAGACTTCAAATTAACTTCCTGTACCATTGATACAAACAAGAAAAAGTCTACAAGTGGACCTCGACTGATGTGTTGCACATCCAGGCGGTGCAGCCGTGCAGTCGCGAGTGAGCCTAGCAAAGCCCAACAAGAAAAAGTCTAGGTGCACTCGCAGCCTACAAACAAATGCCAAATATGCCTTAAATTTACATTTCCTCCTTTGTCCCTTATGATTAGAAAATAGATAGAGAACACAGGACAACCACAAGAGCCTTAAGCAAGCTGATTTTTATGTACTATATCCGTTTTGTATCACTTTCTTCTTATCCTTCTGTATAGTGGAAAACAAAAAGGTAAAGTTGATTGAGATGGGGACGATTAGAAACGACCTGAATGAAGCCTAGCACCATTGATCTAATTATCAACAAATTGTTCTATTTGAGCCCCAAGACAATGTAAAGATCAAACTCGCCATTGTCAATCACCATCGCACTAATCATCCAACTTTGTTCGTCTGCAAATGGCCCGAATGAAGCCTAGCACCATTGATAGAATTATCAAGAAATTGTTCTGTGGAGCCCCAAGACAATATAAAGATCAAACACGCCCTTGTCAGTCACCATCGCACTAATCTTTTTTTTTTGAATCCAACTTTGTTCGTCCCCAAATGAAGCCTACCACCATTGATAGAATTATCAAGAAATTGTTCTGTGGAGCCCCAAGACAATATAAAGATCAAACAAGCCGTTTTCAGTCACCATCTTGCTAATCATCCAACTTCGTTAAGCAATACATATATATATATATATATATCTACGTCAACTCACAATTGTGTAATTTTGCGAAAGAATCTTGTATTTTCAACACGCAATGTACCACCATGGACAGTCTAGGGCAAGGTGGTGCACGTGGTGATAGTGACCGACTCATGTTAATAAGACAAGCTATCACTCTCTTCCAAATTGCTAGTTAATTATCTGCGTGATTTGTTCTTGGTACATACCATTTGTTTTCTTCTTTGTTTTTTTATGCTTTCTTTTGGTCATAGTTTCAAGGTAGAACCACCAACAAGGTTGATCTTGCATGTTAATTACTGTCTATAGTAATGTAAACGATACATATCCAATATATTGTAACAAAGTTCTTATGTGTTCTCGGCTTTAATGTATGGTGGTTTTCATTTGGTCATAGTGCCAAAAATCATTCTAACATTTGTAAAAGTGAATTCAATGCCATTGCACATTGTCATGGTTGGACGCTTGCCATCCAACCTAAAAGCTCAAGTTAGCAAAGTGCGCAACGTTACTAGTAAAAGCATCTTAAGTGAACTGGTCTATTCTTACTCCAAATGAGTCCTGCCACCTCGATAATCAACCAGCATACGTGGACCACCCACATGCAGAACTATTACTCTCTCTTCACAAGCTCAAGCTGTTAAGTGGTGTTACTTTTTCCCCTTATATAGCCAAAGATTTCACTCATCCTATTCGATGTGAGATCATAACAACATGAAATGACAGTAATTCATCAAGAAATATTAGTCTATACACATGCTTATGAACATATTATACTTCAAATTTTTAGTAAGACATTCAATTCTCAAACCTCTAACCAGGAGAGTTGGCACGAGAAACCATGGAAGCTTGTTGGGATGTCATCGAAAGCTTCCCAGGCACGGGGGAAGAAATGCGCGTAAAAATAGAATCACACGCTTATGGCACTTGCAAACAAGATACGTCTTGATCAGTGAGAATAAAATGCTTCCAACCCTTGTTCCGAAGAATCTGAAAGCTCTCTCGTATTGTACTCTTGCCTTTCCGGAAAGTCCTTGTACCCTTCTGTATGCGAAACTTCGCAGAAATAATTCATTCGGTTCGTTCTTTATGCTGCTTTTTACATGCTACTGATAGAGATGGTTTTGGCCTAATATATGTCCCTATACTGAAGCGAATGAGGTGACAGTTGAATGAATTTGTAGCAAAATTATATATGGATATAATGTTACATAACCTTCAAAGTATTCCCAACACACACAACTTACAAAATGGCTGTGGGGTAGGCTAACTGATGTGCTCTCAGCTTGTCCCTGCTCGGCAAGTTTTGGAAATTCTAATGACAGTGATATATATGGATAATCAAGCATGGCAATGCTAGTTTAGAGATGGTTAATATGAATGACAGGATCATTGCAACATTTATTTATATGAAATAACAAGACAAGCATTTTCGATTATTGTAAATGTACTATTTACACTATATATAACTATTATCTTGGAAGTTACTAACATTCTCTCTCTGCAAAGAGAATGTATTCGATCCTTTCGGTATATGTATGGAACTTAATAAAGGTGTTAAATTCAGCAACAATATAGGAAAAACAAACCCATGATCGTGATGGATCTCAAGGGTAGTCTCGCATCACTTTGCTTGATTCGAAAATAACTTAACAACTCAAGGCACCTGCTAGGGGATCACAACAAGAACACCATAAACAAGAGCTGGGGCTGTACGATCGAGATGATTATTAACTTGGTTGGGTTTTGCTGATTGAGAAACAAAGGTGGTAATGAAAAGCAATTAGCATTTGCTTTAATAAGACTGATAGCTGATCCAGGACGAGAATAATGCTATATAAACAGAACTTGTAGCCAGAAATTTATGTCATTACATATCAAAATTGTGTTTGCTAAAAATTCTACGTCCATGGCATTCCTAAGAACAATACCTCTTGATCCCCTCGGTTTTTGTTCATGGTGTTTAGGCTCTAGTCTATCTTCATTTAATCTATCTTCAATCTCCAGTGTGAGTGAAGTCTTACATCACCTAAATACGAAAGTCATTACCTTTATATATGTTCTTAAGCAACTCCCACATCATAGACTGATTTTTAAGATTGAGTTAGACTCATAGGTTCTTCAACATCCAGTATTGGACCTCGTTTAGCTCTAGGTATATCATAATTGCTGGGGTGATTTAACTTTTTCATTTTACTTCTACTAAGACAGTCCAGTGCACGAAACTACTACCGCTATAGAGTATGTTTTTGTATTTCAAACTCGTGAATATATATACAGTCGTATCTTAACATATTGCCTCGCACAAATGATATTGCCTAATATTAGTAATTTTTTCAGGAAATCTTGAAAGATTGATGGTTAGATTACATGCTCCAACCCATTAAGCCTTTTGCACATTGAAGTGTGGGTCTCAAAATTGAAGACACTGGTGATAAAAACACTTGATTTCAACTCAAGAAACAACCCTGATCAGGAAACTAAAGAAAAATCATGAGGCAATCTAGAGATATTGTTAAGGCTATATTTTATATATATAACAGCTAATGACTTGGTGGTTTCTTGTCAGTGTAATTTTCTAATCAAAGAACATATATTCGTATATGCATATATTACTTAATGCCTATCAGCGCATCATTCCGGTAACATTCATGCTAATACGAGAAAGTTAATTAACCCTTATTCCGAAGAATCTGAAAGCTCTCCCTTAGGATGGCAATGGACTAGAGTGGCGTCGGGATTGGGACCTCCATCCCCGTCTCTACTTGAAAAATTTACCTCCATTTCCGCTTCCACGGGTACAATGTTATCTCTATCCCTACCTCCACTCCTGTCTCGAGCCTAAGTCCAAGTTCAATTCTAAGCTTTTTTCACTATTTAATTTGTTTATAAACGGTTGATTTTTAAAGTCTAAGCGTTGATTTCATGATTGAGAATTACTGGGATCACTAACTTGCTTAATACATAATTTTCTATTATATATATTGTTGTGATAAATATTGATGGTAAAAAATTTAAACCTTTAATATATCATTGGAGTTCAATTGTAGATTATGCTTTGCCACTCGACGTTCAAAGAGACAAAGACTTAAAAGAGTAAAACAAATATAAAAATAGCCTACATAAAAAATTAAAAATTAAAAAAAATTAAAGCAGAAAAACGGGGCGGGACGAGGAGGGGCGGGGGGAAATCTTGGTTCATTCCCGCCTCCATACCCATATGAATTTTCATTTTAGCCTCCATCCTCGCCTCTATTCCCGTTTTGAATCTTCTATATATACACTTCCCAAACGGGACGGGTTCGGTCGAATCTCCACTTTCTCTTGGTTCATTGCCATCCCTATCTCCTGTGTTGTACTCTTGCCTTTCTGGAAAGTCCTTGTACTCATCTGTATGCGAGGCTTCGCAGAAATTATTCATTTGGTTCGTTCTTTAAGCAGCTTTTTACATGTTAGTGATAGAGATGGTTTTGGCCTAATATATGTCACTATACTGAAGCGAATGAGGTGATAGTTCACTGAATTTATAGCAAGATATATATGGATATAATTTTACATAATCTTCAAAGTATTCCCAACACACAAATTATAACAAAATAGATGTGGGGTAGGGTAATTGATGTGCTTCCACACCTTGTCCCTGCTCGGCAAGTTTTGGAAATTCTGATGACAATGATCCAGTCAAGTTTTGAAACCATAATCAACCTGTTCCATTGGTTTGCCTTGTAGTTGTAACCTCCATTTTACTAATAACATAGTTGTATGTATATATATATATATATATATACATATGCATATTCATCTATATTTTAGCCTAATCAAGCTTGACAATACTAGTTTAGAGATGGTTAATATGAATCACAGGATCATAGCAACATGTATATATGAAGTAACTAGACAAGCATTTTCCATCATTGTAGAGGTAATATATTCACAATATATAACAATTATCTTGGAAGTTACTAACATTCTCTATGTGCAAAGAGAATGTATTCGATCCTTTCGGTATATGTATGGAACTTAATAAAGGTGTTAAATTCAGCAACAACATAGGAAAAAAAAAAACCATGATCGCGATGGATCTCAGGGGTAGTCTCACATCACTTTGCTGGATTCGAAAATAACTTAACAACTCAAGGCATCTGCTAGAGGATCACAACAAGAACACCATAAACAAAAGCTGGGGCTGTACGATCGAGATGATTATTAACTTGGTTGGGTTTTGCTGATTGAGAAACAAAAGGTGGTAATGAAAAGCAATTAGCATTTGCTTTAATAAGACTGATATTTGATTCAGGACGAGAATAATGCTATATAAACAGAAGAACTTGTAACCAGAAATTTATGTCATTACATATCAAAATTGTGTTTGCTAAAAGTTCTACGTCTATGGCATTCCTAAGAACAATACCTCTCGATCCCCTTAGTTTTTGTTCTTGGTGTTGAGGCTTTAGTGTATCTTCATTTAATCTATCTTCAGTCTTCAGCGTGAGTGACGTCTCACATCGCCTTGGATATAAAGCTCATTACCTTTATATATGTTCTTGGACAACCCTCATCTTGCAAGTCGATTTTTAAAATTGAGTTAGGCTCATGAGTTTTTTAATATTCAATATTAGACCTCTTGATCAATAGCTTAGCCTTAGGTTTATCATCACTGCCTGAATGATTTATTCATTTTACATTTTAGTTCTAATAAGACAGCCTAGTGCACGAGACTATTACCACTACGAAGTACGAGAAATATCTGATATATGCAGCTTTATTTCCACTTGCGCAGAGACTGTTTTTGTATTTGAACAAGTGAATATATATACAGTCGTGTCTTAACATATTGCCTAATATTTGTAATTTTTTGAGAAAATCTTGAAAGATTGATGATTAGATTACATGCTGTAACCCTTTAAGCCTTTGGCACATTGAAGTGTGGGTCTCAAAATTGAATAAACTGGTGATAAAAACACTTGGTTTCAACTCAAAAAACATGAGGCAATCTAGACATATTGTTAAGGCTATATTTTATATATATACCAGCTACTGACTTGGTGGTTTCTTGTCAGCATAATTTTCTAATCAAAGAACATATATTCGTGTATGCATATATTACTTAATCCATGCTTATCAGCATATCATTCTGGTAATACCCATGCTAATACAAGAAAGTTAACCAACCTTCCTTTGCACAACTTTCTCAAAATGAACAGAATGGCATTTTATCATGATAACAATATTCCTTGAGAAGATACTAATCAATACTTAGAACTTGATATAATTTAAACCAGTTCCTTATGTTCCCCTTACAAACTTTCTTAATTAAAAATCAAGTGCATAAACTTTTTAATTTTAAATAATAAAAGGTTACGACTATTATTAAAGCAATTTAGGTTACAACTGATCAAAATAATAGTTGTTTTGCCAATAAAGCCAATGCTCACCTTATCAAAAATGCCTTGGAAAACAGTGACTCCGCAATAAAAATTGCGTGTTACTTAGCTTTTTCATATGTGACCGTCCTTAGTACATTTTAATGAATTAATTGGGTTATTTTGGTTACTAAATTGGGCCCCTCATTATAGGTGACGAGATCTGAATGGATTCATGTGACTGTAATGGATTTGTGTGACTGTTGTACTAAAAATTTGTTTAAACCTACATGAGCTTGGGCTGATCTGCTAATGAACCAACAGGGCCCATGGGCCTAGGATTGCACCCCCTCCCTTCTCTAGTGGACCTTAGTACTGAAGGCCCATAATCATGACAAACCCAAAAGAAGGGCCATCCTGGTAATTTCATAGGCCTTCTGCAATTGCAAATTGTAACTTGTGGTACAATAGGCGTAAAACACTGAACACCCTACTGTACATTTGAAGCTAGGGTTTCGAATGGCTCTGTTTTGGTCACCATCTACATCCCCAATTTCATCTGTTCAATTCCACAGAAATTCTTCGATTTCAAAACCCTTCGTAACAGAAACTCCATTTTCAACAACACCGATCGGTAGGATTTTAGAAATATCAATTTCTGCATCACCCAATTTCTTAAACCGTAACCCTTCGCGTCAGAGGTTCCGTTGTTGCACGAGCTGGAGCTCTTCAATCGAGCTCGATACGTCTCCTTCCACCATAATCTTCATAAAGGGTATACAATTCTATAGCCGTTTGCTTGCAAATTTGTTGTGTTTCCCATGCATTGTTACCAGTGTTAATTTCACCTCCTCTCAATTCCTGATTGGATATAAGACCAATTGTCTCACAGCTTTTGTGTATTGAAAACAATATGCTGAATGGAATGATATGCATTAACTGATATACTTGCAAATGTGCATACATATGTATTTCTGAGCATAGATGCATATATATGGATAATGAGACAATGTGCAGATTTTGACACGCTGTGGAAATGAGTTTTAAGATTGATATTGCTTGACAATGTGAAGTTTGGAAATTATTTGGATGTTGGAACCATCTTTAAACTAATTAAGTGTGTAGGGGAGAGGATTGGAGAACAAAAGGTGGTGCTGACAATCCATTGTTTGGAACTTGTGGAAGGGAAAGGAAGTGAGAGAGGAATATTAGGACGGTGGTTATTTTCCTTTGTTTGGTTTGACAAACAAATTGAAAAGAAAATGGGAGGAAAATAACATTCCCTTGTTTGAAATTCAGTGAAAAGAGGAAAGAAAATAATAGGGTAACTACTAAAAAGGAAAGAGGAAAGAAAATGAAAGGAGAGTGAGAAAGAATAGCATTTTTCTTTGTTTTTCTTTTGGATTTTTTTTCCCCTCTTCCCTCCCAAACTAGCAACCAAACATGGGAAGGAAAATTATTATTTTCCTTTCCTTTCCATTTCTTTCCTCAAGTTGCAAACAGGCGTGTATGTTGCGGAACATAAAAGGTTTTTTTGATAGCAATCATTTTGAGGACTGTGAATTAATTGATGCAGGACTGCCACAATCAACATCTGAGGGAACATTGAAGACAGCATTTTCACAGTTCGGGGAAGTTAGCCGAGGTGAATTTTTGCTCTTGTATGCTTTCTAGTTGGGTAATGTTCAAAGAAACTTCAAGAATGAATGGCTAATCATGAAAGTGAGACGCGATATACTTTCTTCTTCGTTCATAACTTCCTGGGCTTTGTAAATTGTTAATTGTTATCATGCAGTTAAGATTATAACTGATAAAAAAAGTAAGCAGCCGTTGGGATTTGCATACATATGGTTTACTGGTGAGGAGTCTGCTCAAATGGCTGTCAAAGGGATGAACGGAAAGGTATGCAGCTTCAATTATATTTCGGTAGACATCAGCAATTTAAAGGTACCAAAAAGAAAGGCTTCCTTGACTTGGAAATTGGTTTGCTGTTCAGTTTTTTGATGGCAGGTTTGTTTTGGTTACAATTGCGAAGCCTGGATCTTGCAAGACCCACATAAGGGCAACACCATACAAGTTCTAACCTGAACAATCTTTAGCTCCCTTTGGGTTTCTTAGATCTCTTCAAGGATGAGTAAATGAAATTTGGTTAGAGCATTCACTGAGATAGTTGAACTTTTTCGGCTAGCATACCTTACTAGTAAGAGGAATGGTTGGTGTTGCTTACTCTATGGAGCTTACAATGAACTTGCTATTCATGAATGGCTCAATGTGGTAGCTCACACAGTGTTTATGCCTGGTATACTTTTTCTTTGTTGGGCTGAAGTACATCTCCATGGGAGTTTATATAGCTCTTATTGTCTGAAGCTGTGAACATGAAATAGGATTTATGCTTGTTTTAGCTCACTTCAGCACAAGTAGTCCAAGGATTGGCTCAGATTGGATCGGTTTGTTAGAAAATTACTTGGATTAGGCTAATATCAGCGCAAACAAATGAATGCAATGCAGCATCAAGCGATTTTTATCAAATTCAGGACATCAACGTATTGTGTAGCCTTAGTTTTCTGCTTGGTATTGTTAATACAGCAACTTCTGCTCAGCTATTTCTCTAGCTTCTGTGCTTGGACTTTGTATGGAATAAATTGATCATGACTTTCCTTGCATGTGTATTTAGTCATATAACAAGCAGAAGTCACCAAAGTTAGCCATCGACATCACTCATTTGGAAGCTTGGGACCTCGGTAATATGCTTTGGTGTGTTTAGTTCTTCAAACCCTCCTGATTTTTAAGGGTATTATAGGCTTAATAATATTGTACTGTACGTTTCAATTAATCCTGACAAGCAGCTATATTCAAGTCTCTTTTAATTATCTGATTGTAGTGGGGTTTAGACTAGACTTGTCAATGGATTGGGTCTGGCCCGGACCCGATCCGATAGATCCAGATTCGATAAGTTAGGTCCGATTCGACAATTCGATAGACTCGGATCTGAGTGATCCAATTGTTGTTGGATCGGATCTGGACGGATCCGCCATATCCGATTATGAACCCGATCCAATTTTATTTAGACAAGTCATAATTTTATTTTTAAAATATTAATTTGTTTATAAACAAATTATTCTCTGCTCAAAAATCTAATTGTCGGATCGGATCGGATCCTTAGATCCGGATCCAATTACTAATGGATTAGGTTTGGGAATACTCATCGAATTCAATGCTTATTGGATCCGGATCGGATCTAGACCTTATTGAATCTGGATCGGATCCGGGTCTGGCGGATCTGGTCCATACCTGCTTATTTAGTAACTTATGACTTATGCTTATAATTTTTTTGAATTGTGTTTGAGGACCCATTTGGTACAGTTTTTTTCAAGTTTTTTTTATTTTACTTTTTTGGCTTGTAAGTAAAAAAATTAGATTTTTTTTTATTTTTTTTACTTTTAACAAGATAAGATAAGTAGAAAAGCCAAAAAAAAAAAAAAAAGAGATGCAAAAAAGCTTTAAAATTTTGGTTTTTTTGCTTATAAGTAAAAAAGTCAACCCAAAAAAGTTTGAAAAAATCCTAACCAAATTGGCCCTAAGTGATATAAAAAATGTGATTTATATCTGGCACAATTTTTTAAAAAACTATTTAAAAAAGTAGTTTTTAAAACTAGCTTATAGTTTACAAGCTAGTCACCCCAACATAAGGGTGGCCATCAGTCTAGTGGCCCAATAGGTCTGTCACTCGGCTTGATTTTTTAAGAGATTAGGATTAAGATTTAGGCTTGTGGGATTGGGCTGGGTTAATTTTTTAGGCCTAATTAATTTTCAGGCTGGGCTAGGGATTATATTTCAAATCTTAACTCGGCCTGGATATTTTTATTTAGTTTAAAGAAATAAATATATAAATCCACCTACATATATGCTCATTTACATTTACATTTCAAAACCCAGTCCGGCTTAAATATTTTTATTAATTTAAAAAAAAAATAAATATATATATACTTATTTACATTTATAAAAAATAAATAAATATGTATTTTGGTAGGACCGGTGGATAGGTTTTGAATTTTATTTTTATTTTTTGGACAGGCTTGGGTAACAAAGTGGAGGCCCGACATTGGATCGGGCCGAGCTTGAACCACTGTTTAAAGTGTTATTATGTAGATCAAGCCTGACCCAAACTAGGCCGGGCCTACCCAATGACCAGCCCTAGGGGCCCAACACCTCCCTATGTGTTAAGAAAGGATTGTGTTGTGCATGCTGAATTTATGATGAGAAGTCCATTTCATGTAGGAAAATGGTGAAACTGGTTAGATATCGTTTTGAAACATATCTTTTGTATTTTAAAGGGTAAACTATCGTTTCGACTTTGGACTTTTCATGCAATGCTTCAACATCTACGTTTTGCTGTCTAACTTTTATAATTAAGTCAATGCAATGCGTGAGGAGCTAAAATCACACGTGGTTTCTGGTAAATTTTAACTTAATATAATGTTTGAAAGATACAAACATCACAAATAATGTGACAGACTTAGATTTTCTCACAATATTCAATGAATTGACACTCATTCTGAGAATGAAATTTTACTCAAAGTTTCAATGTCATTCTGTGATTTTTCAACGGTTCAAGTCTTTTAAAAAATTATTCTTAATTATATCAATAAGACCCAAATGAATTATATGGGTTGTATATTACGTTAAAGAACCAGGTCAATAAAAATATTATTATATCGTTTCGCATTTAATTGTAGAGTTTAATTTAGTGCACTCATTTATTTTTGAATTAGATTTTCTATTTGGCTTCCGACTTTCATTTAAGGGATCCAAACAGTCCCTAAAGCCCTGTTTATAACTGGTTTTAACTCCGGTTTCGTTTTCATTTTTCGTGTTCTTAGAACTAAAAAATTTGAGAACATCTCGTTTTTCTTGTTATCGAAAACAAAAAAATGGAACCATCGAAAACATTATCATTTTCATATCGTTCTCATTTTCATATAAAAATGGTTTTAAAAACCTAAAAAATATTTTTTTAATGGTTCTCGAAACTAGATTGTTTTTTAAAAAATTTTCTGAAAATAAGTTTTGGAACTAGCTTACCAAAAACAGTTTCAACGGAAACAATTTTCGGAACCAATCTGACAAATGCGATTTTGTTAAATTTTAAAAAATAAAAATAAAAAATTAAAACTGAAATCACAACTAAAAGTGCCTAAGAGTTTCACAATTTGTAACCCATATTCGGATTTGGATCCGGATCCGGATCCGGATCTGCCTGTGATTCCCATTCGGCCCCACCAAAATAATTCAAAGAAAGACGTACGGCTTTTCACTGTCCCTCAGGAATGGCAGGCAGCTCTAATGCCAGGCCATCTCTGACTTCTGTCAGTGCAGTAGATGATCGTCTAATGATAAAGCGGTTGAGATTCCTCTGGCGAAATGCAGAGTGGTCCTGGCAATAGCAATCAGCCTACAAATATACGGTCCCCTACTGTATAGAAGACGAAAGCTTTTTCCAAATTGCCAGCACTGAAGGAGAGAGAGAGAGAGAGACATCAGTCTCAGGCTGCTAATAGAGAGAGAAAGAGAGAAGAGACCAGAAGGTCATCTAGGAAGGGGAGGGAAGAAGAGAGAAGAGAGGAGAGAGGCGATGCACCTGATAAATGCGGTGGCGGTGGTGCGGATGGCGACGAGGGGGTTGGGGGTGGAGGAAAACGGAGAGATAGAGTTCGGATCGGTTACGTGGTTCATATACGCTGGGCTCTGCTGCTTCCTCGTCCTCTTCGCCGGCATCATGTCCGGCCTCACTCTCGGCCTCATGTCCCTCGGCCTCGTCGAGCTCGAGATCCTCCAGCGCAGCGGCACCTCCACCGAGAAGAAGCAAGCAGGTTCTCCCGTCTCTCTAATTCCCCAATTCTATAGGTACATATGCATGTTTTTCTACGTTTGCAAGTATTCATCTGTAAGGCTTTTGTAATGTTTAATGATGAATTCAGTAGCTATTCATGAGGTGCGAAACCGAAATGATTTGAATGCGCAAAAGCTTAGGAAATCTCGAGATTAAATTGATGTGTTGGATCGATTGCTATGAAAATATTGAATGAACTGTGTTTGGATTATAATGAAAGCGGATATGGAATTTAGTGACCATGAGCTGATTATCCGAGTGATGAAGCTGGATAATCATGGGGATACTCAGATAAAATTGTATTCAATTTGGCAAGAAAGGATCATTTTAAGTAGTTCGAGTAACTTAAATTCTGATTCAATAGTTATGATTTGTGAAATGCCTTGTCACGTCCTTTGAACTTGTTATATCTTTTAAGTCTTAATGAAATGCCGATGTAAATGCAAAATGCTTTCAGACATATATATGAATTGCTGAGGGAAGAACTTACAATTTAAGGACTAAGAATAAACAAATGTTATTTTTGGCCATAAATAAGTCAGAAAGGTGAGGTCTAACTTTGGGCTACTGAAAGGTGCTAGTGTGAGAACGTTTACAAAATGGTTTGTATTGTCCCTAGAGTGTGAAACAATGCTCTAAATCTCAAACGGTGAGTCCAGCTCGCGTGCAATGGATTTGAAGCTTGTTTTGCTTTGGCTGAACAAATATTATTCTTGGCATTAACAAAGCCAACAATATTCTGGAATTTTCTTATAATGCTCAATCTAATTGAACCTAAGGACTAAAGATTTCATAATCTGACATGGTAGAGGGCATAATTGTCAAATAATACGTACTTATAAAAAATAATTTTCAAATAAAGGAGATCAATTTTCTGAAGTTTATGTTCATCAAAGAAGATCAACAACGGATTTGAGATGTAATTTTGTACAAGTAGGAGGTGCTCTTGTGAGGAAGGTTAAAAAAGAGATTGCTTGAATAACTATTTGTTGCATCAATATGTGATATTACTTTAGGTGTTGTCAAGGCTACAATTATTGGAATGTTTCTTTAGGAAAACTTTTGCTGGCTGTTACTCTTTGGGCTAACACCATATAGTTTCTTTATTCAGCTGCTATCTTTCCAGTTGTCCAGAAGCAACACCAGCTTCTTGTGACTTTGCTCCTGTGTAATGCATGTGCTATGGAGGTGAGTGAATGGAATTTGTGTTTTCTGTAAATATGTGATATTTTGGCTTAACTGTCTGCAACTAAATTTGCAATTGTAGCATAACTCTCCTGAAAGGACATCACCCGGTGATACTTCCTATTAGTCGAGGTTGTTGGGAGGGGTGAAGTGGTGATAGGCCTAACCTTTAGCCTTATTTGCACATAGTGAATACTTTTAAACTCGAATTGGCATACTCATGCTTGGAAGCCCGAGCCTCTAGTATCACCAAGTAATGCATGCATCTTAAGTTTATTCATTTTTTATAAAGTTTGAAAAATCTTATAAATGCTTCTGCAGTAAAAAATGTGTATGTACATTTCCATCTTTGGTGATTGAAAAATAGAAAAGAAAAAGGAGAAAGAAAGTTCCAAAGTGAAAGAAAATGAGTAATGAGCCTTGATGCTGGTACTATAACCTGAAATTTATACTTTTAATTATGAGATTATTTGTTCTTGTTGATAAGAAGAAAGAAAAGAGAGATAGTTCCAAAGTGAAAGAAAATGAGTGATGTACCTTGGTGCTGTAACCCTGAAATTTAATCGTCTAATTATGAGAATATTTGTTCCGTTTTTATAAATAGAATAAATTTACAAGAGCTGCCAAAAAGAGCACAAATGTTTATACATGTTCCTCCGCGCCCCTCCCCCCGCCCCAAAACATGCACGCACACACACAGAGACAGAGCAGATGTCTCATATCCTTCTCTTTCCCTTATTATAAAGCCTAAATTACAAGGGATGGAATATGTAATAGCATTGAGATTTATACCTAATGTATTACCAATTTATGCTCAAAGGGGGGAAAAACTGTAGCTTGTCTGATGAAGGGAAAGGACTGTCAACAGTGGGGTGTCCTCTAACTTGATCCTAGAAATTTCTGAATGAAATGGCCTTGGTAATATTTATCCAGTTCTGTTTTAATTAAAATCTTCCTTTATACTATACTGATTTTTTTACTTTCTATTCCAAAATTTAAGTGATTGTTGTTTGCTTTGTTCCTTGAAATCTGCAGGCCCTTCCCATATACCTGGATAAGCTTTTCAATCAGTATGTTGCTATTGTGCTCTCTGTGACTTTCGTTCTAGCTTTTGGAGAGGTGCATTGCATTTCAATTCTATGATTAGGTCTCATTATTTGTGAGCCCACACAGTGGATGGAATTTGATTTTCAAATAACACTTCTGTTGGCAGGTTATTCCACAATCAATATGCACTAGATATGGACTTGCTGTAGGTGCAAATTTTGTTTGGCTCGTTCGCATTTTGATGATAATTTGCTATCCAATTGCTTATCCTATTGGCAAGGTAATTTCTACAATATATAGATTGGTAGATTACGAGCCTAGATTGGCTTTTGCTATATTTGTGGGGATACCACCCCCCGCCGCCTCCGCCCCAACCAGGCCCTGCAAAACCAAGGAAGAAAGAGAGGGAGGGAGAAAAGAAAAGTCGAAGAAGAAAACTGTGTGTAATCTTGTGGAACAGTTTCAAGAACAAATTATTATTGGTCTAGATCTATTACTTGACATGGCTGTAAGCCTAACAAGTGATTGCCTTTGGGGCATCATGGCCAAGGAGGGGAGGCCATGGAGATGGGATTGCAGTCTGGCTCGTGAAAGATAAATCTGTGTTTGGGCAAAGAGCCTAACGTGGCCAATAGGCACCCACCATATGTCAGAAGCTTGTCCCAAGGGCAGATGTCTGCCACATGTGAAAATATCCACAAAGGCTGGTAACCTCTGTGGAGGACTATTAGTAGTAAATATGTCTCAAGAGTCCCTTTGTAAGTCACACTGAGCATGAAAAACTTATGTTTGACATCTGCCCAGTGTGGGATCGTAGTCCTAGAAACTCCATGCGGCCTTTCTAAACATTGCAATTTACCCTAGGTGCCTCATTATTTGTTCTATGATGGCTTGGGGCTTGGTGTCCATCTTAGAACTACCTACTCTTCGGTGGATGCCTGCTCTCTCCCTCTCTCTCTCACATTTGCTTGATCATACAGAGAACGGATTATTGCTTCCAGAAGATGATGCATCACTGTTCTCAAATCATGATTGGGTGGTGATTATTGTCTTGGCAAATTATGGGATGGAGGCGCCCTCTCTCTCTCTCTCTCTCTCTCTCTCTCATTTGCTTGATCATACAAAGAACGGATTATTGCTTCAAGAAGATGGTGCATCACTGCTCTCAAAGCATGATTGGGTGGTGATTATTGTCTTGGAAAATTATGGGATGGAGGCGCCCTATCGCAAATGCATGGAGCATGCTCAGCATGGCTTTTGCTGGCTTGATGCATCACTGGCCAAGATCAAACAGTTTGGGCCTTAGACATGTGTCTAAATATGGTTATTGTGATGGGTTATTGACAAGACAAGCTGCTGTGAGTGGCAGTCAAGCAAAATTTGAGAGAGTGTGGGATTTGTGTTGAAGAATGATGACTGGCCAGCGGGGATTGACATGGTTTTAGTTGAAGGCATAACAAGGAGAAGAGGAAGCTGGAATAATGGGGATCGACACTATAAGAAAATAAATGGTGGCCCGGAAATTGGAAATAGATGTGGTTCTAGATAGAACTGAAGCTATAAAAAGATTTATCTGCAAGTAGTTGGGATTAGACTAAATTTTTGGGGGTTGAGTAAACACTAGTTCAGGACTCTCATTGCGTATAAGTTTTATGTGCTCTTATTTGCTATATATTTGAGCATTCTCACTTATGCTCCTTAATTATGTCTTCAATTTTACTGGCTTAAAATAAAGAGGAATTTAAATATAAATCAAATGGTACATCTACAGTCAATATGGGTATGAGTCCTGAACGATTATAGAGAAAAGGAAGTTCTATACTTGCATTCATATCCCTTGCCATTTAAAGGGGAAAAAAACACTTAACGTCCAGTCTTCTTATTGCTATCAGTTTTGCAATTTTATATTCTACTTAACTATTTAAGAGTTTTGTTTGGCGTTTCCTGCTCTCTATATGTCATTTCAGATTCTAGATTGGGTATTGGGACATAATGAAGCGCTATTTAGGCGTGCTCAGTTGAAAGCTCTTGTCTCCATCCACAGCCAGGAGGTAAACTGAACCCAATTGGAATTTTTGTTGAATGCTACAATTTTCATCTGGATGCACTATGCAAAGGTTCAGAAAATGCCAAAACTACTAAATAATGCCACGTATTTTCCTTGCTTTTCCTTCATACCATAATATGATTCTATTGTCATTTCTAGGCTGGTAAGGGTGGTGAACTGACACATGATGAGACAACGATTATTAGTGGAGCACTAGATTTAACTGAGAAGGTATGAAGGACACTGTAACTGTTATTTTGAAGTCAGTCCATCAATTGTCGATTTTCCTGTCCATGCATGACCATGAAGTTCCAGAATTACATCCTTTTATCTTTTGAAAATAGGAAGTAGGAATTGCAGTTGTTGACACTAAGTAAATATATCATGTTCCTCTTCTCAGTTTTGTCTTCTAGTACTTCGCACATGAACAAAGATGAAAATATGTGAGTAATACGTCAATGCATTTGATCCGTAGAACCTCTGGATTCATTTTTATGTCTATTAAGTTTAAGAAAGTTTCAAGTGAATTTCCTAATATTCTTTTGGCCTGAACGTGGAGCTTTCTGAACTGAATTTATAGCCAAGCTTTGGCTGCCCAACTTTCCAAAATTTCTTTAGTATTAAGTCCTACTGTCCAAATTTCACTGTATACCCCAATTTTCTTTGGAAGGTTTTGGGCAACAGGTTCAGAATTTTTCCTTGACTCAACTCAGGCACTTGACCTAATTAAATCAACTAACTCCTGCATAGTGGTGAATTGAAAACTGATGATTTTTCAAATTTGTTCAATGATCCCGAATTAGTTCCACAGCACATCAAGTTCCGAACTTTCTTTTTCCCTTTTTTCGTAATACTTGCCCCTACATCTTAAAATCTTGAGAAAGTGATATGTAGTTCAAAACAATAAAAAATTCTTGAGAAAGAGATATTATTGCCATCAGAATCTCAAACTCCCTCTGTTTCTTTGTGAGCAGACTGCTGAGGAGGCTATGACGCCCATTGAGTCAACATTTTCCTTGGATGTGAACTCAAAATTTGACTGGTTAGTGTTGCTCCTTGATATTTATGGTTCGTTTGGAACTCCAATTGTTTCCATTATGTGTTTCTTTCTTATAAGTCATGGATTGTCAGTTGAAGTAAATTCTAGTACACAGATGTATGGTTGGTTTTTAATCTTCTACTTCTTTCAAAATAATATCCCAGGGAAGCAATGGGAAAAATTCTTGCTCGAGGTCATAGTCGAGTTCCCGTGTATTCTGGCAATCCAAAAAATGTTATTGGACTTTTACTGGTGGGTTTTATAACCTAAAATTATCATAGTTTAATATATCAAGAATTTTATCATATATTTTTCTCTATTTTTTCTACCTTGGTTGAAATTAGGTAAAAAGTCTTCTTACTGTAAGACCTGAAACAGAGACCCCTGTCAGTGCTGTTTCCATTCGAAGAATTCCACGGTGTGCTTATTCATCCTTACATGTGCTTATGTATGCTTTTTCAGAACTAAGCATTGAAATTGATGTGTTCATATGCGGAACGTTATCCTCAGGGTTCCTGCTGATATGCCATTATATGACATATTGAATGAATTTCAAAAGGGAAGCAGCCATATGGCAGCTGTGGTGAAGGCTAAAGGGAAAAACAGAAACCCTTTGTCAAGTGCTGGTGAAGAAAAAACTGAAGAGAACAAAGTTGCTAGTGAGGAGTCTCAGTTAACTACTCCTCTGCTACCAAAGCAAGACGAGAAGCCAGAAAGTGTGGTTGTTGAAATTGAGAAGGCTTCAATGCCATCCACCATAAACAAGCAAACCTCTTCTCAACAAAATGATGCCACGACAAATGGATTGCCTTATATTTCAGAGGATATTGAAGATGGTGAAGTAATTGGTATCATCACCTTGGAAGATGTCTTTGAAGAACTTCTGCAGGTAATTAGCATAGTCCATTCATTTTTCATTTCCTCTCAAATATCGGTTCTTGAGTTAACAATAAAGTGTATGGTGATGATTTTTCACTGGTGTAGGAGGAGATTGTAGATGAGACAGATGAATTTGTTGATGTACACAAAAGGTACTTGAACCTTTGAGGATTTAATAGGAAGTTTGGCAGTTGCTGGAGAGAAAGAAGAATAAAGAACCATGAGACATTGTTTCTATTTTGCAGGATACGTGTGGCTGCAGCAGCAGCTGCTTCATCAGTGGCACGTGCCCCATCAATTCGGAGGTTAACTGGCCTTAAGGGAGCGGTAAATGGATTCTTTAATGAATTTTATTATCTGGTCTCCCTTGTGTACGTCTTCCTTCTTGCTAGATAAAATAACAAACATTTTAGTGTTGAGAATAAAATAACGAACGTTTTAGTGTTGAGAACTAAAACTCCATGCATGATTTATTCACCATGTGATTGTATATAATCTGGATTTCAGGCTTAATCTGACTCAGCAAATGACTATGATATGTAGGACCCCCGGGACGTGTTTGTAGCACAATAAAACTGAGAAACACCTATTCATAGCTAGCTTACATGTACAGAAGTGATATATAACACAAGCATAGAGATACATGCATCATTCGACTGGATATCCTCCGTTGGGATTGTGTATTAGTGAGGATTTGAAAATAATAAAGAAAGACAGTGATATTGATAGGCTTGGAATATCATCAATTCTTATGGCAGGAGCTACAAGATTAAACTCTAAGCCTGTTGCTCCAATATCTCGAAAAGTTTATGGTTAAAAGTGTTGGAATTCAGTTATCAAATGAACAAATGTGTATATGCCATTAGATCATTTTAATAAAGGTCAAGAACACTGAATAACTTCACAAAATATTATGGTCATTGTGTTTTTTCCCTTTTTGTTTTGTGATATCTAAATTATTTTTTATTGCAATTGAAAGAACATTAGGATTAAGCACCTGTCGTGAGTTTGAGTGGTGGTATCTCTTGCTTCTCCAAATGGGGGATAGGTGCTTACCTCCAAAAATAAATACAAGTACACAAACAAACAAAGGATAAATGAATAATGAATTAATTTATTCTGATCTTGTTGCCATCACAGAAAGTTGATGGATTCCAAAAACCCTGCATCGCACTGTCGAGTACCGACTCTACTGCTATTTAATGTCTAATCTTATCCAAAATTCAGCTTTTAATTCTTTCGAGTTCCATAGCAGTGAAATTTATGAAGGTAGTGAGCAGATAAATGACCAAAGAAAGAAATTACATTTGTGAAAGTTTCCTGATGTGTTTTCTTTCATGGCTAATTACTTCTCTGAGAGATCGTTTTCTTTCAGAGTCAATTTGTTCTAGTGGCTGAAGGCTGTTTTTGTTTCTTCGTATTAAATTTCTCAGGGAGGCCAAATTAAGCAAGGACAGACCCCAAAGAAGTCTACAGAGGAAGGTTCAAATTCAACAAGGTTACAAGGGAATCTGGGTGAGTCACTTCTTGAGAACAAGAGATGAATATGCAGTGCAGTTTAATTTGTAGTGTGTTGGTCCCAATGATCCTGTGGAGAGAGTTATTTGTTTATATGGCAAAAATGAAAAATAAGGCATGGTGCTATATATTGTAAATATTGGAATTTAGCAAATTGTATACACACGTATGTAGAACCCGAAACAATCTTAGACAACTGGTTCAGGATAGTAGTTTCTACGAGCTGTTACAAAAATAGTGCTCTGTTATTGAAGTATCCGTATCACAGGATGCTTGGGACATTGACAGCCAGTGTAATAGAACTCCCCAGTGTTAGAAATAAAAATATTAACGACGAGAGAACCTATTGACGAGCAAAATTTTTAGTATTTGACATGATAGATACAGAATTTTGTGCTATTTAAACTTCGGGATTTGTGGGTGGAATGGCTTCTTTCTACCTACCAAGGTTTTTGTAAAGCCTAGCTGTATCAGCTAAGAGCACCTTTGCTATGACCGGAACTTCCGGATTCGTGTAGAGGACGACTGTGCTGCCATGTTCATGCACTAGCAGGGTAGAGGTACTTTGAATTTTGGTAGTTCTATATGTCACTGTGCTTATGCTGTATGTAGCAAGTCTCAGAGTAGAATCACAAGTCATAGATATACACAGAGAAACAGAGTGTTGGAGATATGTTCAGAGACAGCATGTGGGTCGGTGACCGATGATGGCCCCTGATTTGGACCCCTTGTTTGTAAAAGACGACTAAGCAGACACACCAGCTTTTCTCTGCCTGCCAAACTCCTGTTGGATGCAGTTGGAGGATGATATATATATATATATGCTTGTATAATTTCCAATCTGCATTCATTTGTTCACTCAGTGTGACTTTACTGCAACAGTATAAGATTGTTCTGTTGTCACCTAGGCGTTACGGGTTCAAAATATAGAAATAATCTCTCAGTACCATTCATTGAAGGAAGCCTCATACACTGGGCTTTTTTTTTTTTCACTTCTCCAGTGAAACAACTTCAAGAGAAAGAAAGACAGGACATTATGATGAAATGCAGAAATCAGTACTCGGCCAAACTCTCTTTCGTATGGCATTCCGAGGGTACAAAATTTATTATAATGAATGGCGTGCATTAAAGAGGGAGATAATGAAACTACCAACTATATATACCTACATGTAAATCACAAGAGACACTCAATTTCAAACCAAACTCATTGGGTGCAAAAGATGTAGGTCCGGACACCCCAACCGGCTCATGCCACCCGGCTCTACAGGTATCGCATGAGAGGTAAATTAGGTACCCAACAACTTCATAGATGGGAGGCTCAGTGCATAGTGCCCACAAAGAGCCCACCCAAAGGGTGGAACTCTCACATTGCAGCTACCGTGACTCGAACCTGTATCCTTGGGTGTAATCTACCATCCGAGTACCAACTGAGCTACGCCCTGGGGGCATTTCAAACCAAACTCTTGAACGTAGGAGTAAGGGAGCGAGGAGGACTTCCAAATTTCACTTATGATTAAACTCGGTGACATTTTTTTACCTTGTGAGTTATGAGGAGCTGTGGCTAGAGAAATGTCTATGAATAAGTCCGGTGAGGAGCGTAATTAACTGTGCGCGTGCCAAAAGGGCATATGCATACTTTCGTGTTGCAAAAAATTGACTATCAAAATACGGTTCTTTTTATCTAGAAGAAAATGAATGACTTCACAGGAGCATTTTTGTCATTCCAATTAACTATCATGGTACCATTCAATTTATAATTAAGTCAAAATAAGGGTGTTATATATTTGCTTTTTGAAAGGCTATGTATTTTTGCTGAACCATATGGGGTAAATTACATTTACCTCTATTCATTAACTGAAGCTAATTCATTGATTACTGTTATTACTTCTTGTTAAAAGTTCATTGTTACCATCATTTGCTAGTGTGATCAAATAAGCTAATGCTGGAGATTTTTTTTGGGACAAGTTCTCAAATACTGTAAGCCCACCTTGGCTAGAGTGAACAATCACGTACTCGACCGTTTTCTTGGAATTCGTCTCAAATTCAAGAAGTTATTTCAAATGACAGTTTACTTTTACTGTGATTTTAGTATGTGTAATGCTATACAACCAGAATATATAACTAGAAAATATAACCAGAATAATGTAGCTGAGTTGTGAATTTATCATTTTAAAATAAAGAACCCACCAAGATGCATTTTAATTATAAAATTGCTACTGCCACATAGTTGATTTTTAATTATACTGAAAGAATAGAATTTTCTTTTTAGTATTAATGATAATCTAACGTACACATATAAACAGTCAAATCATAGTGAAAGTCAAGTAAATGTATGTGACCGTTATTTAGGATATTTCCTCAAGTCCACCAAAGCTACGTTCTGTATCCCAAATTGGTCATGTTCAATTCTCTCTGTCTAGCTTCTGTTTGGTTGCTCAAGGACCCCGTTTAGAGCTTCTAACAGCGTAAAACCTTAAAATGCCGAGGTTGAGGCCTTAAAGTGAGCCCCAGCAATTTTTAAGCATTCTTACCCTTGCATGGACACTTGTCTATTCTTTTCTGGGCAGAAGCACTGTCACTCTCTGACATTTATATCTCCTTTTCTTTTTGATATAAATATCAATTAATTGTTCACCAACCTACTTGTAAACATTTAACTCAGTAACAAGCCTAGAAAAAGTACTAAAAAAGTAGAAATCTGCATAACTTCTAAGAAATTTTCTAGTTGGGTACTGTCTAGATCTCCCAACACAGCATATATCATAGAGAAAAGTAGAATCATCCACGAAATATAACCCACTACTTTATGCTTCTAAAAGCTAAATCAGGGGCACAAGTGAACTTGCATGCATGCGCACAAGGTATATTCACGCAGACACTTGAAGCACAATGCCTATATATATATATATGCATGCATCGAGATGTACGAGAAAGCAAAAACATGTCGACTACTTTTTATGGAACAACACTCCGTGGAGAGAGAGAGAGAGAGAGATCTTATAGAGTCTTTTTTTTTTTTTTTTCATTTCTGGGGTTTTGATTCAAAACCCTAATAATTTACATATATGCATGGTGCACTTACAATGAGATATTGAGATATGAAAGCTAACAAAACCCAACAGAGGGCTACAGTGCAGAAACTGCTAGATTGAAGAGCATTAAGGCTCCTTAAAACTACAAAACATTATATATGCTTCTATAGCTAGGAGTACTTGTGCCAGCATAGAAGCATAGAGATACACACCCTCATGATATATAGTTTCGCTCTCTGTCGTCTCACCTCTCTCTTCCACTTGCCATATCTCTCACCCATCCTTGCCATTTTAGCCCCTAATTGCTTGAACCAAGTCCTAATTTATTGAGATCTTAAGGACACCATAGAGTTAGAAAACCTTATCAGGGGCTCCACTTGTACCTACACAACACATCCCTGTCATATGCCTGTTTCTCTCTCCAAATTCAATCTGAACATCCTCTCAATCAGTAAAGATCAAGTCTCAAAACATGATCCTTATCCTCCATTGCAGCCAACCCCACCTCATCATCTTTTCTTGGACACCATTTTTTTCTTAGCTCATAAGAACCTTACATCAGATATAAAATCTAGAAATGTGACAATATGTGTTATCTCAAGTCCATCAAAGGTCCCATTTCAAGTGTTTAGCCATGTCCCAGTGCCATGTTAAAGAATGGCAGGGATGAGTTTATATAGTTGTATATACCTTATCTTAAAAGCAGAAGAATCAAGGATAAGATCTTTAAATAGCATATATGAATCTATATGTGGACCTGTAGAGTGTACTACTGGTATACAGCTAAATATGGGTCCTAATCAGATAGTCTGGACAAGTTTTGGACCTGCTGAGACCACTGGAGGTAGTATCGGTGTTTTTCAGTGACCGGACAAGTGGCAGAAAGTTATAGGGTATGTAAGCAACATGGAGACAACCTATAGATATACACATTGGAATGTTGTGATTTATGGAACTCAACAGTTAGAAAAGGAGAAATCTAAGCTGTTTGGGGAGTTTTCTTTTGTTGTATTGTTGAAGTTTTGGAAGTACAATAATGGAGCAGTAGTAGTCCATTTGTAATGCTGGATGTGACTAACTGAGACACCACAATCACAATATCCCCTAAAAGAAACAACATAGTAGAGAGAGAGAGAGTGAGAGAGAGAGAGAGAGAGAGGAGAGAGAGAGAGAGAGAGAGAGAGAGAGAGTTGGAATTTCAGCTAAACAAAATGCTACCAAAATGTGACTGGAGGCACATCCAACTCAAAATTTTGCTTGGAGCTATACTAGAACTTCAAAAAGCAGGACTACATTAAAAATTTGATAGATTGAAAAGATTCTGAGATAACAGTTCCATTCAAAAGAGTATATAGAAAAGAACAAGCGCATCCATGTTTGTTGGTCAATGAACTTGTAGACTAGCTTGTAGTTATGAAGATGATAGCATGAGACCACCATTCAATTAGTGAATGACCTTTTCTTTTGTATATTTTCTGTGAAGTGATAGGATTGATTGAACTCAAAATCAGCCTTGGCCATGAAGTTGGTTTTGTTTTTCTGCTCATCCTCTTAAACCATGTCTTCTCAAACAATACGATATCATGCAAGAAAGGTAAAAAAATATACTAGAAAAATACTAGTTGATGATGCAGCAACACGGTCTCTAGGCTAACAACGATCAGCTCCGGTAATCTGAGAAGGAAAAGGAGTAAGAGGCACCGGTGTGATGCCTGTCAAGAGCGCTCCGATGCTAAAGTTAGGTTTCTGAATGTATTTTAACAGAGTTTTTGCTAGGATTTTTGTTTGCGTACCTTTTTAAAGAAGATGATTTTTCTTTATATACGGGCAGACATCTTGGTGGTGCAGGAGGGGCGTTGCATGCATGGAGAGGGTGGGAGACGGCTGTCCCTCCATGTGGCAGCGCGGTATTAGAGGTCCTGACTGGTGGCAGGGTAATGGGGGGAGTGGTTGTCCAAACCCCAATCGTGGCGCTCCCTTAGACTTGTGTCAGAGCAAGTGAGGTGACTACCTTTTGCTACACGCTAAGTCCTGGAGTTAGGAGCATGCTATCATGATTAGATTGTCAATGATGGTTTTCACTAGCGTGGCAGGCGGGACAGATGATCGGCGTGGTTTGGCTCGGGTATGGTCTGCCCAGCCGTGTGCGGCCACGATCTGGTAGGCTTTGGTATGTTCGAGGCAGACCTCCTTGATCAGGCTTTAGTCGGTTGGGCCTTTCAGGGTTTACCTTTCTTTCATGGTGTCTTTCCTTCTTTCGATTCCATCTGCGTCTTTCGAGATATCTTGTTTGGTGCTGAAGCCTCAACCATTGTAATGCACAATACATCATTAGCTGAATCTGATAACCCATATGTGCTCCTCTGAGTGCCCCGAGCGTGGGGTGTGGTAAGGGAAATTCCTGGTCGGCCCCTCGTCAAAGGGCCTTCTTGGTCAGTCCCCATCAGTAGCCCCTCATTTCTCTGAGTACCTCAAGCGTGGGGCATGGAAAAGGTCTTCCTGGTCGATTCCCATTAGTAGCCCCCCATTCCTCTGAGTACCCCGAGTGTGGGGCGTGGTAAGGGGAATTCCTAGTCAGCCCCTCGTCAAAAGGCCTTCCTAGTTAATCCCCATCAGGTCAAAGGGTATTCCTGGGGACCGGTGTCGCTTTGTAGAGGCAGGATGCATTTATGGCGCCGTAAGCGCATTTATGATGAGGCTGGCAAAGAGTGGATGCGCCGATTGACATTTTGCCACGTGGCGAGGGGTCATTGGTTGTTGAAGCGTGACGTGACCCGTGGACTGCCAGCTGTTGGATTTATGGGAGGGTGGCAAAATTGGGATTGTTGATTTCGAAAAAGAGGGGTTTAGCCTAGGCGGTTACGCTTTTTGGTTCCCACTTTGTCATATTTGGAGATTTTCAGGCTGCTCATCAAATTTTCTGCTACGTCGTTGCTGGGCTGCGTGGATTCGCAACTGCTGCAAAGGATTCGCTGCTTGAGTTGGTAAGTTTTTGTTGTAGCCTTAAGTTTTCGAGTAATTCTTCCTCAGTCGGTTGTTGTAATCGATTGTCGGAAGGTGTGAGAGCGACCTCTTAAGAGTTGCGTAGGGGGCTGAAGAACTGGCCAGGTTAGGGTCTAAATCTAGGAGAACGGGGTACGTGATAGGAACTATGGATGAGAGAGAGGTGCCATCGTCGAATTCTGAGAATACTCCCTCTCAGGATCTGGTGAGGGTTGCGATAGTGCTTCAGCGAGTTCGTCTGGGGCCTCTAAAGGGAGAACAGCCCCAAGAGCTGGGGCGACGGTGGTTCCAGGAGTAAGGGAGTTCAATTTCGTGGCGAAGGGGGTGTCCTACGTGATGGCGGAGAAAAGGATGAAGAGGATTTGGAAGGAGTACCAGATGCCTCCTTCGTTGCTCTATAGGATTCCGAAATAGGGGGAATGGGCTTACTCTGCTTGACCAGGGGAGATCTGTGTGTACGAAAGTGCCTTGGCGAATGGCCTTAGATTCCCTGTCCCTACTCCCATCAAGGAGATTATGGGCACCTTGGGGCTGGCTCTTGGTCAGCTGATGCTGAAAGCGTGAAGAATTTTAGTGGGGTGCACCGTTCTGTGGCAAGCGAGTAGTGGTGGCAAGGACAGCCTCACACTGGGCAAATTTTTGCACTTCTACAAAATGTCAGAGCCTGAGAGTGGGTGGTGGTACTTCTCCACCAGGAACAAGGGTAGGGTGTTGGTAAAAGATTTGCCCTCGTCTCATAAAGGGTGGAAGGACAAGTTTTTCTTTATCTATGGCGAAGGTTGGGAAAGCCAGTCTTGGGAGCCAGCGGACAAGGAGTTCGTTCGAATCCCTCGCGAGTGGGGAAGGCCTTCTAGGAAGGGTACGCGCTCCAACCATGGTGTTTTTCTATTTTTTTTTTTTTTTTGGTTAGATTTGTAGGCCTGTCCAGCATTGACATAGGTTGTTTACTTTTAGCCCATGCTGCCCCCACTCTGAGTGAGGAGTTGAAGGAGAGAGTGGATCGAGCGGTCGAGCATGGCGTTACTAACGCCTATGCCTTGGTGAATGTTGAAAACTTGGGTATGTTCTTGTTAGTCCCTGAGCCTACAGATTACGCTCTGAGGGCAGAACGAGCAAGGAGTGAGTACTTCGTGGTTTTGTAGTTAATTGTGGTCTGTCAAGCTCTGACACTCATACCATGTGGCTTTTGCAGATCAGGGGGTGAACGTTCATGAGGATGAGGAAGAAGAGATGGCGCTAAACAAGAGCTTCTTGAAGAAAGCCAAGCTAAACGAAGGGGTTGACCCTCCTACCCCAGCCAAGAGATTTAAACTAGCGTTTGACCAGAAGGCTTCTGCCCCAACCGCAGCTGAATGGGGCAGGGGGAAAGCCATAATTGTGGAGAATGACACTCCTCAGCTGGGCGGCACCCCTCCCCCAGCACCTGCCATTGTTGTTGGTGTGGTGCCCCTAACTACTCTCCCTCAGAGGGGTGTGCCGGATTCGTTGACCTCGATTTTTTAGAGTGCTGGCGAGGCGATGAGAAAGATCACGAGCATCATCCCCGCCTCAGATGCCAGTAAGATGGCGGTTCTGACATCTCAAATGTTGGCCAAGGCGGCATGCCAGGACTTGTTAAAGGTGGGAGAATATTGCCTTGTGCTCAACACTTTGACTTTCGTTATCCTATTGTTGTCATTTTAGAATACTGAACGTTTTCCTGGTCATGTTGTTTCTTGTTCAGGCTGCTGCTAGAGTGGTGACACTTGGTGCCCGGTCAGCAAACTTCGAGAATTCCTTCACAGATGAGGCAAAGGTTTCTGACCAACTCCGGGCTAAGCTGAAAACGGCCTTGGAGAAGGTAAAGGAAGTTGAGGGCTGAGTGCAAGCTCTTGAAAGCGAACGGGTGAAGATATGGGCGGATCTCGAAAAGGAGAGGGGCTAGAAGGAAGCCTGCTGGGAGAAACTGGCAGTAGAGAAGGCTGCCCTGAAGGTTACCCAGGACCAGATTGCAGTATTCCATGCTCGGCTGGAGGAAACCAAAAAGAAGGCTGAGCAGGAGTACATGCAGGGGGCAGAGTGCTAGATGGCCTTTGCCAAAATTTACTTGGATGGCTTCAAAGAAGCTAAGTCTCAGGTTGCTCGGGCTTATCTTGGTCTGGATCTCTCCAAGATCGAGCTCGAGGTCGAGGATGACGCTACCTCTCAGGCGGCGTCAAGGGGCAGAGCACAAAACCATGAGGGGGCAAAGAAGGAGGATGCCCAGTCTAAGGCTGCCGCTCAGCCCATGATTCTAGAGAAGGGTGACGCCCAGCCTGAAGCAGGAGTCTCTTCCAAAGCTCCGGAGAAGGGTGATGGCCAATCTAAGGCTGCAGTCTCGCCCAGGGCCCCAGAGAAAGGTGATGGTCAGCCCAAGGCAGTAGCTGCTCCTAAGGCCCCAGAAAGGGGGGAGGCTCAATCCAAAGCTACAGCCCATGCCAAGGCTCCTAAGGCCAAGTAGCTCTGTTCTATATAAGTTTTTTACTTTTGTCTTTGCAGTGGTTGTAATTTTGTAACACTGTTCTAGCTCTTGTAATCTGTCTCCCCCTCGTTAAATGGAAAAACTTCATTCATCTTCATTGCTGGAATTTCTGTTTTAATTTGTTGATTTGTAGGCTCCATTACCGCCAATGGGTAAACGAAATCTCATACCAAAATAATAAAAAAAACAAAACGTTAAGCTATTTTGAGGTTAGGCAAATACAGGTAGTTGGCGAAAATGTTGGTCATGGATGAAAGTCTGTCTGCTCGATCATGGCCTGAGCAGGACTTTTGGCACTTTATCTTGGTCTGCCTGCTCGGCCATGGGCCTGAGTAGGGCTTTCGTCGATTGCAGTGCGTAGAAGTTTGCCTGCTCAGGTGTGGGCCTGATCGGGACTTTTGGGGCATGTTTGCCCGATCGGGAATGGCTTGGAATTGCAGTGGGCTTAATGGCTTCGCTTGCTCAGCCGTAGGCCTCAGCAGGACTTGTGACGTTAAGCTCTCTTTTATTTATTTATTTATTTATTTTTATGGTCGTGCCTGAGCAGGGCCTTGTTGCTTTAAATTTGTAGAGTTGGCGCTTTTAACTCGTGGGTGTAAAAGCCTTTGCATGCTCGGCCATATCCTGAGCTGGACTTTGTCGCTCTATGCCTGCTCGATCGTTGCCTGAACAGGACTTGCCTCTTTATGCCTGCTCGGCCATTCCCGAGCAAGGCTTTGTTGATTTAAATGGGTTTGTCTGCCCAGCCAAGCCCAACCAGGACTTTTGTCCCTTATAGTGTGCCTGCTCAGCCAAGCTTGAGCAGGACTTTTGTCACTTTATGCCTGCTCGGCCATGCTGGAGCAGGACTTTGTCGCTTTAAATTGTAGTGTGCTTGCTCGGCCAAGCCCAGGCAGGACTTTTGTCGCTTTATACCTACTCGACCATACCTGAGTAGGACTTTGTCACTTTAAATTGTAGTATGCCTGCTCGGCCAAGCCCGGGCAGGACTTTATCACTATTTTGGTTGGGGAGCTTTGCAAGGGAGATGTTAGGGATTTTGCAAGCAAAGAGAATTATACATAAACTCAGAAAGTTGTGGATCAACTTACAATCGTAAGCATAAGTTATAATGAATTTAGGCAAGTCGTTTTATGACATTAACAGACAAAAGCTTGCATTCTACAGTTGTGTATTCAAATGAAAGGAAATCACTCACACATAGTACTTCCTCAGGTGTTCAGCATGCCAAGGGTGGGGTAGTTCTTTGCTTTTAGGGCCCTTCAGTCTATAGGTCCCCTTTCTGGTGAAGCTAGCCACCTTGTAAGGTCCTTCCCAATTCGAGCCAAGTTTCCCATCCTGCGCAACTCTAGTAGATTGGTTGACCTTCTTTAACACCAAGTCTCCCGTCTTGAAATCCTTCAAACGCACTCTGCTGTTATGGTACTGGTGCATTTGTTGCTGATATGAGGCCACTTTGATTGCTGCCTGGAGCCTTTTCTCCTCTAGTAGGTCCATGTCGACTGCCAATGCCTCGTCGTTTGTCTCTGGATTATAGTTCTGAGTCTTGGGGCTGGGGAGGCCAATTTCCACCGGTATGACTGCCTCGACCCTAAAGGTGAGGGAAAAAAGGGTTTGGCCAGTGGAGACTCGCTCAGTGGTTCGGTAAGCCCAAAGGACACTGGGGAGCTCCTTCGCCCATAACCCTTTCGCCTTCTCGAGCTTGGTCTTGATGATCTTGAGAAGAGATCTGTTGGTGACTTTCACTTGTCCATTTGCTTGGGGATGTTCCGGCGAGGAAAAATGGTGGCTGATGTGCAGGTTCGAGCACAGCCCGCTAAATTGCTTCCTTTTGAATTGCTTACCGTTGTCAGTGATGACCACTTTGGGTATTCCGAAGTGGCACGCGATATTCTTCCAGAGAAAGTTGGTCATTTTTTACTCTGTGATGGTGGTAAGGGCTTCTGCTTCGACCCATTTGGTGAAGTAGTCGATGGCTATCACAGCGAACTTGTTCTGCCCCCTGCCCAGGGACAACGGGCCCACGATGTTGATCCCCTACTGGGCGAAGGGCCACGGGCTTTGGATGGGAGTCAGCTCCTATGCAGGCTGTTTTGGAATGTTGGCAAACCGTTGACACTTGTCACACTTTTTCACGAACTCCTGGGAGTCCTTACTTATGGTTGGCCAGTAGTATGCTGTTCCGAGGATCTTGTTAACCAAAGACTGTCCTCTAAAATGGTTGCCATAAATGCTTTCGTGGACTTCCCTCATGATGTAAGTGGCCTCTTTTTCGGTGGCGCATCTGAGGAGGGGGTGGTGTGTCCTCGCTTGTACAGGACGTCGTCAAACATCACGTACTGACTGGCTCTAAATTTGACCCTCCTTACCTCTAGCTTGTCTTCTAGGAGGGTGTTGTGTTCTAGGTAATTCCTAATTGGTTTAGCCCATGAGTTGTTTGGGCCCAACACATTGACTTCTGGGGTTTGAATGCTCGACGAATCGAGAGTTTCCAAGGGTACTCCGAGGTCAGGCTGTTCTGAAGATGCTATTCTTGCCAACCTATCTGCTTCTTAGTTCTCCAACCAGGGGACCCTTTGCAGTACTACTTTGGAAAATTTTTTGACCAAGTCTCTAGCCATCTGGCAGTACTCCTTCATTTTTTCCACTCTGGCTTCATATTCCCCCTGGACCTGCTCTATCACCAGCTGCGAGTCTCCCTTGACAGTTATCTACTTTGCCCCCATACGTCGAGCAATTCGAAGCCCGGCAATGAGGGCCTCATATTCCGCCTCATTGTTGGTGGCAGGAAATTTGAATCTTAGAGCGTACTCCACTTTCTGGCCGTCTCGAGTGACAAGAACCACGCCTGCCCTGCTTGATTGTTCGGTGGAGGATCCATCAACGTTCAATACCCAACTGTTCTTGGCGTCTTCCATGTCAGTTGGGGTGTCCGGGTGGGTGGTAAACTCTACAATAAAATCTATTACTGCCTGTCCTTTAACGGCTATCCTTGGCCTGTATTGGATGTCGAACTGGCTGAGCTCCACGGACCACTTCATGAGTCGAACCGAGGTTTCAGGCTTATGCAACACTTTTTTTATGGGCTGATCTGTCAGGACCACAATCGTGTAAGCTTGGAAGTACGGTCACAGCCTCCGCGCTGAATTCACCAGAGCAAAGGCTAGCAACTCCATCTTCGGGTATCTTTCCTCAACTCCTCTGAGTGCCTTGCTCGTGTAATACACTAGCTTTTGGACTCCTTCACTCTCTCGCACGAGGGCTGAGCTCACTGCTGTTGGCGAAACGACCAAGTAGAGGTAGAGTTCCTCTCCTATGACCGTTCTGCTTAACAGGGGAATAGAGCCCAGGTACTGTTTCAGCTATTGGAAGGCCTCTTCGCACTCGATCGTCCACTGGAATGCTTTCCTTAGCGTTCGGAAGAAGGGTAGGCATTTGTCGGTTGATCTGGAGATGAACCTGTTCAGGGCTGCCACTCTTCCTGCTAGTCTTTGAACATCTTTGATCGTCTTCGGGGCCTGCATGTCCAGTATGGCCCTGACCTTCTATGGGTTTGCTTCTATGCCCCGCTGTGATACCATAAAACCTAAGAACTTCCCCGAGGCCACCCCGAATGCACATTTTGCCGGGTTTAACTTCATGTTGTAGTGTCTGAGGGTGTGGAAGGTTTCTTTCAAATCCTTTAAATGGTCGGCAGCCTGCTTGCTCTTTACTAGCATGTCATCCACATATACTTCCAAGTTTCGTCCTATCTGGGACTTGAACATTTTGTTGTCCAGCCTCTGGTAAGTTGCCTCGGCATTTTTCAAACTGAAGGGCATCACTTTATAGCAGTACAACCCTCTATCAGTAATGAAGGCAGTGTGTTCCTGGTCGCGTTCTGTCATTTTGATTTGGTTGTACCCCGAGAAAGCGTTTATGAATGAGAGCATCTCATACCCGACGGTAGAGTTGACCAAAAGGTCAATGGTAGGCAAGGGGAAGCTGTTTTTGGGGCAGGCCTTGTTGAGGTCAATGAAATCTACGCACATCCGCCATTTCCCGTTTGCCTTCTTCACCATTATAACGTTTGAGAGCCAGGTCGGGTACTGTGCCTCTCGGACGAATTTGGCTTGGACGAGCTTGTCCACTTCTTCTGCGACGGCCTCGTTACGCTCAGGGGCAAAGCTCCTCCTTTTCTGCTTGATGGGTTTGACCTCTGGTGAAATGTTAAGGTAGTGAGCAGCGATCTTGGGGTTGATGCCTGACATGTCCTCATAGGTCCAGCCGAAGACGTCAGCGTTGTCCTTCAGGAATCGTCGCAGCTCCTGCTTGAGCTGCTCGGGAGAACCAGTACCTTGGGCGACTGTGTGCTATTGTCTTGCGCTGGATGGTGGACGAGGACTTGTTCCAACTTTTCTACGGGTTTTCCCCGTCTAAATTCTTCCTCGTCTCTAACTTCCAGCTCCTCTATCACGAGGGTCTCTTTGGCAGCATACCCCTTGAGGGACGCCAAGTAGCATTCTCTCGCTGTCACCTGATCGCCCTTCACAATTCCTACCTCGTGTTCTGTAAGAAACTTCAATCTCAGGTGATATGTGGACATGACTACCTTGAACTGATTTAGGGTCGTACGCCTTATAATCATATTGTAGACCGAGGGGCAGTCCACGACCAGAAAGTTGACCAACTTCGTGGTTTGTTGGGGGTCATCTCCCAGGGTGACGGGAAGCTCGATGGAACCTACGGGGACAACCCGATCGCCTATGAACCCCATAAGGGGGAATGTCATGGGCTTCAGTGCCTCTCTTTGGATCTGTAGTTGCTCGAAGGCTCCCCAGAAAAGGATGTCAGCCGAGCTGCCATTATCGATGAGGATTCGTCGAGTTCCGTAGTTGGCAATAATGGCGCTGACCACCAAGGCGTCATCATACTGGTGACTCAGCTCTAAAGCCTCGTCCTCGGTGAATACTATGTCCGGAATATCAGGTTGGGCCTTTTTGCTCGGTCTGTTTACTGAGAACACTTCTGCTTGCTTTGCTCTCCTAGCATGGTTCTTTCTGGCAGACGAAGACTCGCTGCCACCTCCAAAGGCCCCAGCGATGACCCTTATCGCTCCAATCGGGCGTTGGTGTGTCGGGGCTCTTTCCGGGCTCTTCCTCTCTGTCGGTCGTGCTCTGTCTGGCCCCTGGCCATCAACGTACCTCCCCAAGCGCCCTTCTTTGATCAAGTTCTCTACCTGCTGCTTGAGGTTGAAACAATCGTCTGTGTTGTGGCTGAGATCCCTGTGAAATCGGCAGTACTTCTTTCGGTTCCTTTCTTCTGGGGGCCCTCCTAACTTCCCACGCCATTTCAGGTCCGGGTCATTCTTGACCTCGTTCAGGATGTGCTCCAACGGCATGGTCAGTGGGGTGAAACTTTGCTCAAAAGCAGCGAAACGGTGTCTTGGTCAGTCCCGCCTTTCCATCCTCTCGCACCTTGGGGCCTTCTTGTCTCTGTCGTCCTTTCCTTCAGGTGATCTCTTCTTCTTGTCTAACCGGGAGGTGGCGCCCTCATCGGCCTCCCGCCTAACATTCATCGTATCCTCTGCATTCATATGCTTATGGCTTTAATCATAAGGTTCACCATAGTCTTCGAAGGCTCCTTAGCCAACAAAAACATGAACTTGTGGGTCCTGACTCCGCTCATGAAAGTGGTGACTGCGACCTTGTCATCAACATCATCCACTTCAAGGGTTTCCAGGTTAAACCTGGTGACAAACTCGTGAAGAGTCTCATCTTTCTTCTGCTTCACATTAAGTAGACTGGTTGCCGGTTCCCTCTGTCGCTGGGCTCCAATGTAGTGTCCAACGAACAATTTGCTAAGCTGAACGAAGGAACTAACAGTGGAGGGTTGAATTCAGTTGAACCACACTCTAGCTGCTCCTTTGAGAGTGACCGGAAAAGCTCTGCACATAATCTCGTCTTGGACGGCCTGGAGCTGCATTAAGGCCTTGTAGGTTTCTAGGTGGTCCAATGGGTCCTTCGTCCCATGGAACATCTCTATGGTGGGTATCTTGAACTTGGGCGGTAGGGGGTGATTACACTCTAAAAGTGTAATCATAAGCCATTAATTTGCACATTGTTAGACTTAGATTATAGTTAATTATCTTATTTTAGTTAGATATTTGTTTAATTATATTTTTTGTGTGTTTTTTAGGTTATAGGAGTTAATAAAGGCAAATAGATGTAAAGAATGATCAAAGCCGGTACAAAACGAGCAAACCGGTGATGACAAGTCTAATCCGTCTTGGTATTTTGGTCATAACTTTTCACTCCGATATCTGATTGAGCTGATTTTTAGGCATTAGAAAGAAGACTTCAAGAACTATAACTTGTCATCTAATGTGTATCGGCTAAATCCGCCTTTAAGGTAGTCAAAATCGAGCTGGAAGGTTGATAGGCCGAATCTATGAATAGTGCCCGTCCGAATGGTGCGTCTGAATGGTCACTGTTCATCGGACGGTTACTATTCTCCTGTCTGAATGGTTACTATTCATCGGACGGTTACTGTTCACCAGTCCGAACTGTGCGTTCGGACGCACTTTAGACGGCCGTCAGACACACCGTCTGAATGGTATTCAGACAGTTACTGTTCATCCAGATTGTATTTTTTGCGTCCGAAGCAGTATTTTTAGGGTTTTTTTTTTAGGTTTTTTTGTGTAGTGAGGGTTAGTTTGAGCAAGGAGGCGGTGGAAGAGCTCCTCCAAGGTTGGTTTTTTCCATTTTTCTTCATTTTTAGCTTTGTAATTATAGTATAAGTGTACAACTTGTAGTTTTCTTCTATTATATTATATTTTCTTTCACTTTCTTTCACTTTCTTGCATTTTCTTTGTAACCAAACATCTTTAATATTCAAGTAAATTTTAGATTTAAGTCTTCACATGCTTTCTTTACATTCTTACATGTTTTTTTATGATGTATTCAAGTAGCTAGAATTTACATTGAGTTTAAATGTGAAAATCACTCAAATAATCCAAGGAATTCAATTTAAGGTATCTCATGGATTAATTGTCATATTTTTTTAGAATTTGAATTTCTAGTAATTAGGTGTGGAATTTTAAAAAACTTAGATTATTGACTAAGTTTGGGGATTTTCATCACCCAAATCAATGGTATTAATTTAGGACTCTTGACTAGAAAAAATACTCCACAATTGCTAGAAATTCTTTCCCAACAATTAATTGAAGATGCCTTGGAAAACCTAGGTTATTGACTATGTTTGACTAATCAATGCACAAACTACAAATTTGATATTGTCTAAGTTGAATCGATGATATTAACCTTTGATTGCCCATTGAACATGTATCTAATTTTAACTGCTTGAGAATTATCGATTTTCAAAGTTAAATCTTCCAAATCAAACACACTTAAATGTTGTGTTTGATTTGGGTTATAAACCTTATTGGAAACTTTGGATGAAATTGAGTGATTGGATCATTTGAGCCCAATTCCCTTTTAATTGCTTTAATTCTATTTTTACTTTGCTTTACTTTAATTGTCTAGTGTTAATTGCTTTAATTTCCATTGTATTAGGTTAGTAATTCAAAACCATGATCTAAAATCCAAAACATTTTCGGTCTTTTTATTTTCCTTTTTATTTTAGATCCAATTCCCCCTTTTATTGCAATTCAATCCTAGGTTAGGTTGGTGTGAGTTGAGTGTTAGAGCCTATATTTAGCTAGGTCACTTGGGAGAGAACGATACCGGATTACCGGTTTATACTTCATCGCAACCCCGTACTCTTGCGGGGCACTAACTCCATTTTGTAGTTTTCAGAGCGAGTCAGGAGGACTTGCATGACTGCTTGGGTGAATGGGAAGTCGGTTCTGTTCATCATCTCCTCGACAATGTTCGGAGTCCTGGCCTTCACTGCTTCCATGACTCCGGTCATCTGGGCTTGGAGGGCCCTGAAACGCTCATCCCAAGCCGAGGGGTTATGCGCCCTCTCTCCTTCAACCTCTGTGTGCTGGGAGTGATGTCGTAAGTGCAGGCTAGGGGCTCGGCTTTGTTCTTCGTTTGGTGGGGCGTCGTAGTTTCAGGGCGATAGCACAATGCTAGGGGGTAAGACACCGCCGTCGAGAACTACGTGATCTTCATTCACGGGTCTGCTGGCATGACTCCTTTCATTATCTGGTAGGGCTCTAGGTGGTTGTCCCCCTCTGGGGGCAACAGGGGGTCGTTGAAGCAACTCATGGTTCTGGGTAATCAACATCTGCATGTTGGCCATGACATCGGCCATCCGGTCTCAAGGGCTGCGACTCTATCGGTGTTTTGGTCATCTACAACCCTGTTAGTGTTTTGATTATCCATGGGTAAGGGGATGCGTGAAGTGCCGGACCTGGTGACGACATGAAAATAGAAACAAAATCGTTCCCACAGACAGCGCCAACTGATGATGCAGCAACACGGTCCCCAGGCCAGCAACGATCAGCTCCGGTAATCCGATAAGGGAAAGAGGTAAAAGGCACCGGTGTGATGCCTGCCAAGGGCGCTCCAATGCCAAAGTTAGGTTTCTGAATGTATTTTGACAGAGTTTTTGTTAGGATTTTTGTTTGCGTACCTTTTTGGAGAAGATGGTTTTTCTTTATATACTGGCAGGCATCTTGGTGGCGCATGAGGGGCGTTGCATGCATAGAGAGGGTGGGAGACGGCTGTCTCTTCATATGGCAGCGCGGTATTAGAGGTCCTGACTGATGGCAGGGTAATGGGGGGAGTGGTTGTCCAAACCCCAATCGTGGCGCTCTCTTAGGCGTGTGTCAGAGCGGGTGAGGTGATTACCTCTTGCTACACGCCAAGTGCTGGAGTTAGGAGCACGCTATCATGATTAGATTGTCAATGATAGTTTTCAATGGCGTGGCAGGTTGGACGGATGATCAGCGTGGTTTGACTCAGGTATGGTCCGCCCAGCCGTGTGCGGCCATGGTCTGGTAGGCTTTGGTCTGTTCGAGCCAGTCCTTCTTGATCAGGCTTTAGTCGGTTGGGCCTATCAGGGTTTACCTTCCTTTCGTGGTGTCTTTCCTTCTTTCGATTCTATCTGCGTTTTTCTAGATATCTTGTTTGGTGCTGAAGTCTCAACTATTGTAATGCACAGTACGTCATTAGCTGAATCTGATAACCCATATGTGCTCTTCTGAGTGTCCCGAGCATGGGGCGTGGTCAGGAAAATTTCTGGTCGCCCCCTCGTCAAAGGGCTTTCTTGGTTGGTCCCCATCACTAGTGAAGCTATTTTCTCCCACTTTGGGAACTAATGATATTTCCATCAAAATAGAAACAATAATGTTGTGAGTAAGGGACAGTCTGATGGAGCTTCCTTCAATTATTTGCAAGAACATTAATGAATCCCAAGAGAGAATTCCAAGTGATTAAACTTAAAATCATCTACTATTCACTACTAATTTTTTTTTCAAATTATCGATCAATCAAACAGCGCCTTATCCCGATACTGGAAGTCCATAACAGGAATCCTTTTACACTGCTTGTCAAACTGAATCATATTGATTACATAGACCATCACTACTATATCACAGGATCTCAATGAAACCTAATTAAACGACCGAATCGTTTGTAATGTAACTATTCAAAAGAGGGGTTAGTCAAAGGTGTATTTTGATATGAAACTTCTTTTAGAAATGATGTAATTATGGTAATTTTTTATTTAAATCAATCACATCATTTTAAGAAAAAAAATTATGTGTTATTTTTATTTGTATAGCATTAATCATTTTGTTTGGCCTTAAAAGTAGCATTAGACATGTCTTTTCTTTGGTGGTGGCAAAAAACCCTTGGTCTCTTTTGAGATCTTTGTCTATCCACCTAACTTAATGAGTGTAGAAATGTTTTAGGTCTATGAAAACAGTTGCTGTTCTTTCTAGAACATGAATTCAATGCAACAAACTATGAGCTGATGGTTGATAGATCATTCCATTTCTCTCACTCACCAAAAATTGCTAGTGATCATGGGGCCCATTTGTTTGCCATGAGCTCCAAGATTCATCTCAGTATTTCCTAAGCACAAGTCACCAATATGGCATAGTTTATGTTGTTGGGGACTGCGGAATTTCCCACGACCTGGCTATAGTGTATACGCATACTACCAAAAAAAAACTGATCTGATTAGCATAGCCTAATTTACGTGATTAGAATCGTACCTTCGAGATTTCTCTAGTTTAATCCCGAAAACAAGAATCAGCACCAAGCACGAATCAGCAAGCTCGAACTCAACCTTCGGACTTCTGCTGTATTCCTCGTACACGCCTTGCTCTATAGAGAGTGGGCTCGCTGCTGCTAGGGTTTCTCTTCCTCACAAAATCGTGTATCTCTCAATTATGTGTAGAGTGTGTAACCCTAGCAGCTCTTAGAGCGCGTATATATATAGGCTACAACAGGGACCATAGGATTAGTATAATTAGGGCTTCCTACGCAAATGAGGACTCCTAATCCAACCAGGATTAGTCTTTATTTACGTAAATTATAATTCATACCACTAAGGAATTATAATTGCACTCCCTGTTATACTAGAAATTATATTTCGAGCTCCATATTATTAAATGCTTATTTATCTCCCCACGTTAAGATTACAGATACCCGTCTATTAAATTAAATTACTGACAATTAAATTTAATAGACTTATTTAATTCCTTGAGACCTTCCACTTAACTTATTTGATATGTCGGATTCATAATCCACCTGCAGGGTTTGACATAATCAAAACTTATAAGCATCCTCAAAGGGGTATCATCAATCCCTATACGGGGACGTAGATTCCATCAATAATAAATATTCACCATACACGTAATGTCATTGTCCAACTCATTGAGTTTATTGACCCTTAAAGAATCTCACTCTTCTATGAATCAAAACAATAAATACTACATGCACGTATCTATTTATTACATTAGGATTAAGAGCATAAGCACTCATAATAATCATGAGGTATTAATTGTTTTATATATAGTCAGTATAAAAACAATTACCCCAACACGGTCCTGTTCAATACACACAAAGTGTACTAGTGCAAGGAGTTGGAACTATACCATTCCCCACAGTCAAGACAGACCTATTAAAACCTTGTACTACAGTCCTACTGATGGTGTGTCCATTTCCATCTAAGACTGCGAACGATTAACTTATATTCCATAAGAACCGATGATCTGATCTTCCGTGTGTAAGTCGTACTCTACACACCAAATCATCTACTATATAGAATAAGAGACACACATGCATAATCATTAAATAAATAACGCAATGCAAACATTTCTCACACAAATTCTCATTAAAATGGAATAACTAATTTATTAATAAATACTAAAGTCACTTCACAAAGCATGTCTTTTAGTATAAATTCCCAACATATGTAACGAAAGGAACCATCTATCTTGTGACATAATTCGAGAATTTTAGTACCTACTTGCATATAGGTTCCTTGTGTCATTTACAAGTCTCTCTCTCTATCTCTCTCTCTCTCTCATGGCTATGTGGGGAGGTGTATGCCACACTAAATTCAACATTATTTATAAGCTTCAACAAATTTTTTTTTAAACAAAGTAAGCTTATGATCTTGTCAATTCCCCAAGATCTTTTACTTGGAGAGAAATCATTTGGTTAAAACACCACAATAAATATTAAATAAATCAATATTTTCCATTGTGGAACATTTAAATTAATGCATTAATACCCAATTGAAAATTAGTTAGTAAAATTTTCAATCAACTTAAAATAAAGACTGTAAATCTCTAAAATGAAGCTAATGGAAAATACTTTATTTAATGTCAACCAAATTCACAAAATGTGGAATTATTGATGTATTTATTAGCATCATTAAAGGACATAAAAAATGACATGAAATGATATTTTTCATTTGTAACAATGTAAACTTTATACTTGTACCAAAAAAAAAAATGTAAACTTTATACATTAATCAACAATCTAAGCAAACTTATTCATGTTTAGAAAAAAATATAAATTAGTATTGGCTCATTTTTAGTTCTATATATATCAGTATTAATACTGGATGACTACATTTTTTTTTTATATGGTGGCTTATCTTTTTTGTTTTTTAACTACATAGTATTGATACTTTCTGACTTACTATTATTTCGAATCCGTACACTGCAACTGTCTATATAAATTATATTAAATTATATAAACTTTATATATTTGCCTGAGTGATGGCTAAATACAGTAAAAACGTGTAAAGAATTGAACTTGATACTCATTGCTTAGTATAAGAATCAGTAGATTACTAGAATATCGTTTATATTATGGCTTCTTTTTCCATACATATAGGGAGTGTTTGGATGCCCCTTTTATAAGTTTTAAGCCTTACGATATAAGTTATTTTAAAAATAATTTTTTTAAAAAAATATAATTAGACATAAATTATTTTTTTAAATCACTCATCTAAATACATTTTAAAAAAGTTATAAATATAAGATATAAATTACTAAATAAAATACGTCTAAACACCCCCCACAACTAAAAAAATTATTTTTCTTATATTTAACTTGGCCAAAAAAAAAAAACTAAAAAATAAATAAAACGAAGTAAATACACACTAACATGCGCCATCACCTTCCAGCATGTGGCTAGCATGCGCACCTCAAAGCCCATTCCTGTCCCCTCTTCCAAAAGCCATATGGCTTCTGAAGACTGAAACCCCCAACCTTTTTACCTCTGTAACACCCTCTCCATTTTCTTGCCCCTAAAAAATAAAGCCCACTAACATGCGCCATCACCTCCTTTCCTCCATTACCATGGCCCCTTCCTCTTCTCTCTCGTCGTCCTCACTTTCTCTCTCTAAACAAACCACCAACAACACCAACAATCATCACTACCACAAGAAACCCTCGTCCCAAACCACAAACCCTAACCCTAGCTCCATCACCCATTGCTCTTCCTCCTCCTCCTCCTCTCTCTCCTCTGCAAGCACTCCCCATCGGCCACCCTTGACATTCTCATCCTCATTTTGGTTCTCTTCTCTGGTACCTTCCTCATCTCCTCCTACTTCTCCTACATTTTCCAGTCCCTCTCTCTCCTCCTCCCCCCTCTTTCTCACTCCACCACCACCCTCCTCCTCCTCCTCCTTGGGGACTCCCCGGTGGTCTACTTTCTTGGGTTTGTGCTATTTTTCCTTCTCGCGATCGTTTCGTTCGAGATCTGTTGCGGGTATAGGACGAGGAAGTGCGAGAACCCTAGATGTAAAGGGTTAAAGAAGGCGATGGAGTTCGATTTGCAGCTGCAGACGGAGGACTGCCTGAGATCCGCCGCCGCGTCGGTGAGGGAGATCGATGAGCTGCCGTGGAAGGGAGGGAGTGAGGGGAATTCCGACTACGAGTGCTTGCGGGCCGAGCTGAGGAAGATGGCTCCGCCGAACGGGCGGGCTGTGCTGCTGTTTCGGTCCAAGTGTGGCTGCCCCGTCGCCAAGCTCGAGGGATGGGGGGCCAAACGTGGTCGTCGGCACAAGAAGTGAGTCCAATGATTTGATTCATTGCAATTTTATTTAAATTGAATATACAATGCATTAGCAAATTATGCATGTGTGCATCTATGTGGAATTGATTTCATACATGAGTAACTCTTTCATCTGAGAGTTGGTGGTGAATTTAACTGTTTTAGGCTCATTTTCTAGTTTTGCTGCTCATGTGAGCGATCACATGAAGAATGAGAACAGGAAGTACTTTTACTTGGAATGTATGTTTGGTTTAATTGATAGGTCTACTTATGGATGATTATGGGTTCTATTAATACCTAATATGGAGCGAGTTCATCATAGGGGTTTGATGTGTAGCGTTAGGTTTGTAGTATGAGTGTATGCAACTACGTGTTCGCTTATAGTTTGCTTGTTTTTTATTTTTTACATGAGTGGTTGTTATATAATCAATACCGGAACCAAATCATAACTGGATTATGATTATCCAATAACTGAGCGATCTTGACTTGCCCAGGAAACCTTTCAAGTATATTGCCTGCACTCTTGGGAAGTAGGGAAAGGCTATGTAGGTCCTTGTGGGTAACAAAAACTTGTTCTTTTTTGTTTATGTTTTTCCTGTTTCTTCATGATGTTGCCCCATTGCAGTATTCATCACAATAAGGATATCTGATGCAAAATGGGAACCATAAAGTTTGAACTCAGTGTCATGTGAAACTTGGTGGTCTTTGCAAAACGTGTTGGAGATCAAAATCAGTAGTAAACTATGGACCCTATCAGTTTTTGTTTGAGAACCGTTATTTAGGACTCGGAATTCTCGATTTTGTTGTTTTTTTAAAAGACTTTGTTGGACCATTTCTTGGTCTTTATGATTCTGATTTGGTCTTAGATTTTTTCCTACACATTTCTTTAAGTGTCTAGGATCCAAATTTGGCTTTAACTCGAATTGGTTATTTCTAATAACATTTTTTTGTATTTTCTTAATTTAGCCAATTAGAGCCAACTAGGGTTTTTAGTATTTCTTTTTTATAAATCCAGATGTTGGGGTTGTGTCTCATATGAGCTTTTGGTTAATAATAATATTCAGAGAGTTATTCTTTTTATTCCTATTGTTTTTGAGTTCTTGTTGAAGAATTACAGATAATAGTTGCCTACTTTTGTGGTAATTTCATGGGGAAGTTCAACAGATCTGTGTAAGGTGTTTAACCTGTGGTTTGTGGTTTTCATCACTGCCCGCTGTATCAATATTGGACCTCTGGTACCCGTGTATGGTATTAAATATTGGTCAATCTGAGCTGTGATTTTCTTTTACCCTTTTGGTAGCTAGCCCCCAAAACTCATCAGTTTGCATGTTTTTATCTTGAGTTTGCCACAATGTAGAGGTTTTATTTAAAATTAGTGCATGTAACATTCTAATAATACCTAAAAGCACAAGTTAGTATTGGGAAAGAATATTATTTTATCTACTTAGACAAATGGTTACTACAGTTTACCTCTTTGCTACTTTTGTGAGTAAGGTTTTTACCATTATTGCGATATCACTGATGATTCCCAATATAGGGGAATTCATTCATTGATGTTTCAATTGCATATAATTAATTAACTTCTTGAAGGCTTGGGAGAAGCCTTCCAATTGAAGCATTATACCCTTTTAGTCGAAGGAGATTCAGTTTCTTTTTTTTTTTGTTGAAGGATGGGCATTATGCACCTACAGGCATAAAATCTTAGATATTTCTCTATCAGTGGAGTGGAGTTTTGAGTGGTCACTAATGTTTCAAATGAAAAGTTGATGATTAGCAAAAAGAGGGACTACAACATTCCCACAGTTAATGGAAGAAAGTCATGAGGACCAGATTCTTTATATCTCGACATTGTCGTTAAAAGTTATCATTTCCCACTTGGACTGTAATATGCTCCAAAATCATTTTGTTGTTAATAAGGTAAAGTTAGTCTAGTATAATCCTTTTTTAGATTTCTTAACATAATCATGATTAGCGTGAATCTTCTTATGCCCCTGGATGAAGACTTTGGGAATGGGTGTTAAATATTTGTGATTTGATGACTACGGAATAATGATTTATGTGAAAGGATGATTGCCATAGTCCAGTCATGTTAGAAGCAAATTATATCTCAACATATCTCATCATCCGAGATTTGTTGGCTGTGTTTTGGGTGGTGTCTAGAAATGTCAATCATGTGTTTTGAAATTTTTATTATATCTTTCTATTATGCACATATTAAGATGTATCAGGTGCGTGTTCAGTAGTGTCAGTGTTGGAAGGACCGTGGTTCCTTCCTGGAAGTGTTCATGTTTCTTAGGATGTTGCACTACAATGAAGGTGTGAGGCCATAGGCACTGATTTTGTTTGGAGAGCAACCATGTGATATATTAGGTTATCTGGAGGGAGCACAGCAGAAAGAATAAATAGAAGCATGTCCAGTAACTCTATACTTCAATTTCCAAAATGGAAAGATATAGTTGTTATGACATGCTTTACATTTATTTTCTATTTCAGGTCTATTGAAAATAAAGAGAGACTGCTCTAGGAACTTGTGGAATGTTTAACTTTGTCGCTCCTGTTTGTTTCGATTGCTTCACGGCCTTCTTTGCCTCCCATTTATTCTTCCACGGCTTATATGGACTCGTGATTCACATCTTATACACTCCATTTATGTGATGAATACTTTAAAATGTCCATTAATTTAAATAATAACTATTAGTCAAACTTCTAGGTTTTTGTGCAGTTTTGGAAATAATGAAGGAAAGGAAAATGAAAATGCTTACTGCAACGTTCTTAGGCATTTTTTTTTGAAGTACTTTACTTCTCCAAACCCCCTCCCCCTTTTCCCTCTCCAAAAGTACAATATAAGAAATTGAATTGCTTTCTTATTCTCTATGAGAGACAAATGAAGGGTTAGTATTAAGTTGTAATATTCAGGAACTGGCGAAAGGTCCTGAAGGGAGGTCTGTTGCAGTTGGAGTGATATTATTTTTCCCTGATGCCCTCCCTTTCGGCTTTGGTTGGATTGTCCTACTAGAAGTCATTTGGATTTGGATTTCTGACACAGTAAATTGCATGTTATGATATGAATTCAAAGAGAATGCCTTTAATACAAAAAGGTTGACTGTATCTTCTGATTCTCGATGTTCAGCTCTTTGTTTCTCCAGAACTTCCCCTTGTGATCTACTGGAAAGATGGATTTCTAAATATGCTCAGACATCTTTCATTTCTTTGAGTGATTTAAGTTGTTGGGAGCTTGTAGTCTTGGTGCAGATTATAATGGTTAGGGAAAAAAGATACATCCAATCAATTATGCTATAGATTAACTAAAATCTTCCAAAGATACATGCAACAAGACTTGGAAAATCACTTGTTTGTGACTTGTGAGCATGAAGCTTCTTTTCTCTTTACGCATTGCAAATAAATTTTCATGCAAACTATATTTAAATAAATATCACAAACACGAAAACTATTTTACAGAGTTGGTAATCATGCTCATGCTCCAACTCCATGGTTTGGCACTAAGGTCCCGACAGCTTTAACTTTTCACTGCAAGAGACCATTACTGTACTTTTGAACTAATGTATTACCATGTGGCTGACATGCCCAACAGGGATCACGTAATAATACACTGACCATAAGGAGGATTACTGATTTCCACTGGGCACCCAAGTACAGAAAATTATTCATGTATGTCTTCCAAGAAAAACACCTTTCGAATTGAAGTACTAATTCTCATAAAATAACCCCAAGTAACAAGACTATGAAAGCTCACCAACTTAACAAAATACGAGGAAAAGATGCTGATATATCTTTGAAGCAGAAACAACAAGCTCAAAGTAAATGCTGATTTCAAATAAATTGCCAAAAGTTCAAGGATCCTAGTATTCAAAAAACAACACAAAACCTCAGTAAGTAGGCATTTAACTAAATCCTGAACCCAACTTACAATTCTTCACTTGTTGGGGGGGGGGGGGTGGGAAATCAATCCTTAAAGAAAGGTTTACAAATATGACACCTGCCTGCATAATGCATGATCTTCCTTATGACTTGTGTCTCTAAACCCTCTCTTGCACCAGCTTGGAAGCTGAGCTGTGGGAAATGTACAGGGGGCTTAACAATAATTTTTCACAAAGGACTTTATGAAGTTGAGATAAATTGGACTGCCAGACTGCACTGAAAATCATTCAAGGAGGTTCCACCCAGGGACACTCCCGCAGAGGTCTGGTTGAAGATGCTAAATTCCTCCTCCAATGGAGCAGATGCATTATCAAATATGTGCCCAGGAAAGGCAACACATATGCAAAGTGCAAACATCTTAGCCAATTTGGGGAATGACCAGGAGAAACATCTGGTAGTTTTGGCGGACCCCCCAAGTCAAATGAACCAAAGCCTTATTGCTGATATGATTGGAATTTATTCTGTTAGGATTTAGTTTTCTGCTGTCTTTATTCCAATGTATAAAAAAAATGTATCTTTTTTCACTGGTTATATTGGGTCCACAGCCCAGATGTACTCATGTCCTCCCTAACTTAGCCATACCTCCACTATACCTATCAAAAAAAAAAAAAAAAAAAAACTTGTAGCCGTAACTCCTGTGAAAACCATGAAATGTACAAGAGCTTCTTCTTTCTGCACTCGAAATTCAAACTCCGCTCTTTCTCCAGTTGTGTTAAGTGGATTGCCCTCAAATCATTCCTAGTCAACAAATCCACAGGAGCTTTGCCCAACCTAGGCAGATTAGGACACTTGCGTAGGGACCACTGTTTATGATGAGAAGTTTTTTTAGCTTTTCTGGAATGAGTACGATAAACATAATGCTTTTAGGTTAATGATACCAGTTTTTACTAGGCCACATTACTAGTACCACCCTTAAGATTGGATTTGTGGTACTTGTGCTAAACATTATGTTACCAGATTGAAAATCTGCTTAGTTACTGTACAGCTATTATCACGTGCTCTGCCTTGGTTCATCTTGGTCCCATTTCTTGAGGGCTGTTATTCTCTTTATAGAACTGGTGATAAACAAAACTAGATGGCTGCATGGGTTTGCCAATTACCATTGTTGTATATGTTACACTAAAATAGAAGCATTCGGAGCTTGGAGAGTGGTGATGGGAACTTCTTTATGTGTCAGTGAACTTCCTGCTACTGTGGATAAGTTTCTTGTTCAATGTCCTGTCCTAGGGAAACAGGTTTTCTTCACCGTCTCGAGTAAGCATGTATGCAAGGTGGTACAAGATTCTGCTTGTAGTGAGCTTTCCCATGGAGAGGCTTATTAATAATGGTGACCTGTTGGTCAGAATGGAGTGTATTTCAAAGAAGTTTGGGTTGTGAGAAATTTTAGGAAATGTAGAATATTCAATACCTTTTTACACAAGTAGATAGTTATTATCTGCTTCCAAGGATAATTCTCTCATGCGTGTGCATGGTTCTTCCTGGTTTATCTCCCTGACAATTTTTCAACTGTTGATTTCAATAATTAAAAGGATCTGGAATCTGTAACCACCCTGCCACCCCACAATATATATATTTATATATTTATGTATATATATGCATAATAGAAGTCCTTGCTTTAGGCTGAAATATCTATTTGTTTGGGCTTCACTGTGATGTTTATGAACTAATATGCTATTTCGTCAGTCTGTCCAAGTTGTGTAAGGGATTAAACAGTTTTTAGTTTGTAAATTGATTACTAAAGGTACTCTTGTTAGTTGAAGAAATTGTGGTTGGCAGCAGGGGCTTATTTTCCTCCAGTGTTTATAGCTCTAGTAAGATGTATCAGTTTGTATAGCCTAATTGATGGTGATTTGGAGTCATTTAGGAGTTGTAATCAGTGACAAGCCAAGCATTTATAGATGTTTTTACTTCTTGAATTACTGGACATTATTCTTAAGATTCCCGTTGGTGGGTTCGATTTTTGCTTTCAGAAACTGTTGATATGCACTTTGTCAATTTGCTCTCTCACAATTACGTGCTGTGTATAGTACTTTGGATAAAATTTTCTTTTAGCAAGTAAGATTTACAAGGTCGATGATTTTTTTTTTTTTTTTTGTGGCATGATTTTAACATTTCAAGTGTGCTCTTTATCCGCAGGGGTCTGGCTCTAAAAGGGGGAGGAGATCATCGCTGATCGTTTGTGATGGCTCCTTCAGCGGGGTCCTATACATATGTTTCTCCTTTTACTATCTCTCTTACCTTTCAATTCTGGACGTTCTTTATACTGGAAAATTTATGTAATTAGGACAACTCTTGATCTTACAGATGACAATGTGTCCCCTCGTAGTTTCTAAAACAGGCATTCTTGTATGCACACTATCATCAGATATTCTGTCTCTTCTGGGAGGATATTCCAGACTAGATGCAAATAAATATATGAATTAGCAAAGTGTGGATGTCGTTATAAATTTTAGCTTTCATATGGTATAGCATGGCTTCAAACTGCTTCAATTTCCTAGGTTTCAACTTACAATCTCCCAGAGAGCAGTTGAAGCCATAATTGCTAATACCTTAAGTGTACAAGGCATTGCTTGTGTCAAAGGTGCTCTGATCTTTTCAGGCAACCCCCGCTGATCTCGATGTATAGAATTTCTTAGTTAACAGTAGTTTTGTTTCGTGTTTATAGGGATGGCAATGGGGCGGGTTTATCCCAACCATCTCCACCCCGTTTAGAGAAACTCCCCCATTCCCGTTCCAAACCCGTGACGGGTTGAGATTCAAAATTTCATCCCCGTCCCGTTTGGGAAATTTTCAATCCGTCCCCGTCTCATTTAAACATTATATAACCAAAAAAAAAAAAATTTTAAAATCTCGTTAACTACTATACCATACATTAATTAGGCATATACATAAGTATACATTTTATATTCATTCAAAACTTTATAATTAAAATTTCACTACCTACATACTTAATATATATATATATATATATATAATATTTTTTTGAAATTTTTTTTGCTAAGTAAAAAAAAAAAATAATAGGGGTAATTGAGACAAGTTCGGGATACTGACAGTCTAAACTTAGCCCGCCCCGCCCCGAACTCGAGTCAGGTTACCCTCCTACCTTCATAACCCGCCCATATTTCAATTAATTCTCCCCAAACCTGTCCCATTCGGAGCGGGGCGGGGCGGGGCCCCGACAGGAGGGTTAAATTGCCATCCCTACGTGTTTAGGACTGGAGTGGTCATTCTGTAATATGTTTCTATTTTCTACTGTTTGTTCGTATGTTTTCATATTGTTTGGGTATTGTTGTTTCCTTAGTAACTGTGAATGTAGTAATATTTTTGAAGTAATTTTAAAATTATGAAGTGAAAGGAGGCTCTGCAACGTTGCTAGAAAAGTGATTTACATAATTTCCTTTGAAGTCTATTTGATCATTTATATCATAGGCAACCCCTATGTCTCAAGCCTTGGTGGGCTTTGACTACTAAGTTAACCCTTGAGTGGGGGTTTTTAATTCGGTAATTATTTAATTTATGTAAAACGGGAGATTGCGCATGTTCTAAAATTAATTAAGGTTTGCTCAAGCTATCCTGAATAATATGATAGTCAAAAAAAAGAAAAAATGTAAAATATTTTGGGTTTCTTGTTATATTTTGGGACTTCTAAACAAAATTCATTACCAACCAAAAAAGAGAACTTAGAACTAAAATTATCTTTTGTTGGTTTAACTAAAAAAGACAATTCAGTTTATGGATTTTTTTGATAATACTAGATTCGAAGAGGAGGGTGTTATTGTCTGTTGGACTTCTTGTGACATCATGTTCATATGTCATATATATCGAACTTCATCTTGCTCGATTTATGTAGAATATAAAGAGATTGTTTTTGTATTTTAAACTCGCGAACCTCAGCGGTGGGTCAATTTCTAACTGAAATGACCTCCATTTCTCTAATGAACATTCCCTCCCAGACCCAAATCATATATTTGTTCTCATGATCTCGTCTCATGAACGTTCCTCTCAGACCCAAATCATTCCTTCGCTTCTCAACCTCATCCCCTTCATTCTCACCCCACAATCTGAAATGGGTCTCTACTGTAACAGAGAAAACCGCTTCACAACTTCCTCTACACCCAGAGGACCACCTCCGTGCGTTCTTCAATGGCCCGAAGGCTCAGAAACCACGCGATTACGAGCTCTCTATTGTGTCGGCATTGAAGTCTTGTTCAACCCTTTTGGCCATCTCCCAAGGCCAACAAATTCACGGTCTTGTCTTGAAATCCGGCCTTGACTTCAATATGTTCATCCAAAACAGTTTGATCAACATGTATGCAAAATGCGGGTTCATGAGCGATGCCCAGTCGCTGTTTGGTTCTTGTTTCGGGTTGGATTCTGTATCTTGTAACATTATGATTGCTGGGTATGTCAAACTTGGCCGCCTGGATGATGCCCGTCGGCTGTTTGGTGTAATGCCCCGCAAAGGGTGTGTTTCTTATACGACTATGATAATGGGTTTGGCGCAAAATGATTGTTGGAATGAAGCAATTTATGTTTTCAAGGATATGAGGTTTGAGGGTGTGATGCCTAATGAGGTGACAATGGCGAGTGTAATCTCGGCATACTCACATTTGGGTGGGATTTGGAATTGTCGAATGCTTCATGCATTGGTGAAAAAAATTGGGCTTGAAGTGTTTGTTCTAGTTTCAACTAACTTGGTGCGCATGTATTGTGTTTGTTCAAGTTTGCGAAATGCGAGAACTTTGTTTGATGAGATGCCCGAACCAAATATAGTTTCATGGAATGTAATGCTGAACGGATATTCGAAGGCGGGACTTGTTGATTTGGCTAGAGATTTGTTTGAGAGAGTTCCTACTAAAGATGTGGTTTCTTGGGGTACAATTATTGATGGCTATGTGCAAGGAGGAAGGTTAGCTGAAGCTTTTACTATGTATCGTGCAATGCTATGTACGGATTTGAGTCCCAATGAAGTTATGGTTGTGGATATAATTTCAGCTTGTGGGCAGTCAATGGCATTTCGCGAAGGCCAGCAATTTCACAGTATAGCTATAAAGACAGGCTTCGATTGCTATGACTTTACACAGGCAACGATTATCCATTTTTATGCAGCTTGCGGCAAAGTCAACTTTGCTCAGTTGCAATTTGAATTGGGCAGCAAGGACCATATTGCATCTTGGAATGCACTTATTGCTGGACTAGTGAGAAATAGAATGATTGACCTGGCTGGACAATTTTTCGACGAGATGCCTGAAAGAGATGTTTTTTCGTGGAGCTCCATGATTTCTGGGTACTCGCAGAGTGAGCAGCCTAATATGGCTTTAGAACTCTTTCATGAAATGGTAGCTTGTGGTGTTAAACCAAATGAAATCACAATGGTGAGCGTCCTCTCAGCAATTGCTACTCTGGGCATATTGAAGGAGGGAAGATGGGCCCATGAATATATATGGAATAACTCAATCCCTCTGAATGACAATCTCAGTGCAGCAATCATCGACATGTATGCCAAGTGTGGGAGCATTAAGACTGCTTTAGAAGTGTTCTATCAAATCCGAGACAAGGCTTTCTCTGTCTCACCATGGAATGCAATTATCTGTGGGTTGGCCATGCACGGACATGCAAAGCTGTCTCTTCAGATATATTCTGACTTGGAGAAACGTAACATTAAACTCAATGTTATCACATTCATTGGGGTCTTGTGTGCTTGTTGCCATGCTGGGTTGGTGGAAGAAGGAGAGCAACATTTTAAGAGCATGAAGACTTTGTATGATGTAGAACCAAACATCAAGCATTATGGTTGTATGGTGGATCTTTTGGGAAGAGCTGGGAGATTAGCAGAAGCTGAGGAACTAATTAGGAGCATGCCCATGAAGGCCGACGTCGTGATATGGGGCACATTGTTGGCAGCATCTAGAACACATGGTAATGTGGAAGTAGGAGAAAGAGCTGCAGAGAGTGTGGCAGGGGTGGAACCGTCTCATGGTGGAAGTCGAGTTCTTCTGTCCAATATTTATGCAGATGCAGGGAGGTGGGAAGATGCATTTTCAGTGAGGCGAGCAATGCAAAGCCAGCAAATGATGAGGTCACCGGGATACAGTGGTGTCGTATGATTTGGTATTGCATTTGTTGTGCATTGTAAGAATCTACGCCTTAAACTTGGCCTTTAGGATTGCTGTTTAGTTATTCAGAATGATTCCTATAAACAGGTCCGGTTATCTCCATACGCAGTACATGCGTATTGTATCAATGCTCGAAATATTTTGCAGTTTGACATTAATTTCAAGCAAATACAATGATTCTTCCTCAGTTTAGCACCCTTTCCCTGTTTCAAGTCAGTTTTTTCATGCAATACTTGAATAAGTAAATTGGCATCTGCTAGTGATGTTTCAAGGCTTGAACACTGTTATTCAATATCAACAGAGAGAATCTGTATCCTTATGAAGATTCAAACTATGCCCCTGTTTCTGGGTAAGCCTTTACTGTAACATACCATTTTCTTGCAGCCTGCTTAGGCAAACCCTTCAATGTTCATGACTTCAGGTTCCAACTTACATCAAGTGAAACCTTCTACACAGAACTTGCAATTTACTGTAAGTGAGGAACTTTTCACTAAAATAGCATTTCTAACCTTCATTCTGCAAAAATGATCCGGCATAAAAGCTAATGTACAACTTCATCCTATAGATTACAAACAAAACCCTACAAAACTTTGGACAAGAAAATGAAAATGAACTATATTTCACATTCCATGATCAGTTCAACAGCTACACCCATCATGCCAACCCCGCCAATCCCCAGCAGAGCAAATGCAAGCTCCTCCTCATTCCATTGCCTCAGCCCTTTACTCAGTCTGTTTAATGCCACCATATCCACTTCCAACACCCAAGTAGGTGTGCAAGTTACCATCAGGCTAAGAAACCCTGACACGTAAGCACGCCAAGTAGTCCAATTACAGCCAAGTGAAACCTTCCCATCAAGGGCACTTGCCAGAAATTCAATGTGAGGTCCAAGGATTTTTGGACGCCGCTTCCACGCTGACGATGATGAGTCCACTCCACAAGCAAAAGCTCCACAAAGCACAGCAAAGTAAGCTAGCCCATACCCCTCCAGCATTGCAACCACCCTGCCTGAGTCTTCTTCCTGCTCAGACCGGTGAACAGATATAAACCAAGAAGGTAGCGTTTCTTTTATCAATGACTGAACTAGCGCCAAGCCACCAGATAGCCATACTAGAGAAGCTGCAAGTGAAGCAGCAAGTTTCACTCGAGTCATTGCTGTAGCAAGTGAAACTTGTCCATATCTCATTCCGTTTTTGGCTTTCTTCAGCTTTTCCAATCTCTCCTTTGGTAGCACACTACAGGCTATGTCTCTCACAGATTGCATCAAGAGAGAAATGATCTCTTCCCTTAAGAACATCATATCCCTGATGAATCGGTAAACACGGAGATATAAGATCCCTGGGGCAACTGGAGAAATCCCACCATAGAAATGGGAGCCAAACCCATGGCCAAGAAGTGCCCCAACACCTCCATTGCTTGATATAGGGGTCACATTCAGGCCAAGTGTTGCAGTGAAGCAGCTTTTGAGAAGCTGAACCACTGCATCATTGTCGTGGAGGAATACAGTGCGTGAGGCAGAAAAAACGAGGAAATCACTCCAGCGCTTTGCCTTTTGAGTCCATAACGAAGCCACAATTGGCATGCATGGCCATGGGCAACCAGCTGCAAGGGACTCCAAGGCTGGGCCAGCCAGATTGAGAAAACGCTGAGAGGCTTTATCAAGTTTATAGGTTATAGTGAGGCTCACAAAGGCAGCCAAAGGCAGTGGAAGTGTTGCTGGAGAGCTTCCCCCTGGAAGAAAGACAAGCTTCTGTCATTAGATCTAAGAACTAATTTTAGATAATGACAGCTTCACCCATTATGATAATGATGATGATGATGGAAGCCACTCTTCCAAGGGCCAGTTTAATGGCCCAAATTTTCTTCAAAAATGAGGAACAATTTTGCATACCACTTCTGCCCAAAATAAAGGAAGGGTAAATGTTGATGCTGATTACTCTGTATACCTATAAGCTTCTTGACTGTGGTCTTTAGCCCATAAATTGACATGCCATGAATAACAGAACATGAGGCTGGCTTTTTTTCTTTTGGTCAATAGTTCTAGCGATGATATGCATATGTTGAAAAGATATTATCTGGAATAAAGTTTTTAATGGTAAGGAGGGTAAACCTGCAACAAGGCTCGGAATATCAACCCCAGTGGCAGCTAGGATTTTCTTAATCTGTTCCTCGACATTAGACAGATTTGCAGCAGGGCTTGGCCAATCTGTTCCATTCATAAAAACTGGTTTCCAAACACCCCGAGTTACTTCTGATGAGAAGTAACTTACAATGGTTGCCAAAGATGCAGGGAGAAAATCAGCCAAATCTTTAAGACCTGAAATAAAATAAAACAATATAACATAAGAAGGTGACATTCATAACTTCGAACCAGAGTTTCTTTGACCTGAAGCTACAACCAAGAGCAACTGATTCCTTGAAGCTGGGTGCCATATGGACTTATGACAGAAAACTGTCACCTTGAGTTCCCTATCAAATAAATTACATAGTTTGAGGAACTCAGAGATACAGTGATGGATAAGTTCTGAAAAGTATGAATATGTCACGGCATGGATACGACACGATATGAACACGCCAACATGGAATATTTAAAAAATTAGGACAAGAACACGGAGGTAACATGCAACAAAACAAATAAGAATATAAAGTATATACATGAAAATAATAACTTATTTATTTTTAAGGTACAAATATGTTTATTTTATTTCGTAAAAGAATATTAAGTAATCATTTTTCACATTTTATATATTGAAAATGAAGGTTGAACACAAATATCTTACTATTAATTTTTAAAAACTGTATTCCAAACAAATTGAAAGTTTTAAGGCTTCAGGGTTACTAGAATTGAAAAGTCCAAAGGAAATGGGATCAATGGATACAAATCCATATTGTTTTGATTTGAATCATTGGCCCTCAAGTTATTTTCTTCAAACTTATGCCAAGACCCATTTATGTATTATGTGTGTTTAAGCAGTAGACACGTGTTTCCCAAATTTTCAAAGGGTATTTGGTTCTACAAAGACTAATCAAATAATAGGACATGCTTGGATGTGTGCCTGACACGTGTAAAAGTGTGTCCAACAATTACAAGTGTCAGTATCCAACATGGATATGACAATTCCTTAGATGTGACCATGTTTCTTACAATAAGCACAATGCCTTTTGAAGGGTAGATTTTCCAAACTAAATATACTGTTTGGCATCTCCACTTCTGTGCCTAAATGCAAATAAAGATCATCCCCGACAAGCATCATACATGGAAGCTTAACCTGTACATAGTTCACGAGGAGACAGCCTTCCATGGGCACATGCTGTTAGAGCAGCGTCAACCACAAAAGGAACAGCTTCGAGGACATCCCAAGCAGGTAATTTAGGTCGTAAAGATGTATCTTCATTTCCAAGTCCGGATGAACTACTACTTCCAGATGTTACAGGAGTCAAAGACTGGCTTGCTCTATTAATCTTTCTGAACATCATGTTAAGAAGTACATCAACAATATGATGCACAGGTGTCCCATGTACAAGACCAGAGAGGGTTGAAGCTATACAAGCTTGATGTTGCCGATACCAAACTTTTAGTTTTGGAAATGAGTCCACAAATATGGGATTTGGAGATGATGAACTTGCAACAGCTGAGAGTCTCCTTTTATGTCGATCACTGTGGATGTTTCCAGAAGACACTAGGTGGGAGTTTCTTACCAATAGGAGGTATTCAGGAGTTAGTTGGGAACCTACTGGGGGTACATCGCCCACTCCATGTTCAAGAGGCGGACGATTAAACCTCCATAGCTTTAGAAGAAGTGCAAATGCGTTCGAAAACACAGCATGGGCAGAGATCTCCACTCCCGTTGGGAGAGTCCATGAGACATTGGGCACACATGATCCAAATACCTCGCAGATTGGCATCAAAGAACCTGCAAGATGTGGAACCTGACAAACAAGGTAAAAAAGTGAACATTAGTTCATAGTTGACATGAAGGTCTCAATGACATCCCTATCTCTCAACTCATCTTCCTGATTTGAAAGGAAAAGGTCCCCTTTTCTTGCAGAGAGATTGTGGGAGATATCAAGCCAAAACACAAATTATTATCTATTAGAGAACCAAATGTTCAGACATCTCAAATACCAATACTTTTCCAAAACTGGCTGCCTTACTATTATTTGTTGGACCAATCTTTTCTGTTCTACAATTCTGCTCCACTCAACATAAACGCACTGAGCTTGCCTTATCTGAACTATTTGGGTCTGACTATCAGAATCCTTCTTGTCATTTGCTTTATTAGGGTTATATTTTTGGCCCTTAATGTCTTCTCTACATCCTCACAGCATCCTTTCTGGCATTCCCTTGAATCATTTTTAATTTAACGAGTCAAGCCACACAACTCATAGTCCAATCCTAGGTGTAATTGCACATGACATAAATCATCTCAGCAACTTAACAGCGTGTTGATATTGGCTTACTAATATTCCCACAGACCCAAATAGCTATGCCGGAAGTTTCAATGCTTACGCAAGAAGACTATTCACACCAACGTAGATATTGACTCATCTCCATACTTGGAGATATGTGGGTCAGTAAAAGCTTTACATACCAAACCATGTAGGGAGAAAATCTGAACACAGTCAACAGGTGCTATTCCAACAAGGAGCACATTCAGCATTGGGGCATAACCTATCAAATGGCTGTCACTCCCAGAATAATCAGCAGGAACTGGCGGAGAGAGTAATCTTGTTATAAAATAAACAGTGTGTTCCTGTAAATATCATGACCTAAAAACAATTAGAACACTGAAGTGGTTCTGTTAAAACAAAAACAAAAAAATGAAAAAAAAAAAAAAATCTTGTGCAACCTTCTGTCAGTAACCTATTAGAATATGTTTAATTAACTTTGACATCATTACCTGTATATTCCAACCTTGAATTAGAGAGGCTCCACACAGAATAGTAGCAGCAGCTATCTTCTCATCAGCTGATCCTTTGACTGCAATCTCAAAGACTTTCTCAAGCTCTGCTAAGCTTCCATCAAATCCATGAGCTTAAATTCAGTTGCTTTATCCTTGGCTAAATCAATAAAAAAGAGCATCTGATATACCTGGCTTCAGAAAGAAAGGGTGTAACTGAAGACCAGGTCACAGAGAAGAATATAGAAGGGATTCTGAAAGTTGTTCACATAGCGTCACCCTCACATTTTGGAACATAACATTAATTTCTGGAGGAAATGTCCTCTGAATTTATTATCGAGATAATTTTTTTATTAATTGATCTTGCTGATTGAATGTCCAAACTCCTGACTACTGAATTACATATAATTGACGAAAATATTAGTATTATTCCTTTTGATAGGGTTTCCCCTATACAGTCTCATATTGAAGATTTGGCCTTGTCAACAAATCCTATCCAATCAAACCACTCCCATCGAACAATTCTTGGAAGTACCAGGGTTTGAAAACAAATAACAAGGTACCATACTGATACAAAAATGCCCAGTAAAACATTTTATAGTAACTCTAGGTCTCAAAACCAGACAAAGAGAGATGAGCCCTCCAGTGGAATGACACAATGTCTTAGAAATTTTGTTTAAAAAAGATCTACAAGAAATTTACATGGGTTAGTTAATTACAAGGGAATTTGAGAGGGAAAACTGCAAGTATACCTTGAAGCAGGAGCTGAAACTAAAGTGTTTATCATAATTGGAGTAAGCGGGGCTCCCTTCATGAATGATGACCAACCAAGCACTTGAATAGGCAAAGCATGAGGTATTTGGTCGATGCATCCATTCACATAGCCAGGCCAGAAATATGCTGACGTGTCCAGTAGATTTCTTGCGATACAAGCCTCTACTATCAAATGGTGCATGTTTCCAGCTGCAAACAAGGACATAAGCTTCATTAGATTAGACAGCCTCATGAACAAAACAACAAATGTAACCTCCTTTTCATTTTGGTTGTGGAGAGATAGCATTCAGTTCAGTAGAATCAACATTTGCTTTAAATTATAGTTTTTACATTGTAGCATATATAAGCAGGTGAGGGCATAGAAGATTCTGTACACTTATTAGCCATGCCCTAGCCCAGCATACGTTACAATTTACATGACTTTATTCATGTCTATTCATTTACTGATAGATATAAAATGCCATGCAGTTCTTCTATTGTCTCTACATTGCACGCACAGAACTAAGAATCTACTACCGTATTATGCATCAATACTCTCTACATTACTTTAAAAAACTAACTAAAATAAAAAATGCAAAAAGAAAGGCCATTTCAGTCCGAGACTCTTGCTACTTATGAGTTACTCTATTGTTTCCTAAAGTCAGGAATAGTGCGATGGGTCACTGCTTGACGGAAGCTACTTTTATGTCAATTAAGAGGCTTGGAGGGTTAAATGGATGTAAACCTAACCTCCGGGTTTCTTTCAAGTGGAAGTGCTCAGACTCTGAGTTGTTTTTCCACAGTAGTCACCACAGTCTTACCATTTCCCCCAGCAATGGCCTCTAATCTCCACAGTTCAAACAACTACAATTTCTTTTACTACTTTGACGATGTTTCAAGATTTCAAAAGATTTTTATTCAAGTTATCCTTAATAGTTGGTGAACTCATTGAGCTACTAGAGCCCCGTTTGGCGCATGGGTGTTTAGATAGTGTATAGTGGACACTTCAAGCACTAGGAAAGTAGTGTTAAGTGTAAAATAAACATCCAACCAATCATATCATAGTTGGAAGTATGATCCCCAACTAAGACACTAGTGGAGGATAGGGTCTCCTTAGCTCATGAATTGGATACAGCATAAGTGAAGGATATAGTGGGTTGTTCTAAGGGTTATATTGTAATCCCGTTGGAAACAAAATGATAACAAAAAGGGAAAAAAAAAAAAAAAAGAACTAATCAAACTGTTGAGCTGTCAAATACATTTCATTCAGAAGTCAAGAAAAATATGGTGAAACACTAACTGTGACAAGACGAGGTCAATCAAAATGACCTTTCACATCAAAGTCCTTTGAAAGATGCTTACAGTGGGCTTCAGTGACACGTGTAGATGCATAAATTACAATGATAGACATTACACCAACTGAAAATTTTATAAAAATGGTATTTCAAGGAAAAAGATAGCACTTACAACAGCTCATTGGCATGTCTTTCATGCTGATGCAGCCAAAGTATGCACTACCAACATTGATGCCCGAGACAACCATCATTGCTTTTGCAGCAGCCTGATCGGCCGCAGAAATAACTGATTGGGGCGGAGTCAGCAAACCCTTATTATCACCTAGACTTTGTAAGCTAGATACCAAATCCCTACGACGCTTTCCAGGATCCTGCTTTTCTTCACAGTGAATGATGTCACTGCATTCTATTTCATTAGTTGGTGTACCCTCTTCATCCTCAATTAAATCAGCAACCACAAGAGTTGTGATACTCAACAACATGCACAAGCGAGTATCTAGCCGAGGCACAGGGCCCTCAATTGGATCCCTCTCCTAAAAATTAATATAATAAAATAAAAAGAAAAAAAATAGTTAGATTTCTACAGATAGAAGAAAAGTACTACACCCAACAAAACCTAGAAATAACACCCCCAACATTCCATGCAGCTATTATGATCCTCCAGTTTATAAAAAAAAGGAATCAGGAATGATCCATCACATGGGCATTCAACCAGAATTTCAGGCCGACAGACACATCTTAGCAACCAAAGCGTCAACGTTTCCTCCTAAAAATCTAATTATGGCAGTTTAGATTGAGGTTTGTTGTATAAGTGTGGCGTTCCCTTTATTCATTTTTTCTAGAACTGACAAAGCAAGAATTTGCTTTCTTTCTTTTTTTTTTTTTAACTCGTATGATACATGATCTTCAATCCATTATTATGATATCACATTAAGAATTGAAGTAAGAGTTTCTCAAACAATCCTATCCTATTGGCATAAAAGAAAAAAATATCGCAAGAACATCATGAACTTGTCTAAGCCTGTTAATGTTAGGGAAGGGGGTTCAAAGAAGAGAATCCTGGTTTCTATGCTCCATCGAAGCACACCACACCGAATGAAGGTCACCCCACCCGCCCCTCAAAAAGAAGAAGAAAAAAAAAGTAGCCCCAGAGAGAAATTTTGAGTTTAACAGAGACAAATTCCTAACCCTCTGAACTAGACGTAGAGCTGCCATCCAAAGACCTAAAAAGCTTTCATGCCAAGTGGTGCCATTAAATGCTTGAAGGGCCTTCATCAAACCTGCAAGGAAAACCATCAAATTTTGTTTTGCCAGACCTGGTTTAAGAGAAAAAATACCATTTTGTTAAAGTAATATCTTGAGGACCAGGATAAACTTGGCATTACCTGTAATTATTTCAACAGCACCTGTTGCATTAACTTGTGAACCATCCATTGCATCTTCTAGCGCCAGGTCAAGAGCAAGCCAAAGTGTAGAACGACTAGCTCCATGACAAAGACCAGCAGAAGAAGCCAGAGACCCCGAAGCCATAACCTCATGGAACTCTTGTGGTGAACTTGTTTTGCATTTCGCAGTCAGAATTTTGCGAGTATCTGATGTCAGCTCCAGAAGAGCCTCTGCAGTCATAGCTTTTGAGTTTCTCAATGCTGATGAATTTGCTACAAGCAGCTGTATTCTCTGGACAAAACCTCCCCAATGTGTGGGCCTGTTGAAGTGGCAAGCAAGGAGTAAAACACCATCATTCAAAGTAAAGGACAAGGAGACTGATTGAGGTATTGACAGAACACAATTGCTTATGATCTAACAGAAATCATTAACCTAAATGGAGTAACAGAAATCATGAAACTAAATGGAGTCAAATGGCAAAGCGGGATTGATGTAGTCAATCCCAAATAGTATGCAACACCTTGTTGAGTGCTAGTTGATTTGTTATATTATTCCTTTCAGTTGGTACATCAGAAGTCCTAATGGGGCACATTGTGAGATAGATATATATACATATATGTTTTGTTAAGATTTTATTACCAGAAAAGAAAACAGATATACCACAAAGCTCAAGATAACCCAAAGGGTACACAAAGACAAGCCCACAGGAATCAAACCACCCACATCTGAGAGGAGAAACCAAAGAAACCTAGCCTACTAGAAAAAAAACTCTCATAACCCAAGAGGCTAGGTAACTTAAAAACTACAAAGATAAAGGAGACACAGTTTTAGACATACCTCTCACAAACCAAGAAGGAAGACAATTGAAACGCAAAACTACCAAACAAGAAAACAAAGAGCAAAGGCATAAAACAGCTACATTAATCCACACCCACTTGCTCTTGCTTCTTTGTGCTTGTAGGCTCACTAGAACACTTTGAGCAATGCTTCTTCAGCTTAGACGAGAGGTTCACAAAAGCTTTTTTTTCCCTCACAAGCTTCAAGTTATGTATCATTTCTGCAAGTCTTCTTTTGTTGTAATGCATGGTTAATACTAAAGTGAATACCCAATATTGCTGTCATTTTATTTCTAACTTTCCATAAAAAACTGAATAAGTGAAACAATTTCATGTTGCAGAAGTGCATGATGAATACCGCCAAAGCCCAATACTGCACATGATATTAACTAAGTACTCCAGAAACAAATATGGAAAGCTGTCTAAACTTTCCCATCAGGACCTATCAGGGATCATGGTTTCTCTAAGCTTTATGATTCATTCAGGGAATACATGGATCTTCAAGAAATAGATAATGATCTTTCCAATTCATAAACGTATAATTACCAAGAAATTACAATTGTGCTCATATTCATCACTAGAGGAATTGGGTTCAATCTTTCATAAATACTATCTTTTGTCCCACTCTCCAGCCCCCGAACTTATAAAATCCCTTTTCTGAAGTGGACCAATAAACATAGATGCAGATCGATGTTATTCATTTTGCTTCAACTTAGAAACAATTAAGAGGAGAATGCATAAAGCTTGAAAAGCAATTGTAAAAGGAATGAGGTTCTGACATGTTTTGGCGTGCCAAGTAAAGAATCCTGGAAGTTACTTTATTTTGCAGAAATTGCCCAATCAACTCTATGGCTGTCCCAGTATTTAAATTCCGCAGTCTTTCTTGATGTTCAATCCTCTTCTCATTGTACATGCCGTCACTGTCAACATCCATATCTTGAGATTTTGTTACCCATTTAGATTTCTTTTCAGGGGTCAGTTCCAGCAACCTTTCATCATCTAATGATGCGTCAAGCAACTGCCAAACAATTGAAAAGATAAATTCAACCACAAGAATGCCAGGTTCACTTGCTTGCAGATCAAATTTCTGGGAGAGGTGAAGAACATTGTCTATCAAATTCATGAACCTGCATGAAGAAGACAAGTTAGAAAGAACAAAACAAAACAAAATGTGGCTAAGTTGTATGATGATTTATGATGTCCTCATTAATGAAAAGGGCTAAACTGTAGAATTCCATCTGAAGTCATATATACGCCCCTAGGTCTTTATTCTCAATCAGATCAACTGCAAGGATTAGCACTTGTCCATGTCCGTGTCTGTATTTTTGTCCATATTCGTACCCGTGTCCGTATTTATGCCTCTCAGCTATGCAATAATATAGAAAAAAGCCAACAGCACTTGTTTTTTGCCTGCCCCTACACAGCAGAGGTATGGAAAGCTATTTTGAACAAGAATGCAATTTGCAAAAGCCCCCAAGAATGGAGTTGGGAACTGAACTGGGCAAATCTAGAATTTCCAGAGAAAGAAATTCACTTCTATAATATACAAGTTATCCCTCAGTGCAGCTGTCTATCGTATATGGAAAGAGAGGAACCTCGGGGTGTTTAATCACATGAGCTCACCTTCCTCAGTTTTGATACAAAATACAACTAATGATCTAAGAGACCAAATATCCACATGGACACAGATAGAAAATGGTTATGAAAATTGGGGAAATTGGGAAACTTGCTTAAGATCGGGTATCTGAACCGATATCAATTAAATTCTTAAACCAAAACTACAATCCTGCCAGGCACATAGCTATTTCCATGCTTTTATACAGCCTGTATTTGAGAAGATTTGATTTTGGTAAATAGCTTCATGTTGGTTGCCAGTTTATTGGTCTAGAGATGAAGGGCTTTCCTTCTAGTTCTAATATTCATGTATACTATAATTTGCATCAATAGAAAATATACTTACCCAAAAAAGAAAATCAGCGCCAGAAATAATCTTAAAGAAACTAATATCTAGCCGATGACTAGCTGGTGAAAGCAAATACGTGGATCGCTGAGGCAGAGTAATGATCTAGGTGTCAGAAAGGCAACATTCTCGAGTACAATGAACAAGCCTACAACAAGGCAATGCAAGTCCCACAATCCAAATAATACTGAAATAAAAGGGCTAGAACACCATGCAAATAGAAAAGGACATTCCCCAGTATTGATCCCTAATAACTAAAGGTGTTGGGAGGGGCTAAGAAGCACGGATACGGACACGGACACGGATACGGACACAGATACAGACACGGGACACAGCAATTTCAAAAAATAGGGGACACAGATACGGCGGGGACACGGCAAAAAATTATTATTTTTATATATTTTATTTTCCATGTCTATAAATATAACATTCACCTACCACCAAAAATATTAAAAAATTCAATACTCAATATAATAGACAACATGTCATCAATTCATCATCCATCAAGCATAGATAAAAACACAAGTTAAAGAAGATCATCATCCAATACATCATTAGATTCATTACTATCTAAAGCATGAACTAGCAAGCATCCAACTTCCATCAAAAAAAAAAAAAATAGCAGTGTTGGGAGGTAAGCAGTACCAATTTATTTAGTTGATTTTGCAAGGCAGTACTCACATTGAACATAAGCAGCAGTGAATAAGAAAAAGAAGAACAAAAAAAGAAAGAAAAAAGAAGAAATATATAGCAGCATATCTAGACAGTGAATATTTGGGATATTTTGTACATTTTATATTAAAGTTAAGAAAATTAAAAAATATAACCCATTTAAAAATTTTCATAATTACACTTCAACCCCTGCCGTGTCCTAAACGTATCCCAGCTTGACGTTCCCAGCCGTCCTCGGCGTGTCCACAGCTTAAAAATAAAAAACAGGACAGCCACCTGGCGTGTCCGACACGTTTTAGGAGTATCCGTGTCCGCGGTGTGTCCGACACGCAAACGGCACCCTAAACGGTGTGTCCGTGCTTCCTAGGGGAGGGGTAAACTAGATACAGACCTAATATTCAACATAATATGCACGAAGTGACTCCTCTCAAACTTGAACTTGAGTTCTCAAGCTTTGCAGCCTAAGCATTTTATCACTGCACCAAGCAATGGCCCCTAGAACATCATGGCAATATCTTCATTTAGAACTATAAACGTTGTATTCTCTTTCTTTGGTTCCTTTCATTCGTTTCGATAAGAGGAACAAGATTCAAAGCAAAATGAGCTTTACAACCTGACAACAAGCAGTAAATAAATAGTAAAGCATAGGGCAAAAGAGCATAACCTTAAGCATATAACAATAAGAAGTAACCAATCTGAGATTCAGGTTGTTTTTCTCATATTGTACCTAAAACAAAAATCAAGAACTCACTTATGGAAATTTGGCCCATCTATGTGAGATTTAAGTGTCAAAGCATGCCTCTTTAGGAGTTCCATATACAGCCTATATGCTGCTGGCCTGGAACTTCGATTTGGAATAATCCTGTCGAAAAGGAAGGGCACGATGTCAACAACTGCGTGCAGGGAAAAATGCAGTACAACAACTACAAAATAACAATTCTCTTCATGCAGATTCCGTGGAGGTATTATGATGCGACATTGCAACACTAATGCAAGAGAATTACACCCATTTCAAGAGAGAAAAATACGTCAGCAGTTGGAATGCATTGGACAGCCTCAAAACTATTGCATTGCTAAATATAAAAAAGACAAATTAACAACCAAATGAATCCGTTCATGTGAACACCAAGAGATCCCATATTATCAGCGTACAAAAAATGCAAGGAGGGACTTATAACCACCGATTCAGTCTCAATCACCCTATTTTAGCACCCAAATTCCAAAATAAACATAGTGTTCCAAATAATCAAATAAACATAAATCATGATGTGCTCATTTGATACAGCAAAATGCTAAAATCTGAAACTTAAAAGAGAAGAGTAGATGACAATGCACCAATCAACAACACTGCACCATGCAACAAAGCAAAGGACATATCATGATGGACCAATAAATAAGACAAAAACAGTTCGACCATAAACAGGAGAATACATTGAATCATCACTGGAAAAGAAAACAACAATTAGAACATGACAACCATCAAGCATACATATATATATATATATATATAAATGTATGTATATATAACTTCAAAACAACACCCCTCCTCGTCCCTCCCCACTTCCATCAAACAATTACCTATCCATGTTACACAGAACAAGAATCAGATAGTTGGAACCCATCTGAAATCAACGATGGCTGATTGGTTAAGGAAATTCACAAACTATATCCAATCAGTCATCAACTAAGCTAAAACCCAAAACCACACCCTACAAATCAATAACAAAACCCAATAGAAAAACAGAAATACAAGCAAGACCCGTGAAATGAAAATCTGAAAAACACAGAAAACAGAAACAGAAACAGAAAGACCTGTTGGAAAGCAAAGCGAGGACGAGCGAAGGTGGCACGATCTTGAAGGCCAAGGCCTTCTCAAGAAACTTCCATGCGGTGGGCACGTTGTTGGCCCAACAAATGTGAGAGACGAGAAGGTTGGCGAGCTCAGGAGAGGGCAGAGACACGCCTGCAGAGTTCAAATTCGTTGAGACCTGAATGGCCCACAACAGAGCGTCGATACCTTTTTCTTGAGCCACCTTTGTTAGCTCTAGGACACTGTCCCAGAGACTGCTCTGTAAGGACACTACCGCCATAAGTGGAACATATGTTGAGAGGGAGAGAGAGTTTTGGGCGGAGAGAAGCAAAAAACAGAGAAGTTAAAGCTTAAAGAGGAGAGAGAGAGAGAGAGAGAGAGAGAGAGAGAGAGAGGTTATGGTTGGTACAGCCAACTAGTTTTCGCAAATCTTGTTGCCAATTGGCCTGTGATGTGAAACTGTCAAACCGAGTGGTCGAGTTGAGACCCCAAAAGACAAAAAATAGCAAACATTAAAAAAATGAGAGTTGAGGGGCATTCATGGGATTATAATATTAATTTAGGGTTTAGTTGGATAATAAAAAAATTGTTTGATCTGGGACAAAGAAAGTGATATTACGTGTTAATCTAGACCGTGAACGTTATTGGAGGGTCTAAAAAATTGTTTATTTGTCTTTTCTTTTTACTATAAGAAGATTTTTTTTTTTTTAAGAAAAAAAGGTGAGAAGAATTGTTAAGTCAAGGGGCAATATTGTCATTTGCTCAATGGCATGTATCTTTTGGCTATGGAAAACCTACAAAGTATTGAAAATCACAATCTACTAATGCGTCGAGCTTACATAATTCACGTGGACTTTTGTGATCGGTTATTTTTTATACAATACAATAAATTTATATAATTTGTGTAGACAGTGTAACTTGCATGAATTTAAGAGACTAATAGATCAAAACTCTTGACACATCTTGTAGGACTCAAAGAAAAAAAACAAAAAAGCAAATGTTGGATTGATGATTAGACAATGCTCATCCTAGGGAACACAAGGCTTTACCACATAGTGACAAGTGGAGGGTGTTTCATATTTTAGGCCTTACTGATCTTTAAACATATTTATGCTTAGTATTGGTCTAAAATCTCAAAGTCAAACTGATTGAGGGGCACTAATGGGATTAAAATATAGTTTTAGGTTTTTGACACATAAAAAGTTGGTGATGAGAAGACAACTGGCCTTAATTTTGCTAAAGTAAGGTAGGGTTTTGCATATGCCTTGCAAAATTATTGTTCTTATAGTGGCAATATTAAAGATTTTTATTGAAGTTCTTTTGGTGAAACTATGAATGTGAGGAGAAAGTTTTCATTTGACTCAATGGGAAGGTACACATCAAGCAGAGTTACCAAACACCATAGCCCACAAACTAATCCCATATACATAGGAACCTAACAGCCTGACTTTGAAGATTAGAGTATGATTTATAAATTTATATACATTATCAAGAGGATTAGATTTGATTTTTCCATTAAAATAAAAGAAAAAATTGCTTGGATCACGCATTTTTGGGCATTGAACACCTGTCCTCTCTTAACAAGAGAAGTCCATGGCCAACAAATGATCCACTATCATTTTACTAAGATATCACAAATCTGTAATACAAAACTCATAGTGGTTAGGGGTAGGTAGAGATAATGACAGGGGCCTATTATCCCTATAGAGTTGGTACTGGACCCCCGGGGGGTATGGGGATGGTATTTTGCTTTAGGTACGGGAAAGCAACTCTTTATGTCCACTTTTTCCAATGAGAGAGAGCAAGTATTGTTGTATAGTGCCAATATTCTTGTACTCTTGTTGCTTGTGCATGATGATCTCTTGGTAGGTAAGCCCTCTTGTGCCCTTTGCTCAGGGCCTTGAATTAGTCAGAAGACAACGAAATAATGGCTCCCACATTATCCTTAACTCCCCAACATGTACATGTATGGTTCAACCCCAAAATTTTTATTTTCTATTATTTTTCTTTTTTCCCAAAAGAATCCTCTTTTAGTTGTAGATTTTTTTTTCAAAAATTCATTCTTCTTTTGTCTTTTTGGAAAATTGGATTTGGAGGGCTTGAAGTTGGGGAGGAGGAGGGGGAGGGAGAGGGGAAGGGGGAGCTGAACTCATGACTGTTAATATGGGTGGAGACGTCCCTAACTATTGGGTTAATCATTCTCATCTAGTTGTTGATTTGTTAGAAGAGTCAGAACCAATCAACTGATATACCATAATTTTCATGATGACAAAGAATTATTATTTCCCTCCTCATTTTTCTTATATTAGTGTTTTCGAGTTGTAAAGTGAGAGAGGTGTAAAGCATTTCATGATGGAGAATAATAATTCATAAATGAGATGTTTAAGATAACTAGTTTGGAGTACTCATTATGATTTCTCCTTTTATCTGTCCAGCTATTTGTTTTGTAAATCATTGTAAAAGGATGGTGAGGATTAAGATTTGTACATTTCATGGCATGAAATTACACATTTTGCTAGTCAATTGATAGTAGATGTAGAAAGTGAATTAGGTGAACTTACCCATAAGATCTAGGTTGGTATGATATGACAGTAGCACAATGAAAGTCCACTTTATTAGATATTAAATATTTTAAATTGTATTTAAAGGGAAATCATACGAAGTTCCCTTATTGCAAATTTAAAAAGTTCAAATGCATGCAACCTTACTTTGAATGTAAAAAAATGTTTCCATATTTCAGTCATATTTGAATCCCATCCTTGTTTAGTATCCTAAGATAGGGCAAGCTCAATTTCTTTTTTATGCACCAAAAAGCACCCAAGATGCCTTCCAAAGATGATGCCATACCAACTTAATGAAACCTACAAAGGCAAGCAAACATAATTGAGACTCAAGGCTGTGTTGGAAATCCATAAAAGAAAAATGGATGTCTCAATCTCTTCTCATGATGTTAATGCACATGTGCACTATACAATTAGTGATTGAAAAAAGGGTAGCTTGAAACCCTCGATTGGGTGCTTTCAGCACACACAAGCAAACTACTCTTGCACCAACATGGAAGGAGTGAAAGTGAATGGGAGTTGAGAGGTCAAATCTCCCCTCCTCCCACATTCTTTAAAGAGTGCAACTTCCACTTAACTTATCTTGTACTTCCAATGAGAACATAACATCGCTAACATGACAATTAACTCAATGAGAATCAAATTAACTAATCATTTGGTTCGCTTATTTTGGATTTTAGGGATGCAAAAACTCAGTCTAATTTTAGGTCTTGACATAGCAGTAAGATTACTCCATTAATTCCAACCTAGACGTCACGTTTTTTAACCATAAAAACCGCCCTTTCGTTGATGAATGTAAGATTGCATACATCCGTCTCTCAGATCACGCAGTGGTGGCAATCTTGTGCTCTAGGCTACCTTTTTTATTAAAGACTTTTCACTTTTTTCATCTTTTTTATTTGGCATATAAAAAAATGGTATGCAATTAAATCCACACCTTGCTTCTTGTTGACAATCGTCTCTTTCTTATTCTCACATCTGAGTCTTACTACTAAATTTACATGCTTGATCAGCATGACCTTCACTCACAAAATCACCTCTCCTTTCAAATCAATCCTTGTAGCACCAGGAAAATTAATCCATTTCAACCAACAGAAAAGGATAATTAGTGGCAAACTGGCAGCAAAGTTACCTCTTTTAACTTCTTCTGGAGAAATTATTTTCTCATCAGGTTTTCTCTGTTCTTTACCCCTCTAAGAAATCTGGAAAAGAAAAAAAAAATGAAAATTTCCATCTTGAAAATCATGAACCATATTCTCTGCTACCACACACAGCTTTGATTTATTGCATTTAATTTAATTTAATCATAAAATGTCTTCTTTTTTTTCTCAGGAACCAAACATGAGGTCATCTGGAGGACAAGTTCCCACTTTCCTGCCTCACAAGAAAACGAAGTTGTTAGTGGGTGCAGTGTGTTGAGCCTTATTTGCTGACCCTTCCCCTCATGCCAAAACTGTAGTTCATCATGTCCACTCACAACAAACCTTCTCAAACTGAAGAAATATGAGAATCTGAAATTACCAGAATGCCACAATCATACATGCAGCATAAGTTTATAGTATGAAACAAAAACTCTATTATCAATCCCAATATTTTATCCAAAGAACATCAATGATGATATGTATAAAAGCAACAAAAAGTGGATGTTAAGTGCAAATAAAATGATAATTGAACCATTCCACCTCAAGAGGATCAATATAAAATTGTTCAATACCTTTGTAATTACACGACAAACCCTAAGAAGCCACAGGAAAGAAACAATGGCAGGCACAAAAACAGTGTGCATTTGGCCAAGGCCTGATTTTTATATAATAAAGCTAGCATGCTCGACAATTAATCATTTTTTTTTCTTATCTTGGACATCATAATTTAGACAATGAACTGATGCCTTTGCATCAAGTGTAAATGACGTTTACGATAGACAAAATGTCACAATCATAATTGTTAATATTGTAGCACAATTTTGTTGTTGTTACGCTGCATATTAATACTGGTATAATAACTAGTATCGTCTTGAATTTATCACTACAAATATTACATATTTGTAAAAAAAATATTTTATAAAATTTGACATTATTCATAATAGATATTATTCACTAATAAATTATTTTAGCATAACATAAACGTGTTATTTAATCTAAATATATATTTAAAAATACTTAAAAGATATATTGTCTAGTATGTGCCAACACAAGTTCTAATATGTACTAGTGGTCAACCTGTGCAACGCATGGGGATTAAGTATTATTCAAAATTTACTATTTGCGTACTATTATCTTTTACCATAGAAGGATGGATAAGAAATATTTAAAAAAGTAATTGTATATATATGTTGTAAATAATTGATTTAAAATTCAAAATAATTAAGTATACAATATTAATTTGTTTTATGAAAAGATAATATTGTGAAAAATAAAAGAACTCGTAAAAACTCAGGTGAGTTAATGCAATAGAGCTTTTTTTTCAATACTCTGCATGGAAGAAAAAATTGATAGTACTTTATTTAATCATAGTCAATTAATTAAGTTATTGTTTTTAAATTTAATCCAGGAATGTTTGGTATTTTATTCTGATCAGACAAAGATACACATATTTTAATAAAACTAAAAAACTTGTGATATCATTGATTTGCCAACTATGATGTTTTACTCTTTTTTTATGATTTATGACATCATAACTGTCCTGTAAATAACAAATCCTACAAGTAATTTATTTCTCTAGAGTCCTGCTTTCCTTTTTCTTTTTAGTATCTTATTTTTAATAATTATCACAATCTTATCTTATATATATCTTATAAAATTAACAGTGTGGTCAATTAATAGTTATCTAACCAATTGTCAACAAATTCAATAGTTATCTAATAAATTTCTCCTATGATGTGGTATTTTAAAAATATAAGAGTATTTAGAGCTCAACGTAAGAGTGAAGCAAATTATAAGGAACAAACACAACTTATATATATATATATATATATGATATGATTTATCATCAAAATATAATTAAATTAAATTATTTTAAAATAAATTATACAAAATTCGATACCATCTGATAAATTCAGTATTAATTTATACCGCTCAGTACTATTAGTATCGGTCAGTATCTTAACCAATATGAAACAAGATTGATAAATGTAATCATAATAAATATTATTCACAAATTTTGAATTTGGTTACTAGAAGTCCTCGTCAAGTTTGAAGACGAAATTTGTCGTACCATCTTGTAGGCCTGACATAACAGAAGCCTTCTGATAATCACCAACTCTTCTCCCAAAGAAGTTAACTTTTCCTCTGCTTAATCAGATGAGCAAATTAGATTGAGAACATCGTGTTCAGAACCAAGAAGAAAATATAATTGACATTACAGAACAGAGTTAACACTACTAATTTTCAGAGTCCAGAGAGCCTAATAACATGCCAGAAGGTTCAGAAATTAGAAGTCGAAAAATGACTTGTCAACAAACAAAAGAAAAATCAACTGTAAGAAATTATAAACGAATGCCCAAGCGGATTCTGTAGATCTTTACAATAAAGAACGAAATTTGTGTATCCACAGCACATAAGTCAATGTCTGTATATTTAGAGAGAGAGATTATAGATGTTTGGAATACAATCACTATTTTAACGTTAGATGCTTTGGTATTTATATAGACATCTGAGATGCACCAACGAACCATCTAATAGGACATGTCTGTTCTTTAATAGATTTGTCAGTACCCATTTGATTACCAGGTCAATCCATCCTAAGTGCCCGGTTTGGGTCCAAGACCCAAACCGATCACCAACATCAACATATTCGGAAATTTAGGCTTAAAAAGGACTATTGGCATGCCCTCAAGCTCAAATCTACCTATTTTCTGACATAATTATCATGGTGTCTAGCAGAAAAGATCTCAAGAGGGAACTACCAAGGGTGCTAATTAATTGGATCAGGCTCTCACGTCCTAATTTAATCACTGTGGAGCCTGTGTTTTGTGTCTGTGATTCATGCAGAATGCTAAAAACCAATGGTTTGGGTACAATACTAGAAGCGTAATGTTTCCCTGTACATTATGAAGTCCAAATTTCAGGCCTATGTTTTCATAGTACTCACTGGAAGGAAATGAACTCCATCAAATCAAAGGGATTTTCTACAATTTACTTCTTGTGATACCCTAATGCTTTGTTTGAAATTTGAATTTTTTGTTAGAAAAGTAAAAGAAAAAAAAAAGTGATGAAAAATAGAATAAAATTACTTTTTCATTTTATTTTATTTTCCTTTACCTTTTTTTTTCCTATTGAAAATTCGGATTCCAAACGAAGTGTAAAGTGGAAAGACAAAAATATAGTCTTAGTCATCAAAACCACCATTATTAACCATTATTAAATATAGTTGCTTCCGTAACAAACTGTAGATAATCATATCTTTGTTCTTTCCTGTCACCCCTTCTCCTTTCTCTTTTCAAAGAAAAAAAAATCAAACCATAGTTCAGCCAAAATAACTACATATAGCAGCATAATGTGATATAAATTTCCAATCAAGAAGGAAATATGTAAGTCAAAATAAAAACAGCAGCTAAGCAAATTAAATTGCAGTGGAGAGCCTCATCTCTAGAAATAAGTTCATTTGAGAATGTCAAGCCTGGCATGAGTTCCCCCTTTTCTTAAGCCAAAAAATGGCGCAGAAGCTGAGAAGAAAAGAGAACCAATATGTGTGGTGTGAATCTCTTCACAAACAAGCCTGAAATTTAAAACCAACCACACTGAAGAATATGAAGGAGATGATGATTTAACTGAAACATACCTCCCTGAGAAAAATATTGCTTCAACACAAAGGCAACAAATCTTTCAGCAAATCAGGTGGAGCTGCATAGGAAGATTAGTAGCAGGAGGAATTGCTGAAAAACAATACCTCATAGCTATTTTTCAAGCATGGTCAAGCATTGCTTCTAACATCTTGTAGAGGCTATTCTTTGACAGCATCATTATGTAGAATTAATTAAAACTGTGCAAAATAGGAAAGTTATAACACCTTTGAATCAAATACAAAGCCCATTTGGCTTTTTGAGCAACACAAGGAATAGTCTCAATTGCACTAAACGATTTATATTTCTCCCAAGCTGTACATTTCTAGGCAGGAAGCAGAAATACACACCCTCAGTTAACTCAAGATGGATGAGAGAGTAAATCACCCCAATATCAAATACAAAGCTCTACCAGAATGTAGGTTCTCCATTGCAATTTGGAATCCGTAAAATGCCCAAGCCTAGGAAATATGAGAAGGATTGATGTTAACTTGGGGAAAACTTCAGCATTTAAGGATGCAGAAACTTTTGTTGCATCCCATATGTAGGATATGTATATATATATAATACATGTATGCCCACTAAAACGGGCACCTAATATACTCATCCCCAATTTTATTGCCACCTCCACAGAGCACTCCATCTATATATAACTAAGAAAATTTTAAATGAATCTAATTTCTATTGCCAAGTAATAGCTGCAGTCTCTTCTCCTGTTTTAGAATTTTCTCTTCCACAGCAAGTCATGCTAGCTCTATCCTTACAATAAAACTAAACTATACCTCCATATGACTTAACCTTCCATATTATCTGCAAATTAAAAAAAAATTTCAACTCAGGGATTGACTCTTCATAAGGTCCAAATATAACACAAACCCAAAATCGATTTTTCTGACCAATATTGGAGCCTTCCTGCCATCAAACCCAACCACAAATTCTGTTCTCCCCATATGCACACCACATCAAACAATTGTAAGTTGAAGCATCAAAAGTGTAAAGTTAGCTATTTAAGTATAGCTATTTAGTATAAACTCTAAAGTAAGCTGTAATTTCTTGGGGACTTTAATTGCATTTTCCTTTGCTCGTATTTTGCTATCACTATCGTAAAAGAGGATGAGAATTTCACACACACTCTCTATATATGTATATGTATTGGGGGGGTTTGTAGGAAGAAAGTGAAGCTCTACAAACACCTCCCAAGGAAGAGAACTACCGACAGGTTTGGTGGTTGATGATAGCGAATCACACATTGGATTTTCTCGCTTACTACTTGGATTCGAGTCTCCATAGTAGCTCGGTGGGGGGCTAAAAGTATTTTTCAATGCTCATATCATGCAGTAGAACCTAAACTTTGGCCCTAACATAGGTGTGGTGGGTCTCCGCAAATGGCAGTGCTGAGGGGCAATCCAAACGTCGAGCAACCTATCTCATATCCATTTTCAACATGAAAAAAACAAAAGAGAAGATTTTTTCCTTCTTATTTTTATTTTTACTCCTTTCTCTCATTTCGTTACTTTGGGTTGTGTGGGCGTCCAAAACGATAGCGTTTTAAAAAAAATGTTACAATGTCTGCAAAACGACATCGTCTTGCTAAATCATATTATGGTGTCAAATAAATAAATAAATCAATAGGAATGTAGCTCTCGTGATTTTAAGTACTTCTTTTGTAATTTTTTTCTTCTTTGATATTTAATAGGCCTCCACTATAAAGCTTAAAGATGAAAAAGTAATAGTTGATACTTAATATTGTCTAACGTTATCAACGATCTTATTTGGCATTTTTTTTTTTGGATCGAAAGGCAAGGAGAAAAAACTAAGCATTAAGCAAAAGGAACTTTCCTTGGCCTTTGCCCTAGTTTGCTAGCATTATTATTTGACAAGTAGAATTTATGTAAAAATATTTATACAGAATGATGTGCTCGTTTGTGATCTTTAAAATAAAATATTTTGTATTTTAACTCTATTTTCAAAAATATTACTATCACATCATTCTCATGAAATTTTTTTTATATAAAATTTTGTACTACGAATAAAATTTTTCCTATTATTTCCTTAGCCAAAGATGTGGTTATTGCTACCACAATCTCTTTGCAACAAATATCTGCATTTTTCAACCATGGATCTCAAGGGGTACCTATCCTTCAGCATTTCCTTCTTTTTTAAGGTTGAGGGAGTCTAATTACACCACAGGAGGAAAGAGATAATTTCTTTAGGTTTAGGACCACAGATGGACCTTTCAAAAAAAAAGAAAAAAAAGGACCACAGATGGAGAGGCCTTGGGCCATTGGCTTATGATTCACAATTTCAACTAAAGATTCTTGTCAATGTTGTCATCACACCACAGAGTCCAAATTAGCCATTGGATCCATGTGCCATCTTTGACTAGTTCTCCAAAACCTGAAAGCATTGGCCGACCTAGCAAGGGACGAGGGGGGCACCTGACAACTTTCAATATTTTCTAAATTTATTATATTTTTATTTATTTGATTATAGATTGCAAATATAACGATTGCGTCCATTGAATTTCTAACATCTATATTTGTTTTTCACTAAATATACTAACACCTACATTTTTCTCAATTAACTTTCAATTGATCGCTTATTGTTTGGTCAAATGAATAAAACAATCTCAATCCTTCTATTATAGTAATAATATTGTGAAGTTGTGTGGCAATTATGGAGGCATCTTTTGACTCTACAGACTATTTTAATTTTGGTGTGAGTGTATAATTTTTTGTATACAATCTCGTTCTGTTTTTTGAGGACTTAAATGTAATTATCTGGTTCATTTATAAAATAAAATAAAATAAATTATTGTTAGTTAAGAAATAATTTTGTGCACGATTTTATGTAAGTTTCAACCCATTTAACAAAAATTCTAGATCAGCCTTTACCTGAAAGAGCTTGAACAAACCTTTTCATACTACTGTCAGTATTGACCTTGAAAGAATATAGTAGGTGATAATGCAGTAAACTTGTGAGGTCAATCTCCAGGTCGGTAACGGGCTACTCTAGTGATCTGAACGGAAGCAAAGGGGTGAGGGATACCAGTGTGGTGCCTGCCAAGGGCCCTTCGATGGTAACGTTAGGTTTCTTAAGATATTTTAACAAAGTTTTTGCTATAGTTTATGTTTGCGTATCTTGTTGGAGAAAATGAGTTTCCCTTTTATATAGGTAGATCTCCTAGTAGCCCTAAGAGAGCGTTGCATATAAGGAGATAGTGGAAGATGGTTGTCTCTCCACGTGGCATTGGAGGGCCAAACTGGTGGCAGGATAGTAGGAGGAGTGGTTGTCCAACCCCACACGTGGCGCTCCCTTAGACGTGTGTCAAAGCGGAGAAGGTGACTACTTCCTGCTACACGCGAGGTCCTGAAGTTGGGAGCACGTTATCATGATTGGGTTATCAGTGATGGCCTCCACTAGCGTGGCAGGTGAGGGGGAATGATCGGCACTGTCCCACAAGGTCTGTTCAGGGTATGGCTTGCTCGGTCATGCTCGGCATGGTCGTGCTCGGTATGGCCTGCTTAGTCTTGCTCAGCTATGGTTTGCTCAGCTATAATCGGCCATGGTCTTGCTCGGCCATGGTCTGCTTGGTCGTGGTCGGCCATGGTCTGCTCAGTTGTGGTAGGTCATGGTCTTGCTCGGCCATGGTCTGCTTGGTCGTGGTCGGCCATGGTCTGCTCAGTCGTGGTCATCCATGGTTTTGCTCGACCATGGTCTGCTTAGTCGTGGTCAGCCATAGTCTTGCTCGACCATGGTTTGCTCGGCCGCAGTCGGCCATGGTTTGCTCGGTTGTGCTTGATATATACTCTGGGCACCCTGTTCTCGATACAACCGCCGGTCAGCCCATTGTTGGGGTCCTAATCGGTCTCCATCAGTTGCCCCCAATTCCTCTGAGTACCCCAAGTGTGGTCAGGGGAATTTCTAGAATGGCGAGTGTTTCTTCGTAAAAGTGGAATGCATTGTAATCCAACTTTTATGAATGGAAAGGCCCTTTTTGCCTCTGATGCTGCAGTTTTTGCTTTAAGCTGTAGATTTTGTTACCTTCCATGAATAAACAAAATCTCATTAGTAAATAAACCAACAAATTAACAAACTCTTATCTAGTCTGTTTTGAAATTTGGCAAGTGTTGGTAGTCAATAAAAATGCAAGTGTAGATAATAAGCAAAAATGTAGATGTAGATAATCAGTGTAGACACTCTGGTTGGTAAGTAGCTGTGGTTGGTAAGTAAAGTGGATGCTCTAGTCAAGAATTTTGTCGCTTTCATATGTCGAATGGGCATAAAGTCTCTGCCTACTCGGCCTGGGCCTGAGTAGGGCTTTTTTTCGCTTTCACATGTCGAATGGGCATAAAGCCTCTGCCTGCTCGGCCTGGGCCTGAGCAGGGCTTTTGACGCTTTCTCATATCAATTGGGCATAAAGTCTTTGCTAGCTCGGCCTAGGCCTGAGCAGGGCTTTTGTTGCTTTCTCATGTCGAATGGGCATAAAGCCTCTGTTTGCTCGACTTGGGCCTGAGTAGGGCTTTTGTTGCTTTCTCATGTCGATTGGGCATAAAGCCTATGCCTTCTCAGCGGGGGCTTGAGCAGGGCTTTTGTTGCTTTCTCATGTCGAATGGGCATAAAGCCTCTACCTGCTTGACCTGGGCCTGAGCAGGGCTTCTGTTGATTTCTCATGTCGATTGGGTATAAAGCCTCTGCCTGCTCGGCCAGGGCCTGAGCAAGGCTTTTGTCGCTTTTTCATGTTGAATGGGCATAAAGCCTCTGCCTGCTCGACTTAGGGCTGAGCAGGACTTTTGTTGCTTCGTTATTATTTTGGTTGATGCCCTTAGAAGGGAGATGTTAGGGAGTTTGCAAACAAAGAGAGTTATAGGCAAATTCAAAAAGTTGTAGGTGAACTCGTCATTATAGAGACAAGTTAGCATAAATGTAAACAAACTTCTGCATGGTGTCAGTTGCTCACTTTTTAGAATTGCTGTAAGTTCAAATAGAAAGAAATCACTTACACATAGTGCCCTCATCACGCTCTCCTTGCGCGGGCATCGTATCTTCTGCGTTTATATGCTTCTGGGCACTGATCATAAGGTCTGTCATAGTTTTCGGGAGTTCCTTAGCCAACGAGAATATGAACTTGTGGGTCCTGACCCCGCTCATAAAGGTGGTGATAGCGACCCTGTCGTCAACATCATCCACTTCAAGGGTTTCCAAGTTAAACTTGGTGACAAACTCCTGAAGGGTTTCTTCCTTTTTTTGCTTCACACTAAGCAGATTAGTTGCTGGTTTCCTTTGCAGTTGGGCTCCAATATAATGTCCAACAAACAACTTGCTGAGCTAAACAAAGGAGTTAACAGTAGAGGGTTGGATCCGGTTGAACCACACTCTAGCTGCTCCTTTGAGAGTGATTGGGAAGGCTCTGCACATGATCTCGTTTGGGATAGCCTGTAGCTGCATCAAGGCCTTGTAGGTTTCCAGATGATCCAACGGGTCATTAGTCCCATCGAACATCTCTACAGTTGGTATCTTGAACTTGGGTGGTAGGGGGACTCTTATCATTGCCTGAGTAAACGGGGAGTCGGTTTTGTTCACTAATTCTTCAACGGTGTTGGGAGTCCTGGTCTTCACTACCTCCATGACTCTGGTCATCTGGGCCTGGAGGGCTCTAAAACGCTCATCCCAGCATGGGGGGTTGTCCATTCTTTCTCCTACAATCTCGGTGTGTTGGGGGTGGTGTTGCAAGTGTGAACTTGGGGCTTGACTCTGTGCTTCCTTTGGTTGGGCTTCACCGTTTCGGGGCAGTAGCGAGCTGTTAGGGGGTAACGCATTATCGCCTGGAAAAACAGGGTCTTCGTTCACTATCCTGATGGCATTGCCTCTTCCTCCATCTTTCGGTTGAACTCGAGGTGGTTGGCCTCCTCTTGAGGTAACAGAGAGTCGTTGAAGCAACTCTTTGTTTTGGGTGATCAATGTTTGCATATTGGCCATCACATTAGCCATTTGAGTTTCAAAGGTTGTGACTCTGTTCGTATTTTGGTCATCCATTGGTGGGGGTAGGTATGAAGTGCCAGATCTGGTTACGACCATAAAAATAGAAACAATCGTTCCCACAGACAGCGCCAACTGATAATGCAGTAAACTGGTGAGGTTAATCTCCAAGCCGGCGACGAGCTGTTCTAGTGATATGAAGGGAAGCAAAGGGGTGAGGGACACAGGTGTGGTGCCTGCCAAGGACCCTTCGATGGTAAAGTTAGGTTTCTGGAGATATTTTAACAGAGTTTTTGCTATAGTTTATGTTTGCGTATCTTGTTAGAGAAGATGAGTTTCCCTTTTATATGAGTAGATCTCCTAGTAGCCCTAAGAGGGCGTTGCATATACGGAGATAGTGGGAGATGGTTGTCTCTCTACGTGGCATTGAAGGGCCAAACTGGTGGCAGGATAGTGGGGGGAGTGGTTGTCCAACCCCACACGTGGCGCTTCCTTAGACATGTGTCAGAGCGGAGAAGGTGACTACCTCCTGCTACACGCGAGGTCCTGAAGTTGGGAGCACGTTATCATGATTGGGTTGTCAGTGATGGCCCCCACTAGCGTGGCAGGTGAGGGGGAATGATCGGCACCGTCCCACAAGGTCTGCTCGGGGTATGGCCTGCTCGGTCATGCTCGGCATGGTCGTGCTCGGTATGGCCTGCTCGGTCTTGCTCAGCTATGGTCTGCTCGGCCATGGTTTTGCTCGGCCATGGTCTGATCGGCCATGGTATGCTCGGTCGTGATCGGCCATGGTCTTGCTCGGACATGGTCTGCTCGGTCGTGGTCGGCCATGGTCTTGCTCTCCCATGGTCTGCTCAGTCGTGGTCGGCCATGGTCTTGCTCGCCCGTGGTCTGCTCAGTCGTGGTCGGCCATGGTCTTGCTCGCCCGTGGTCTGCTCAGTCGCGATCGGCCATGGTCTACTCAGTCATGCTTGACATATACTCTGGGTGCCCTGTCCTCGATACAATCGTTGGTCAGCCCATTGTTGGAGGTCCTAATCGGTCCCCATCAGTAGGAATTATGGTAGTAATTACATGAAAGAGGATATATATGTATTTTAATCTACCCATACTCTAGTAGAGTGTTACATAAGAAATTATTTTGTAATACTCTTGTGCTTGTTATTATTGTAAATTATTGTTAATTCATGGCCGATAAATTCATCTAACGTCAAAACCATGGATTGCAAGCTTTTTATAATGGGATTCCAGTTTGGACCCCAACATTACTTTTTTTTTTTTTTTTACTCAAAAAAAGGGTGGAAGGGGGCGACCGTTGATAGTGACCCCCTTGAGCGTTACCATAGGAGCTCTCACCCACCATGAAATGTTCGGTTTGAGCCATAACTACTGTTCGGGAGAGCGAGCCCGTCACCACAGCACTACTCAAAACCAAGCGGACACAAGAGATGAATACTAAACTTGGACAGAGAGGGCGCTGAGCACACGCCTCAAACCTGTGACCTAAGCCAGCTGAAGTTTTACCAGTCACCCTTGGACTGCCAGGCTACCACCCCGGGTGGTGACCCCAACATTACTTACTCAAATCCTCTACCTCCTCTATCGTCTCGTGTTCTTTATTAATTAGTTTCATATTTATATTTTTTTCGAATGGATGAAGCCGCAATTGACGTAAGTAGTGACGTTGCTCAGCTGAAACTTTCTTTTATATATAGCTGATGTCTTCTTCCCTCCGCTCTTCATATGATCAAAAAGCATTCCCATTTACCCAACTCCTCTGCAGCTCTCTCTCTCTCTCTCTCTCTGTATATACATATAGAACTGTTGTGGGATATAGAGCTGGAAATGGCTACCTCTGGGTCTCAGTGCTTTGAGAATCCACCAAGCCTCAGCTCAACATGTGGAGCAGGGAGTGTCCAAGAGCTTGGAGGCTTCAAGAGCTATGTCACTGACCCTCAAGATTCAAAGCTTGCCATCATTCTCATTTCTGATGTTTTTGGTAACAACCATCTTCATTTCCTTCATCGATCTTTGTTACTTTGTGTTGAATTTCATTAATTCGTTGTATGTTTTGCGCTTATTTAAGCTAAATTTTTAATGTTTCTTTGACTGGGTATTTGACTATAGCTATGTCTGTGTTATATAATGCTTTGCAAGAAAGAGAAGAAGCATAGGGAACTTATAACTCTTTTGGAACTGGAGTAATTGGGTCTTTTAGAACTTGAATTTAGTAGGGGAGAAGGAAAAGCGGAGGAAAGTGATCCTATTTAGAAAAAATAAATAAATATAGATTTGAAAACTTTATTGAAATGGTAATAAATCATGAAAAGGAGGGAAAGAGAAGATGTTTAGAGCTAAAAATTTCCCACATACTTTCATTATATTTCTTTTCCTCATTGTTTTCAGAGGTAGTCGGATGAGAAATGATGATTTCCTTGCATTTTCTTTTTATTTTCTCTCACCAAATTCATGAACTAAACACAACCTTAGGATTCAGGGATGAACCCCGGAATTTGTCTTGGGAACCCAAGAATAGCTCTACAAAAAAATTAAAATTAATAATGCAAGCTATATTTAATTTACCAAAATATAAAATAGCATCAATTTAATTAAGATATGACGGTAAGGTATTACAAAAAAATAATTTTTTGATATATATCAAGTGCATTATCATCATAGTGACACTCGAAGAGACTTCATGTCACGAAATTTGTCTATGATTAAATCTCCATTAAAATTTTTAGTAACTTCTTTTTCACTATACACAATGAGAAAATTATCTTCCATCTTGTTCCGAAATTTAGTTTAATAACATTATAGTTGAAAATGCACGTTTTGTAGTCGCAGTAGAAACCAGAAGGGTGAAAACAAGTCTAACCAACATATAAAGAAAACAAAACCTGTGTTTTTTTACTAAATTTTACCCTAAATCTCAATTAATTAGGCATGGGTAAGCATAATACTTGGGCCACAAACAAAACAAATCACAAGAAACTAAAAAAATAAGTCCAAATTATAACAAAAATGGGCCACAATATGAATTGCACTAGATGTTAAGTATAATATTTATAAAATTAGAGGGGGCCACTTTACTATGTTAAAATTTTTGGGCCTTAATTTGTTTTACATCTCATGGGGGTTTTTTGAACATTAGGAGGGCCATGGCCCCCCTTGGTCTATGAATAGCTTCGTCCTTGTAGGATTCCCAATTTTCACTTCTTCTTCTTCTTCTTCTTCTTTGTTTCTTTTCTATTTTCTTTATTTTTTTTTCAAGCCTTTCTTTGGTTGAGAATAATGGGAAGTGAGTACAAAAGGGAATTGTTTTGAAGATTTATAAGTTTGGAGTATGATATATGTTTTGTATTCACCTTATTCCTTTACAAATTTAATTTTAATTATTTTGCTTTCTTTAAATGTGTTGCAGGGTATGAAGCTCCAAATTTGAGGTATGCTGAATTGTTATAATCATCTCTTGTTAAATGAATGTTATTTGTCGTTCAACTGAAACAACAGAAATAGAATTTGAAAAATGAGATACATTTTACTCATTCAAGTAATAGTAGTGCATCAATTAGAGGCAACTTATCTACTCTCACATAGATTGGTTGTCCATCAATTGGTTTCTGCCACTTAAAATCGGAGATTGAACTGAATCTTTTTTCTTGGTCTGTGGCATAGTTGCATGGAAACTCGTTTTGAAGACGGAAGCACATTTCTAGGACGGGTACAAAACTTGTTTAAAAAATTTGAAAAAACATTTCGGAAATGCTGGAGAAACGTTTCGAAAACTTCTAGGAAACATTTCGGAAACTCTTAGGAAACTCTTGGGATACTTAATGGAAACTCTTGAGAAATTTAGAAGAAACTCTTGGGAAACGCTTCAGAAACTTAAAATATTAATTTTTATACATTTTTTCTCTTAAGTTCTAATTAAGTATCTATGAAATTATTTGCATAGGTTTCCACTAAGTTTCTCAAAGGTTCTCTACTAAGTTTTTTCAAGATTTTTATTAAGTTTCCCAAAAGTCTTCACTAAATTTCTTAAAAGTCTCCTTTGAGTTTCAGAAAAGTTTCTTATTAAGTTTTTCAATCGTTTCCCGTTTCCCGTTTCCCCCTATATTTTTTAGCCGCGTTTACCGCTTTCGTTTCCCCTAACGTTTCTTGCTTCCGCTTCTCATTTTGGTAACTATGGTCTGTGGCAACTCCAATTATAGAGAAATGTAATCACATATGAAATAGTTTAATTCAATTGAACTTTAGTCATAGTAGTTAATTTTTTTTAATTTTAAAAAGGAGTAATAACATATTTTAACCTTGCCGAAGGATCAAATACTTATACAACAAAAATTCTACTATACGGTACTGATATTACTAGTTCATAATTTACTCCCAACTTAGATGGTTACATTCATATGCCAAACAATATCGCTCAAGAAATATTGGTCAACAGTCTAATCTTTTGATATTTGGAACACTGGCAAATACTAAAAGTAACAGAAATACACAAATAAAGCACCCACCCATACATGTGTGTCCCTTTGTTATGTAGACATTAAGTGCAAAATTATTCATATGAGAACCAATACAAATAAACATATCTATGGTCAATTGTATGAAGAAGGTCATTTTTGCATATATATGACATTTTGAGGTTGTGGGTCTCCTTATGAAATGCAGTCTCCTTATGAAATGCATAAGTTCAGAAATTTAAAACTAATTTGAAAATTGTTAACACTTCTACCTCTCTAGTGGCACAACCAGAGGGCCAAGTCTAGGAGAATATGGGTGTTAGCAGTTGTATAATGTCACCTTGGAGGCTGACCTTGTGCAGTATGCAAGTATCAATTTGAATGATACAGAGCCAATTCTCATTGTCTTCTGTTTTACCCTTCTCAGTCCTAACGAGTTGACTAAGTGCCATCTAACTGGTTGACAAATTCCAAAGCAACTTTGAGTTTATTTATCTGGTTTCTCTTGATTAAAGTTCTCTCTCAGCCCAGTATCTTGTTTAAATTTATTTCTCAATCCAACGGTTAGATTTTTGACATTCACATTATACTGTTAGCATCAAATTGTCGATCTTCCTCATTTGCTTGCTTCCGCTCCTATGAATTCGAACTGTGCAGCAGCTACGCAAAACAGAACCAATTCCTCTTTGATGGGCCAAAAAAAAAAAAAAAAATGAAAGAAAAAATTCCAACATGCTCTGGACTAGTATATCATATCCAATCAAACCGAGGAAACAAGCCTATCCCCTTGTGGTATCACAATCCAAAACCTAGTCAAGTGAAATTCCAATTCTCATTCCATATCACAAGATATTTCATGTTTTGCAGCATTAATGGAAACAACATACCCAATTCCATTTCCTCCACCTATTGGAGTTTTGGAAGCAGCAGCTTGTTGGTTTAATTGACACCTTGAAAAGGAGGACAAGGAAAATGAAACATTTATGCTTTCCAGGGATGATATATTATCTTATAAAATGTAAGAGCTTTCTCACCAACATGATGTTTCGAGTCACAATCAGCATTCTGTGAATTCTCTCTTTTGAAAAATTGTGATGTACTTAGCAAGGGTCCTAACTCATTTAGGAGCAACCTTAAAGAGCCAGATGCAACAATGTTTGTACAAGTTTGGCTTGCTTTGTTCTGTTCTAACTTCCCGGTACCATCATTAGCTTCAACCTACATACAGAAATATATTCAGAGAGCTTCATTGCATGCATGGATTGTCCCTTGTAATTTTGTTACATTTAGACTCTGCATTTTGTCACTGTAAAGGAAACTCGCAGACAAAGTGGCAGCTGCTGGATTTCTAGTAGTGGTTCCTGATTTCTTCTACGGTGAGCCTTTTGATTTTGATAACCCTAAGCTGGATTGGGATTCATGGTTGAAGGCTCATAACGTGGTTAGTTTCTGGTTTCCCTAGTCGTATGTAAAAGTCAGATTGTCAAAATTGAAGTGCTAGTTTCAAAAGATTAAAGAAGTGACAGTACACTTATTTTTTCTCTATTTCAACGGTTCCAATTTATTTTTCTTTTTTTTTTTTGTTGTTTTTTTCTAGGCAAAAGTTTCCAATTTGTTTTCATTTATATTGTACTTTCAACATTGAAGTTTGCTATGTAAAATGCAACTATAAACAAATTATGCTAGAAAGTGAAAACAAATCAGTTATTAAGGACTTTACATAAGCTCCATTAAAGAATAAAAATCAACATTAGACTGATAGAATCATATTGATCTTGTTGGAACACAAGAGGTTTGGAAAGAAAGAGTTCTGCAACTTGATTAGCTGTTGTGTTGGACCTTTTTTCCTTTCAGGATAAAGGGTATGATGATGCCAAAACAGTAATTTCTGCTTTAAGAAGCAAAGGAGTATCTTCCATAGGGGCTGCAGGCTTTTGCTGGGGTGGTAAGACATCTCTATTGCTTTTTACCTGTAAAGAAGTCTCAAAACACTAAATATTTGAAATAGCAGCCCTTCACCTAGGAGTCATGGACTCGGCTGTTAAGATTATGGGTTTCTTGCATTTGGCTCAGGGGTAGTAGTCATAAAACTAGCAAGGTCCGATGACATTCAGGCTGGAGTGGTATTGCATCCAGGGGCCATCAAAGAAGAGGATATTAATGGTAAGTTTCACACTTCTCCAGCTCACAACTTACATACTCACAACTTACATACTTGTACTTTCAGAGGTTAAGTGTCCAATTTCCCTACTGGGAGCCGAGATCGACCATTATTCTCCACCGGAACAAATGAAGCATTTTGGAGAGATTCTATCTGCAAAATGTGGGGTAAGAGAATATCAAAATTTTGTATAGCTGTTTTAGAAAAGGAAAATAATTTTTCAGCTGTCTTATATAGCTTTTGAAAGCTCAGATATAAAGTTAATTTCTCATAGCTTCAAGCCCTTCCATCATATTACTCTCATGGATTTTGCAGAAAGAACTGAATTATCTAATTTTTTTCGACCACCTTTTTTACCCTATTTTTCAGGTCGACAGCTTCCTGAAAATATTCCCTGGTGTTAGTCATGGATGGACAGTAAGATATGACGTTGGTGATGAATCGGCTGTCAAGAGTGCTGAAGAGGCTCACGGGGACATGTTAAACTGGTTTGCTAAGTATGTCAAGTAATTGGAAGTTCTGAATAGAGTGAGGAATGATACTGCACTATGATATCTCCATGTTTCTCGACAAATAAATGATTATCAACTTGTTTATTTGCTGGGTTTATCGGCAGTGCGATGAGAGTTTGTGCAAAGTAGTTCCTGCTCAATAATGTTTAGTGGATTGGATTGGGTTGGGTTGGATTTCAATGGTTGTTGTCAATTGCTGATATTGTGTTTCATGAAGGAGCACAATTGATTGAAAAAATGTAGCATATAACCTGAAATGAATATTTAGCTTTGGATTAAGGGTTATCACAGGGACAGATTAAGGGTTAGCTCCTAGATTAGATAACAAGCATACATGCATGCCATTGCAATGAAAAAAAAAAAAAAAGAAGCAGGTGATTAGTCTGGAGAGGAGAGGAGAACAATAATAATAACTAGTGGGTGGGCGCACGTGATGCATGTGCAATTTTTAATTATTGCCGGAAGTGATAGTCGTCGTGGTAGATTGAATTAACATAGATGATAGTAGCAGTGGTCGATTGAATCACATGAGATGATCTTATCAATGCTGGCAAGTGAATAATGTAAACAGTTTTAAAAATTTATAAATAAATGCAATAGTTATCCTATAATTATAGTTACCTAGTTTCATAATCACCAATTGGGATTCTCCCTTTTTAAAGGGTTGAGCATGCTATTTATATTAGGCTTATTTAGTGATTTTGGCATGATTGCTTGCCCCCAAATTTGGGTAGGTGATTTGAATTGATTTTGATTCCTTAAATCTTGATCGAACTTTTATGGATAATGGTATGATGAGAGTATTGCTGATGGGATCTCGGATTTTTAGCTATCGACAGACTCTCAGGATTAAGCCTTGTAAGTTAGGGGCCAGACCATCTGACCTGTTGCGCTCTCCTCGACTTAAGGTATTTAGTTTGACCCAGTCATGTGAAACAATAGCGCTCTGATCTGTGTAGTTAGATCTGTACTCATCAGAAGCTATATTTTCAAGCATTTTGAATTAAGTATTTTCTTCAGTTTCTTTTGCTCTTTCAACATCCAAGTACAGTGTTAATTTATCATATCCAGGACATTATAAAAGGCTGATATACATTCTTATGCACATTCATTAGTAGCTTAGACTTTTGGGACAAGCCATCCAATATGATATTAGGGAAATATCATGTATGAAATGGATACATATTGTTGAGTTCATTGTTTTTTGTTTTTTTTTTTTTTATGCATGTTTGGATTTTTAATTTGTGAAGGAAAAGGGGAAGAGAAAGAAAATAAAATGATAGAAGATAGATCTTGTCTAGTTCTTCATCTTTATTCGAAACCATAATCTATCTAGATCCTGTCTAATCCCTGCATAGAGACATACATAATTTTACTGCTGATTATTTCAGTAACCAAAGGTATCCATCAATTACCATCTTATGCACTGACAAACTACTACCACACACTAGTCTCTTTTCAATCCATTGCTCCATAGTAAGTCTTATTAACTCTGCGAAAGCGAAATTTTTTTAAAAACAAAATACAGCAATTATAATCTAAATAATAGAACAGTCGGAACTTAAAAACTTACCTATCATTAATTTGTTCCCTTTTTTTTATTTTTCTTACACATGCTATAAGAAGAATTCACTTTTTTCTTTTGCAAATGACATGAAATAATACTCAACAAACCATGTGCCTAAAACGCCTACAATCACATCCAACTTTTTTTATTATATTTTTTTTATAAAGATATTGACAATAAAAATGAGGTGAAGATACTTGCTATCAAAGAGATAATACCACTGTCAACATGTTTTTATTTAAGATAAAAATTTAACACAATCATTATTATATATTTTACCATTCTTATTAGCATATGCATTTGGGACTTGCGGAGAGGAAGAGACTATTTGAAGTGAAAAGAAAATCAAAGATAAATAGAATGGAAAGTGGTTTCTTTAATCTATTTGGTTTTGAAAAGAAATTAAAAGAAAACCAAAAAAAAATTTATTTTCTCGTGTTTGAAAATTAATGTAAAGATGAAAGGAAAATAATAGGCTAACCATTGGAAAGGAAACAAAATAAAAGAATTTTCTGTTTTATTTCTTTAATTTTTTTTTCCTTTTCTTTCCTCCCAAGTTAAAAATAAAAATAAAAAGATCCTAAAAAATAAAAACAAATAATACAATAACTATTAAAAAGGAAAAAGGAAAAAAAAAAAGAAGAAAAGGAGAAAAATCCACCGTATATCCAAATTTCCAAAATACTGTTAATCCTAGCATTATTGGATATCTATATCTTTATATATCTATATTCATTCGGCCCCTTGGTGAAAAGTCTGATTTGGCCTTGAGTTGGATGCCCTGTAGCATTGGTGTATGGGGGTAATTATGGAGAGTTGTGCGAAAATATATAATGGTTGTGGTGTCGAATCTTTGTAGTCCGATGTTACCCTTTGTTGGTACTGTTTGGTTCTCTCATATTTTCATCTTGAGTCGGGGTAGTAATGGAAAAATGAAAGAAAAGTTTATACTTGTACAGTTTTATTTACAATATTCTCGTGCCAACCATTTTTGTCTTCTCTTCTCAGCAGTCTTCATTTATCTTCAGTGATCTTCGCTGCTCTCTTGTGATCTACGTGGATCACTTCTCCGGCTATCGAAATTTGTTCGGGCAACCCATCATTACCACACCAACATCAGGTAATCTTATTCCTCTCTCTCTCTCTCTCTTTCTACAAACTCAAGCCTCGCTTTTCTCTGTGAACTTGAAACTACATTAGCTAATATTTCTTGCTACGTTACAGAACAAAAGATACATAAATAATTATAAACAAAAGTCCCAGATCTAAAAATATAGAAAAGGAAAAAAATCTTTAAGTAAAGAAATTACCAGAAAATGTGGTGTATAGAGTAGGTTTATCTTCTATTTCATAAGTGCGCAGCAATCGATCCATTTAAAATGTGGCTCATCTTCATTAGTAATTCAACCAAACCTATATGGTCTCACACACAAAGAGCAAGCTTAATTATAATAGTCTTATGTTTTATTGCTTTGACTACATTATCATATCTAAGCTTTCTGAATTATCTTTTAAAAAACTTATTTTTTGACGTGATGGAGGTTTCTCGCAAGATTTCATACCGTTATTCCATCCATCCGCTGATGTTCCATGACATTAATATCTATATAGAAGTGGTTATATTGTATTATGAAATCCACAAAGAGTAAATAAGTGGTGACATTCGTCTTCCTCTTAGACTATTTTTTAAAGGCTCTTTTAGCGTGTGTATAACATTGTGAGTCAGAGATCTTAATAATCAAAAGGAAAAAAAGTAGCGTGTATCATAAATTGTACAGATTCTATCGTACAAAATATTTTGTTTGCTCGAACTTGGAAGAACCATGTTAATCCTTGTTAGGGTCCAATTAGCTATAGCATGTAGAGCGGTGCAGCGCAGCCATGTGCCACACATGCTGTTAGTGGCTTTATGGTTATGAATTTTACTACTCACAGCCGTGGCCGTGAGTCAGTCACCACCTGATATGTGACACATCAGGTGAGTTCCACCCTTGATGTGTAGTATCCACCTGATGTGTCACACATCAGGTGGTGACTAACCCACAGCCGCGGCTGTGGGTAGCACCCCTCTTATGGTTATAGTTGAAAGGTTGAGTGTGGTTTCTTAATCCCTATATTTTTTATATTTGATTTGATCCCCCTTCTCCATTAATGTGAGCAAAATGCTGAGCTACATAAAATCTTGTTTTACAGTTTGTGTGGTTGTGGTTCTCCTTTAGATGCTAGGTCCTTTACTGTATTAGCAGTTGCTGGTAACCTAGTCAATAGCTGCAATTAGGATAGTATGACCTCTCTAATTAAGCATCTAAATAACATGATTAGCTGGGGCTACTTTAAATCCAGACTGGGATTGAGAGACAGTTTTGCACTTGCAGTAAACCTTGCATTTGTAACCCCCTGGAAGCATCCATTTATACTGCCTTCCATGTGTCAAATCCAAATTTTCTTTGTCTAGATCAATACAAAGGGAACAACCATAAAATCCAAAGAAAACATGTTTTTTATTCTATCTGTTGTCTTCTGTACGGAAACAAAAACAAGCTTAACCTATACAGTACACGCTCTGTGATGATGCAGCAACCTCATAATGCCTTGTCCCCAGGCCGTCAGGGAGCTCTCTCCCCGTCGATCGGTGGTCTCTTGTGCTAAACACATCGATGCAATGCCTGTCAAAAGCCCTCCGATGTTCAAGTTAGATTTTGGGATGATGATATTGTTAGAGAGTATTTTGTTTACTAGGGTTTTTTGGTATGCGTATCTGGATAAAGGGTTGTGTTTTCTCTAAGTATGCTTGCATGGGAGTAATTGGTGGTTCCTCCACATGGCGGTCTTTCATTGGTAGGTCGGAATTGTGGCAGAACACTTGAGAGGGTCTTCCCTATACTCTATGATGGCGTGTGTCAGAACAGTGTCAGAGGTAAAGTGGTTGTCACTTGTGCACTCCATGTCCACGTCCCAAGTGTGTCAGGGTGTCCGGTGTTAGGCGTGAGACCCATTGACGTGGTAGGGAGGCCAACCAGAGTAGAAGGTCCCCAAACGTTCAGCATGTACGGGATCCGAGAGAGTGATCGTAGAGGGACCTAGTCTGGGACGGACCAGATAGTGTGGGAAGCAGAGAGCAGATGGTCGAGGATCGACCAGGTGTTCATGAGGTATCTGGTCTGGTTGGGAAAATGTCATCACCATTCTGTGTTTCTCACAGATTGCATCAAAAGAGAAATAATCTCTTCCCCTAAGAACATCATATCCCTGCTGTAATATAAACTTGTTGACACGGCAAATCTTAGAAAAGCAGGACAGACGCGGCAAGGACATAGCAAGGTGTTAATATACTTGTATTATCCAAGAAGCGCATGTAATTTGTTGTATTATCTTAATCTTTACGGGCGTAATTTGGAAGTTAAAACTCCACAAATGTATAATACATTCTCCAACGACTCGTTCTTCTACTACATTTTCACTAATCTACATTAGTATGTTCTTTCCTTAAGTTAGGGGTTGCCTATTTCATATTTTACTTTATATTGGTCATGCATATGATGTATTCTTTTTAGAAATGGCTCAAGACACATTTGTTGTGTATGAGTTGCATTTTCAAGACTGCCAGATACTATTCCTATTAAGAGAGTTACTACATACGCCATGTTGGACAGAGTTTGAGAAGTGCTGTCGAAGTGTTTGAATTTATAAAATTCGTTTATATATTCAAATATCTGTGACACTAATCAAGTAGTGTCCTAGAAGTGCGGCTTTGTAGGACATGGTTCTTTTCAAGAAGTTTCTTTGCTAATTAGATTATTAATATTATTAGTGTTTTTTTATTTTTTTGGTAAGTAAGCTTATTATTACCAAAAATTCAGATATTACAAAGAAACTGGTTAAAGGCACAAACACTCAAAAATCGAAGAAAGACCAAAACACTAGTCCTAACCTAGCGATAGAAGATCTTCTTACTCCCAAGTGGCTAAGTAGGAAAGAAACAATACAGTAAATAGAAACTGAAGCCTAAAAACAACATCCCTCACAAAGGTCACTCAGAAGGCTACTCAAATCATTTAGAGTTGTCTCACAACCGGGAGTAGAGCTGTAAACGAGCCGAGCCGAGCCGAACTGAATAGTGGGTTGTTCAAGCTTAATTTGAAAACTTGAACGAGCTTGAAATTATGTTCATGTTTGGTTTGTTTAACTTTCGAGTTGATCTCAAAGTCGATCATGAGCCGAACTAGCTTGAAATTTTTAGTATATTCTTGTTTATTGAGTCGAGCTCAGAAAATTAACGAGTTTTAAAATGTTCAAGCTTGGCTTATTTACTTAACGAGCTGATCTTGAATGAGCTTTTAACAAGCCGAACACCAGCAGAGCTCGAGTAGCTTGGTTTATTTTACAATTCTACCCGAGAGACTATGTTAAAAGCAAAAGGCTCTTATATGTCGAGGGGATTGGTAAAAATGCTTGGTGGCCTTTTCAAACGTGAGCAAGATGTGTTTTTCTGTTTCTTTCTTCTCTGTTTCTTTTTATGTAGTTAGAAGTGCAAATAATTACGTAAAATTTTTATATCAGGTTGGTTCTGTCCTCTTTTCGTTTTCTTTTTTAATTTTTTGCCTTTACTTTTGGTGTGTGCATGCCATCGTACAATGCTGCCATTCTGTCTGGTTTATGCATGATATATTTCATTCTGTCATCTGTATTACAGTGGCTGTAATAGTTGTTATATTATAACTTGTCAATATATGTACGTATATAGTTGTCTTTTATATTGCTTACATTCTTTTTTGCTAATGTGAATTTTGGGAAGAGTTTTGCAAACTGTTATATAGGCTATTTTTTTTTTTTGGAAATTGTTGTAATTCATAGGTGTTTCCCTCCATTGTTTATTTTTTTAGTACTTTTTTAATAGTTGGACAGCATCTCTGGAAAGATATAAACTTGCTTTTGAGATTATGCAAGAGGGTAGAAGAAACCTTTGTTGGCAAAACTGAGAAGTATCCTGGACAAAGGTCAGACATCATCTTATTCATTTTTATTTCTTGAGACTGAGTTCAGACATCTCTTTAATGCTGAATTCTGTAGTCTGACCTCCTTGTGTAGCTAGTTCTGGGATGTCCCAGCTCAGTAATTTGAGGCAGTGACTTGCTGTGGTTGCCAATACTTTATAGTTTGAAAGAGAACTATTTATTGAATTTTCATTTCTCAAAGCTGCAGTTGGATGGGAAGGGCTTTCCTTTGTGCAGATGGGATTCTTGAAAGCAGTCACTACAGAATTCTGTTCTGACTCCATATAGTTTTGTGCTCTAATGTCGGGGTGCCAGCAAGGCACTGGCCACCATTAAAATCTACAATGAATCAAAATCTAAGTGCCAGTCATATTGTAGTCTTTTTCTGAGACCTGCTCATATGTGATGTTTTGGCCTCTCTCTCTCTCTCTCCTGTGTACTAAGTTTGGATGCTGAGAGTGATAATGGGAAAAGAACTTTGCTTCATTCCCATGCTTTGTCATGTAGAGAAAATGAAAACAAAAGGTTACTTGCTGGCAATGGCAATGAAGTCTATGGAGGTGGTTTTAGTGGAATAAGTGATGGTGGTGCAGCAGTATATTCAGTAGGTGACAATGAGGATAGAACTCTGGAAAAATTGAATTTTTGTTCCCTTTATGCCTCAACTATTATGGGAAATAGTGTTTAAAGTGAACAAAGTGGAAAATTTCCCCTATTTTGTTGTTTCTTTATGCCTTCTAGTGCATGAATGACCATTAATTAACATTTTTTTCTTTCTTGATCCTCTAGGCAACCAAAGATAGCTTATTATCTATGATGTTGACTGGTGGAGAGTGGATTTTGTGGTGCTGCTCCTTTCAAAGCGGAGGAACATGTTTTCACAGAATCAGCTATCTTTTTGTCATTGTCTTGATGCAAGCTTGCTTGTTTGAAAAAAAAAAGTTTCCTGTATAACAAAGAAAACCCATAATAGTGCCCCGTGAATTGTTGACAACAAAGGAATATTGAGTTTAAAAATTAAAAAAAAATGCATATAATGGTTTATAACCCCTAGACATATATCCTATCTATATCTCTATATCTACCTCCTGCAGAGAAGAAGTTAATAGAAAATGCATATAATAGTCCATAAAAGTGCATATAGATTACTCCAGGTCAAAGTACACAAAGCCCCCCGGCCTCCTCGCTCAGCTTGCAAATTGCTTTATATCTCCTTCCCTTCCAGAGACATTAATCAAATTTGAGTCTCTCTCTCTCTCTCACGGAGAGTTATTTTGCTAGTTTTTTCTTTTGTTTGGGGGCCCGGTTTGACCTTAGTAATTGCTTCCTCGTCAGCATTGCCAACCAACCATTAGAAGAAGTGCAAATTATTATGCCCGTCAAATTGGAGCACTATATAGGCTCATTCAAATGTTGAAATGGCAGCACAATTTTGTACATAGGCATCGTAAAAATTTTTTAAAAATACTATAAGATTTTAGAAGAATCTAAAAACTTTTAGAATGTTTTAAAATAATTTAAAATATTCTAAAAAGATCTAGAATATTCTGGAAATGAAAAGCTTCTAGAAAACTAGAAAAGGTTCTAGAATGTTATAGAACATTCTAGAAGGTTACGAAATATTAAAAAGTTTTAGAACCTTTCACATAAGTCTAGAATCTTGTAGGCCTTTCTTAGACATTCCATCACATGAGGCTTTAAGAAAGAATTCTAGAGACTTTTTCATGTCTAAATACTTTTATAAATATTTTAGATCTTTGTATAGATGATTCTATAGGGGGATTCTTAACCGTTCGATCAAAACGATCCCCACCGTCCATTGAGGAGGTGGATAAGTATAAATAGGGGGTAGCCTCTCATTTGTAATCATCAAGTTCTCAAGCAAAAACTTCCTCTAAGTCTCTCTTCCAAGCTCTCTTACTCTTTGTTGTAAATTTCCTTCTTAGCCTTCTTTTCGAGTGTTCTTAAGACTTACTTAGCATCTTCAAGAAGAAATTATCTAAAGCCGCACGGGTTAACAGTGTTAAAAATTCAAACCCATGACAAAATGCATACGTTCGAAAACGCAAGATGGGCAGAGATCTCTTTCTCCTGCTGGCAGAGTCCTCCATCCGTGAGACCATGAGACATTGGGCTTGCCAAGTTGTGAAACCTTATCACAAACAAGGTTTTTAAAAAAATTAAATAATAATAATAATAATAATAATAATTTTAAATCGAAAACACTAATCATTGTCTTGATGCAAGCTTGCTTGTTTGAAAAAAAAAATGTTTTCTTTATAACAAAGAAAACCCATAATAGTGCCTCGTGAATTGTTGACAACAAACGAATATTGAGTTTAAAAATTAAAAAAAATGCATATAATGCTTTACAACCCCTAGATGTATATCTCTATCTATATCTCTATATCTACCTCCTGTAGAGAAGACATTAATAGAAAATGCATATAATAGTCCATAAAAGTGCATATAGATTACTCCAGGTCAAAGTACATAAAGCCCCCGGCCTCCTCACCCAACTTGCAAATTGCTTTATATCTCCTTCCCTTCCAGAGACATTAATCAAATTTGAGTCTCTCTCTCTCTCTCTCACACAAAGAGTTATTTTGGTAGCTTTTTTTTTTTTTTGTGGGTGGGCCTGGTTTGACCTTAGTAATTGCTTGCTTGTCAGCATTGCCAGCCAACCCGACTTTGCTGCTGTTGTAAATGCTGTTGTTGTAGCTATTGATGACGTGGTTGAATACAATGCTACCACATGGTAAGATTTAAAATTTCACTTTATAATAGATTCCACACAACGTTTGTCTATCTTCCCTTATTTAATAAGATTCTTAATTTCTCTCTCCTAATTTTTGCTATTACATAATTTTTGTTTTTACTTTTAATCCTTTTTTTTCCCTGAGTTTTTTTTATTCTGAATTCTTTTCAGCAAAAGAACTCCCAATTGAGTTCTCTCCCACTTTACAGAAGCATACAGAATTAGAAACATGGCTTTGAAATCCCCTTACTCCACCACCACCGTTTCTCTTCTGTCTCTCTTTTTTAACCTTTTCTAGTCTGCTAAATGTTGTGGGAGAGGTTAGGGGAGATCTCCTATTAATCCACTATTTGAGGAGCAATCAAGGCTGAAGATGACAATAACATAGGCAGACGCACTGTTTGTGTTTGATGAAATGCCTAGTAATGCTTTCATCTCTTGAAATTCTTTGATTTTCAAATTTTCAAGAAGAGCTGATATGGGTAATAAGGTGATTTTGATTTTAGCAATTTCAAGCTTGCACTGACATGGAAGCTCTAGATAAATGAAATTACATCCATGGACTGGTAATGAAAATGGGGTTTTTTTTTTTTAGTCAGAAACTAATGCTAATTAACATGTATGGGAAGATTGGTTATTTAGTCTTGGCTTGTTTGAAGGTAGTATAAAGGGCTTGTTAAGGTGTGAAGGGAATACTTTGAGAATGATGTATGGTGTATGATGTCATTGAACTTGGGAATGAATTGCAGAGAGTTTGTTTGCTCCGAACTATCCTACTCTTGAACCATATCATGTTGTCAAATGTAGACATAATATGTTGCTTGCCAATGGAGTGATGCTTCAAATGGGAGGGCTTTGACAAAAAAAAAGAGGTCTCATGATTGCTCCTTATCGGCCATTGAAGCAAGACTCATTGCTTTGTTGAAGGTGATAAAAACAAAGCACATTGAGAAGTTTGGCCAGAAACAGAGCTCTCTGATATTTGCATTGAATGTATTCCTTCATGTTATGAGGAAAAATTTTGTATCCATGTAATTGACATGAAGCATGAATCAAATTACTTTTATGGTCTACTCTTTATGTGTCTCTACAATTGATAGCCATTTGATTTCTTTTTGTTGGTCTTGCATGTATTCCATGTAAATTGGCTTTCTACCTGAAACTTTTTTTTTTTTTTTTTTGAAAAGTGAAAGAACTTCATTCATGAAAGCAAAGAGAATACACAATATACAACGGTAGACAAAATATAGACCAAACAAACAGGGATATCATACACAAGCTAAGATCCAAGCAAGGATTGACACAACTAACAACAAAATATGCTAGACCTAACAGCTCCAAGAACAAAGCTTAAAACACCTCCACTGATAAAAGCTTCCAAAAGCAAAAGCAAACATTGGAGGCAGCGAACCCTTGCAAGAACGCTCAACTTTCTGAATCGAGGAAAGCATACAACTGCTGGATGAGGGAATGCAAGAGAACGCAGCAAACTTGGCCATAGAGTGAATGACTATTGGATCATCTAGTTCATTGAACTAAGCAAGATGATTTTCTTGATCCATTGCCCATGCACCCAAAAAAATAGGAAAAGCAGAGTGTTAAAAAATAACCACCTTATTAGTACATTGAAAAATTATTAAATTCTAAATACTTACTTGCAACAACTAGGAGTGGCTAGAAAATTGTTGTTTTCCATGTGCAAGTGCCTACAAGTAGAAATATAATGTCCAAGTGCCCGTTCGCAAATGTTTATATTATTGGAGAATTTCAACTATCTTACTTGGCCTAATTGTGTGTTTTGTTGGTGGATACATGTGCTTGAAGGTTGATACATGGGTGTAAGATATTCTTGACCCAATACCACATTGGGTAATTGATGGATACTCGGAACCCTGGACCTTTCGCAATCATTATGCAATCTCTACATTAATTTAAAAAATATAATTTTGTTAAACAAAAGAACAATAATATGCATACAACTTTACATAAGAATCACTAAATATGAAAAACTAACCCATGAGGCATTGCTTTGTGATGAATCATTCCATACATGTGGGAATGGCAAATGACTTCCAGTGGAGAGAGTTGTTGGTGTGGATGATTTTGCATTTTGTTTTCTTTTCTTCTTTGAGCCAACCTCTAAGCTACTTTTCAGGCGAGACCCACCATGAATGCCACCTTGTTTTTTTTTTCAATCCCTTCACCTAGATAGGATTTGTGTTATCTTCATCTAACTTCTCATGAGCTAAAAGATCCACACTAGTATTGCCACCGAAAGTAGGAATGGTTTTCAATTTTTTCCCCAATTTCAACCTTGCTTCTTCAAAATGACTTTTAAAAAATTGATAATCATCTTCTGTTTTAACTGCCATTGTAGAAACATTGATGGCATCCCGATATAAATCCTTGTAACGACTTAATGTGGCCAACTTCAAGTTTTCAACTTCAGTGTGCTTTTCATACACTCTAACATTTCCAACTGTGGCATCTTTTGTCCACCTTTTCAAGATGTATTTGGCTGGGATGAGCTTTATATCTCAGCGCTCGAGGACCTTAAGCACATGGCAACATAAAATCCCTACAAACTCAAATTTCATGGAACTACAAAAAATTGTATCATCAAGCAAGCTAAATGTAACTGTATGCTAACGTGTTTTTTCATATATTCCAATTTTGTAAACAACAATTGACCCATTGTCCTCATATTGATTGATAACAAGGTTCACAGACTTCTCAAATTCTTCTTGAAACCAATTAAACACTTTTGCAGTAAGCACATCCCTTGCTTGTCTCAACAAAATTGCATCAACTTTCAATCTTGGTGTTTTTTGGGTCATGTCATAATTACTAACCAATTCTTTGTATCTCACATCATCTAAAACTCTTTCAAAATGGTGAAAAAAACGCAGCACATCCAAATTGGAATTCAAGTAATTTTTTAGAGTACTATTAAAACTCTCACTCAGCTGTATGTTTTTCATGTCAGCACAAAATGTATGCCTACCATACACTAGTGCCCATTTCCTTCTCTCCTAAAAAATTCCTTCCAACTATGAATTTTCTTTTAGATCATATTTTTATAACACATTCTCCCAGGACTATAAAAATTCTTCTTCCTCTTCATAATCATAGATGTAACTCTTAAAATCTTTAGCAAATAAACTTGAACGCTTGAACACATGGTTGAGATATTTGAGAGCATTTTGGTGGAGATACCATACACATAAACGATGATGGGTTTCTGGGAAGATAGTCAAAATAGATTTAGCCATAGCTGCATCTTGATCGGTGAGAATTGTTTTCGGCTTCTTTCCGGACATTGCTTTAAGAAAAGCTTGAAATATCCATATAAAAGATTCAATAGTCTCATCATATAACAAGGCTGCAACAAATACCACAGCAAATTCACCCAACAAATTGCAAAAGGCCTACAATCTCTATTTGATCATGTCATTACATCTCCAAACTGATCATAATCCATCCTCATCTTTGCATCTGTCCAAAATATATTTTCTATTTGATCATCAATATCGACTTGTAGTGAATATTGGAATGAGAGACTTTCTAATTGTTTTTTTTTAAATAGTACAACAAGCTCCTTGCTTCTCCTTGCTTCATATCCTTTTGCCGCTATGAGAATAAATAATTGTTCAAATCTTTGCAAAGAAATCCGAGATTCTCCCTCCCACCTACTTGTTGGCTCATGAATTCATATGTTTCTTTTGGTTTTATTCCAGAACTTGATGCTAAATTAGCTTCAATACCTTGAATAAGAGTCACTTTTCTCTGAGATCTAATCATATGAGTTTACTTGGAGTAACAAGATTGTGGTTATGCTGATCATCGAAATCAGTAACACAATACCTATTATTCTGTTGAATAGAAATTGTCATATGTGCTAAGCAATCGGTTCTTACATCTTTCCAAGGATGTCTCACATCAAGATTTTGTTTTTTCAAAAGTCAAAATCCTTCTTTTGAGCAAGAATACCGTCTAGATCTTATAACATTGTCTTTGTTTTTATTCACCCAATCTTTTCGAACACTAAACCCTAGTAACTCACCATAATGATTATAAAAATTATATGCATGAAATTCTGATTCAAATTCCATACCAACTTTTGGCGTGTCACCATCGGCAACTTTTGGTGTAGCACAACATGGTTGCTCATCAAAGTCTAATCTACATGGGGTTCTAGTTCCAACTTCTATACCCACAACATGCAATCTGCCAATAAGATGAAAAAATTATATATGTTACATTCAAATCACTAATCCAGGTTTATTGAAGCCAATTTCAAGAATAAAAATTCATGTCATGCTCACCTGTTAATCCACTGTATTCTGTCAATATGGAGAAAAAAGACAGAAGCGAGGAGGAGAAGAAACGTTAGGGCTCTTGCTGGAAAGAGTGGAAAAATGAACTCAGGAAAAAAAAGGATTAAAAGTAAAAAACAAAAATTACGTAATAGCAAAAATTAGGAGAGAAAAATTAAGAATCTTATTAAATAAGGGAAGATAGACGGACGTTGGGTGAGTTTTAATGTGTAGAATATGTTATAAAATGGAATTTTAAGTCTTGCCATGTGGCAGCATTGTATTTGACCACGTCATCGACAGCTACAACAGCAGCATTTACAACAGCAGCAAAGTCGCACCGGTCAAATTGGAGCACTATATAAGCCCATTCGAATGTTGAAATGGCAGCATAATTTTGGACATGGGTATCGTAAAAATTTTTGAAAAATACTATAAGATTTTAGAAGAATCTAAAAGCTTCCAGAATGTTCTAGAATAATCTAGAATATTCTAAAAAGGTCTAGAATATTCTAGAAAGGGGAAGCTTCTAGAATACTAGGGAAGGTTCTAGAATGTTATAGAACATTCTAGAAGGTTATGGAATATTAAAAAGTTTTAGAACCTTCCACATAAGTCTGGAATCTTGTAGGCCTTTCTCAAACATTCCATCACATGAGGCTTTAAGAAAGAATTCTAGAGACTTCTTCATATGTCTAAATACCTTTATAAATATCTTAGATATTTGTATAGATGATTCCATAGGGGGATTCTTAACCGTTCCATCAAAACGATCCCCACCGTCCATTGAGGAGGTAGACAAGTATAAATAGGGGGTAGCCTCTCATTTGTAATCATCAAGTTCTCAATTCAAGCAAAACATTCTCTAAGTCTCTTTTTCAAGCTCTCTTACTCTTTGTTGTAAATTTCCTTCTTAGCCTTCCTTTCGGGTGTTCTTAAGGCTTACTTAGCATTTTCAAGAAGAAGTTGTCTAAAGCCACACAGGTTGACAGTGTTGAAAATCCAGGCCCGTGACAAAATGCATACGTTCGAAAAAGCAAGATGAGTAGCGATCTCTTTCTCCTGTTGCAGAGTCCTCCATCCGTGAGACCATAAGACATTGGGCTTACCAAGTTGTGGAACCTGATCACAAACAAGGTTTTTAAAAAAATTAAATAATAATAATAATAATTTTAAATCGAAAACACTAATTATTATTATGGGTTTGAGCTTCCATATATGCAAATACGAACAATATATATATATAGACAAAAAAAATTTCCAAAACTGTTTACGTTACACGACAATTTGTGTTTGGACCTTTTCTATTCTACAAAATTCTGCCCCACTCAACATAAATGAACTGAGCTTGAATCATTCCTTTATTAGGGTGGCAATTATTTTGGCCTTTCATGTCTTCGCTACATGCATTATTATTTCTGGCATTCCCTTGAATCATTTTTAATTTAACCATATGACTCACAGTTCAAACTAATGTGCACATGACGTAAAATCGAAGCATAGTTATATACATATACACAAACATACACATATCTATATATATATATATCTATATAAAAGACACATGAATATATATATATATATATATATTACCACAAAAAAAGAAAAAAAAAAAAACTAGCATAGTAGTTACTTCTCATAACTATAACACACTCCTCTATGTTCCAGTCTTTTTCAATTATTTATAGACCAATTACCACATTCAATTGTATCAAAGAATAATAAGATTTCACAACGTTTTCGTTCTTTCTCCTCTTCTTCTAATCTATTCTCTTGATATCCTAACATTGTAGCTCAGTTATATAAGAAAAGGTCCTTTTTGGTCATCCGTGGTATTTGTGAGTTGTTGCATCTTCAAGGTCGACTTAAACCATATCAAATCCTTGTAAGGGCAACTTCCAAAAATTTTATCTCATTATGCTCCAACTTAGAAGAATCCTAAGTTAACACAAACGCATTGATACGGTTCTATGTCACACAAATAACATGGCTCAACGTGGATCTATTAATTTGGGCAAGTAATAAAGGGAATTTCATTGTTCGGTCCTATTATGATTTTCTTAATAATTGGCAGATGAGATCGTTTCCATGGTGATTTGGAAGTCGGGGGCTCCTTCAAATGTGGGGTTTTTTGTGTGGACAACAGCTCTAGATGTTATTCTCACAACTGACAATTTAGAGAAAAGGGGTTATATGCTTCTTAATGTTGAAAATATTTTCAAAATATTTTACATATGTAGTAGTTTTGGGGTTTTTCAAAATGGTTTTGACTAGCTTTGAAGAAAGTCTTTATTGCCTTATTAAATGAATCATATATTAGAAAGTGACAAGTTTTGTAAGACATTTATAAATGTCAACAACTTTCTATGTATTGCTTTGGAGCAATGATTGGGTGTAGCACTCAAGTGTGAGCATGTGCATCACGTGCACATCTCGTGTGTGAGTCGCGTGGTGCACTTGGCACTTGTGTGTGTGGCGTGTGATCAAGACCATTGATTTTTATCAATCATGATAATCAATAATTAGATGGCTAATACATAAACAAAAAGAATCGTATGGTGAGAATCACACCTGATCATAAAAGTATGATGAATGATCTGATCAAACAATAAATAGGTGCGATCTACACCGTTAGATTACAAAGGGGTGATCCGACGGCTGTGTTTAAACTTGCAAGTGACTGTTAACAATAAGTTATTATTTGAATTCTAATAGTCATGTCTAATCCAAAAAGACACCAAAATGTCTATAAAAACATAGCAGATTTGCAGACAATATATACATATTTTTTTCTACAACTTCTCTCTATATTAAAAGGCATTACGGTTCTTGATTCTTTCTAGTTTTTATTGTTCATCATCTTTGAAGTCTGTTTCCGCAGAAATAGACATTCAGATTCTTAGCAAGCTTGATAATCAGAGGATATTCTGGTCTGATTTTGTGTGTGTAACACACAGTCAGAATTACAAATTTTTTGGGCTCCATTGTATCCTAGAGGCAATTTGCCATTAATCCAATGCACACCAGATTCTGAGAATTGGTGGGGGCGAATATCGTCTTAAGAAAAGAGATATTAATCATGCCTTGGATGCAATTATTCATCTTCTTCTTTCTTTTACAGATTTTTGCACCAATACTTAATCGGTGTTGTATGTGTTATCGAGCTGAGGAGACGGTGAATCATGTGCTTCTTTATTGTGATGTGGCGCGCCATTTTTGGCATATGGTATTCTCTATTTTTTAGATTAGTTGGGTTATGCCAGATTCTGTGGTATCTTTATATGAATCTTGGTCTACAGGTTGTAGAGATTGTGTTAAAAAGAAGGCATTGGTGTTGGTTCTGCTATATGTTATGTGGTGCATTTGGAAGGAGCACAATAGGAGAATTTTTAAGGATGTTACTTTACCAGTCTGTAGACTAAAGGCTATGTTATTGCATACTTTTTGTTTTTGGGTTGTGGGGCATTTATGTGGTTCTTCTCTTGCTTTGATAGATTTTATAGGTGATCTTCATTTTGGGGGAGGATTTAGGGGTTTTTTTGTTTTCGTATATATCTTGTATGCTTTAAGAGGCTTTGTTTTTCAATAACTGATCTTTACTTATAAAAAATAAAAATAATTAATTAGTTTGTCAACTCAACTAAACTAAACAAAAAATTGCCCCAATTACTTCGGGTTGGTTACACAAATCCCATTTTGCCATGCCACTTGATCAAGAGCTATTATTTCAGTTAATTACATTCTAAAAAATTAACTACTTTCTCCATTACACAAACCAGATTTTATGAAAATCAAAAGCATTAATTTTTCGCAGGTGGGCTTTCATTTTTTATTGAAATGGATATATATAATCCACACTCTTTAAACTTCAGTTCTAGAGTAATTTTAAATTTATACATATATACGTACACATAAGATATGCATATAATATATTTGGGCAAGGATGCCTAATTTTGGCCGAATCAGCTAGAACATCCTGAAACTAACCAGGATAAAGCGTGGTACGCAATCAGTGACGATGACATCTGTTTTCCCACCAAAAGGCAGCATTTTTGGCCCATTTGACCAGCACCATTTGATTCTGTTTCTCATAAGCCTCTCTGATGTATATGAGCCGGTTTGAGCTTCTATTCTTCATCACATCCCTCTTGCTACACTAGAGCAGGTTATCTCTGAGCTTTTGTCTGAGGAGACCTACCTTGGCCTTGTTTCGACTTCCCATGTGGACACCGCGCTTGCTGCTCCTAGTTCCTGAGCTCGTGGCTCCTCTGGTGGTTCTCGAGGTTCTTCAACCTTTGGTGGTCAGTCATCTGGTTTAGTTTCTCGACATGATGCATGTACTTTCTGTCATGCTATTGATCATCGCTTGCTTACCTATCCTATTCGAGTTTGCAAGCATTGCCACCAGGGCGGTCCTAGCCATTATCGATCTGACTGTCCTAAGAATCCTACCTGCCAAGATACTCTTCTTAATTCCACTGTTGCTACTGCTGAGGCTTCTTCTACTGCTTCTGCCTCTTCTACACTGATTGATGTCAGTGATCTTCCTACCCTCGTTCAGCAGATTATGTTCGCTTCCGGTAATCCCTCTACTGCCTTGTCTGCCCCTTCAAGTATATTTTCATGGTACTTTAACTCTGGATATAGTAATCACATGACTTTTGATTTATCTATCTTCTCTTCTAAATCCTCTGAGTTTTCATTTCCTGTTATCTATATTGCTAATGGCTCTTCTATGACTGTTGATCATATTTCTAAACTAGCTCTTAATCTTATTTCTGTTAGCCAACTGTGTGATCTTGGCGTTACTATTCTTTTCTCCTCTGCTGGTTGTGTTGTGCAGGATCTGCAGACGAGTCAGACTCTTAGGATAGGCCGTAGACATGGTCAACTGTTTCAGTTTGTGCATCTTCACCTTTCTCTCTCCACTGCTGCCACCACTTCTGCATTTGCTTCGTCACCGTCTTTCTTCATTTGGCATTCTCGTTTAGGTCATGTGTCATTAGGTCGATTACATTTTCTTGTGTCTCAAGGTGTCTTAGGTCCTGTTCCTAATGAACACCTTGACTGTCAGTCTTGTCATCTTGC